>CM077199.1:14280731-14723231 GCA_039654625.1 Rhinogobio ventralis
TTGTGAAGCCACAACACGCACAACCTTGAGGCGGATGGGCTACAACAGCAGAAGACCCCACCGGGTACCACTCATCTCCACTACAAATAGAAAAAAGAGGCTACAATTTGCACAAGCTCACCAAAATTGGACAGTTGAAGACTGGAAAAATGTTGCCTGGTCTGATGAGTCTCGATTTCGGTTGAGACATTCAGATGGTAGAGTCAGAATTTGGCGTAAACAGAATGAGAACATGGATCCATCATGCCTTGTTACCACTGTGCAGGCTGGTGGTGGTGGTGTAATGGTGTGGGGGATGTTTTCTTGGCACACTTTAGGCCCCTTAGTGCCAATTGGGCATCGTTTAAATGCCACGGCCTACCTGAGCATTGTTTCTGACCATGTCCATCCCTTTATGACCACCATGTACCCATCCTCTGATGGCTACTTCCAGCAGGATAATGCACCATGTCACAAAGCTCGAATCATTTCAAATTGGTTTCTTGAACATGACAATGAGTTCACTGTACTAAAATGGCCCCCACAGTCACCAGATCTCAACCCAATAGAGCATCTTTGGGATGTGGTGGAACGGGAACTTCGTGCCCTGGATGTGCATCCCACAAATCTCCATCAACTGCAAGATGCTATCCTATCAATATGGGCCAACATTTCTAAAGAATGCTTTCAGCACCTTGTTGAATCAATGCCACGTAGAATTAAGGCAGTTCTGAAGGCGAAAGGGGCTCAAACACAGTATTAGTATGGTGTTCCTAATAATCCTTTAGGTGAGTGTATTTGTTACACATGTGAAATTGTGGGGGTTTTTAATAGACTGAGTTAGTCGTACACAGTAATAAATTAACAACACAGACACAAAAAAGAAATAGTTTAATAAAAACATTTTTGATCAGGCCTGCTGATTTTGATTAAAGCATCTGCATATTGTGACAGTTTCTTTGTAAAGATATGCATGGTGTGCTGGTTTTATGCATTCATGACTAAAAAAATTATAATTAAATTATATCTGTTAAACATTTCTTTGGAGGATCTTTTCTGACTATTTGAGATGTTACTTCCTGTGAGCATTGGAGGAAGATTGCACAACTGGAGCAAACATAAAATATTAAAATATTGTATATCCAAAATATAAGTAATAGAATAGACAATTGAGGGAAATTGTTTATATTTTTATATTTTTAAGCAAATACAAGCAAAGTCATATGTTATATCAGACCTGCAGGCGAGTGGAGTGGAGTGGAGTTTTTGCATATCAGCAAAGGTATGTTTTATGCCAAAGGTAAATGTCAAAATGTAAGGCCAGGTACTGTATCTAGATACCTTGGAAGTATGGATACACTTAACCTTTGGGATGCATGTTTAAGAGCAATTAATAAAAAATAAAAAATAAAGGATAAATATTTAAATATGTTAAAAAATATCACTATATCAGCATCCACACGATAACATTGTTCATTCTAAGCATGTACTGTAGTTTTGTCGTCTGATGCTTTAAATGCTGGAGCTCTTTAAAGCGGAATGGATTCTGATTGGCTGTCAATGTATTTATCGTTCATTAGCTGGGAGAAAATCGCTCTGAAAGTGATTCCACGATATCATTTCTCTGTGCCGTTATCGTTATAGTTGTGGCATGGACCTATAGCAAGGAAAAGAGAAAGCTATTCAGGATTGCGATTGTCAGAATAATAACTTACCAATATTTGTGAACAGAGAGTTCTCCCTCACTACGGTATGTCACAAGTTCAAAAGAGACCATTGAGGGGATTCTCCACCCCAAATACCCATCCTGATAACGTCATTTATGTTGGCAAACAAAAAGTATTCATAAATATAGCTGCAAGGAGTAATTTTTGGAGCCGAGCAAGTCCGAAACAAAGTGACAAGCTCAGCAAGCATAGCAGAGAGCATCAGAACAGTAGAATAAAATGCTTATTATTTTTCAACATCTGCTTCTGGCATCATTTACTCAGGAATATTATTAAAACGAATGTAATGATACAGACTAATACTAAAAACATTGCAATTATGGGAACAATGGCAATATTATCACCCTTTTTGGCTAAATGTCATTCAGAGTAACAAACCCTGGTCATTCAGCGTAACGCATATATTTATGTAAAAATGACAATATACTTATTCTGACCTGTAATTATTAAAATAAATAAAATCATACTAAATTGTATTATATTTTAAATGATTTTCACTTTCTTACAAAAAATTCTTGCTGACAAATGGGTAACACCTAGTGGTTTGAAGCATAGTGGCAAATTATAAAGATGTAAAAATTACAATGAATTAGTATTTGAAGGCTGCGCTGTGATCCTTTAATAGAGTCTTTATGTCAACAAATGATTCCTGTTTTAAATACGCCTAATAAGATTTTCTGATACATAAATATTGTTACACTGAATGACATTTTAGTCTTCTGTAAATCATGGTAAAAAATGTATGATAGTCATTATTTTTTGCTCAGAAAAATATAAAATGAAACAGGACACATTCTAATGTACAGGAAAAACACTCATTTTAAAGCTGTATTACACATTTATTTGTCTGATGCTTAAAGCCCCCGTTTCGTCTTTGACCCATTTACAGTTGAGTTAATAGCAATTCTAATAGCCTTCCAGTGGCTAGAGGAGTTTCACCCATAAGTACAACTATATGACTTATTTTCAGCATTAACAAGCATCTTTAGTGAAGAATTACATCAAGAAAATGCCTAATATGAGTTTATTTAGAATCTACTCAAGGCTTAATTTTTCAAAAGTTACCAGCATTTAAAAAAAAATTCACAAAACTCTCAGGCCCCCAGAATATTTTGAATATCTGAACATACGATATATTAAAATAAAGAAAGGGAAGCGTTGTGTCATAAATGTCAGAAAATCTTGTCAATTATAATATTATCATAATTATAAAACTATACTATAAAAAAGAATCCTTTGCAATCCATTAAAATATGCCTGAACTTCATCTGAGCTCATTTTGAACAACTCTAACCCACTGAAAGAGATTTTTAGTTAGTTTAGATTAGTTTGATTGTGTGGTCATGTGATATGTTCATATGATCTTATCACATGACCAGAAATTTCACACATCAATTATGAAAGTATACAAACTTATATAACCAATGTGTGTTTGAACAAACAAACAATATATATATATATATATATATATATATATATATATATATATATATATATATATATATATTTAACAAACCAATATATACTTGAACAAACCCATGTATACTTGATCAAACCAATATATACTTGAAGAAACAAATACATCCATGAACAAACCAATATATACTTGAGCCAACTGATGTATCTAAACCAATACAATGTAATACAAAACAAACCAATGTATACTTGAAGAAACCAATTTATACTTAACCATGGTATAGTTGATCAAACCAGTATATATTTAAACCATTATATACTTAAGCCAACCAATATATCTAAACCAATATATAGTTGAACAAACCAATGTATACTTGAACAAACCGATACACTATATTGCCAAAAGTATTGGGACACCCCTCCAAATCAGTGGTGTTCCAATCACTTCCATGGCCACAGGTGTATAAAACAAAACACCTAGGCATGCAGACTGCTTCTACAAACATTTGTGAAAGAATGGGTCGCTCTCAGGAGCTCAGTGAACTCAAGCGTGGTACCGTGATAGGTTGCCACCTGTGCAAATAGTCCTACTAAATATTCCATGGTCAACTGTTAGTGGTATTATAACAAAGTGGAAGCAATTGGAAACAACAGCAACTCAGCCACGAAGTGGTAGGCCACGTAAAATCACAGAGCGGGGTCAGCGCATGCTGAGGAGCACAGTGCGCAGAAGTCGCCAACTTTCTGAAGAGTCAATAGCTACAGACCTCCAAACTTCATGTGGCCTTCAGATTAGCTCAAGAACAGTGTGTAGAGAACTTCATGGAATGGGTTTCCATGGCCGAGCAGCTGCATCCAAGCCTTACATCACCAAGTGCAATGCAAAGTGTCGGATGCAGTGGTGTAAAGCACTTTTTCATAAAGCAGTGGAGACGTGTTCTCTGGAGTGACGAATCACGCTTCTCTGTCTGGTAATCCGATGGATGAGTCAGTACTTGCCTGACTGCATTGTGCCAAGTGTAAAGTTTGGTGGAAGGGGGATTATGGTGTGGGGTTGTTTTTCAGGGGTTGGGCTTAGCCCCTTAGTTACAGTGAAAGGAACTCTTAATGCTTCAGCATACCAAGACATTTTGTACAATTTCATGCTCCCAACTTTGTGGGAACAGTTTGGGGATGGCCCCTTCCTGTTCCAACATGACTGCACACCAGTGCACAAAGTAAGGTCCATAAAGACATGGATGAGCGAGTTTGGTGTGGAGGAACTTGACTGGCCTGCACAGAGTCCTGACCTCAACCCGATAGAACACCTTTGGGATGATTTAGAGCGGAGACTGGGAGCCAGGCCTTCTCGTCCAACATCAGTGTCTGACCTCTAAAATGCGCTTCTAGAAGAATGGTCAAAAATTCAATTAAACACACTCCTAAACCTTGTGGAAAGCCTTCCCAGAAAAGTTGAAGCTGTTATAGCTACAAAGGGTGGGCCAACTCCATATTAAACCCTACGGATTAAGAATGGGATGTCATTAAAGTTCATGTGTGTGTAAAGGCAGGCGTCCCAAAACTTTTAGCAATATAGTGTATATACTTGAGCCAACCGATGTACGGTATCTAAACCAATATATAGCTGAGAAAACAATTGCATATTTGAGGAGCCCAATGTTTACTTGAACAAACCAGTGTATAAAGGAGCAAACCCATGTGCACTTGATCAGACCAATGTATCTAAACCAATATACACTCACCTAAAGGATTATTAGGAACACCATACTAATACTGTGTTTGACCCCCTTTCGCCTTCAGAACTGCCTTAATTCTACGTGGCATTGATTCAACAAGGTGCTGAAAGCATTCTTTAGAAATGTTGGCCCATATTGATAGGATAGCATCTTGCAGTTGATGGAGATCTGTGGGATGCACATCCAGGGCACGAAGCTCCCGTTCCACCACATCCCAAAGATGCTCTATTGGGTTGAGATCTGGTGACTGTGGGGGCCATTTTAGTACAGTGAACTCATTGTCCTGTTCAAGAAACCAATTTGAAATGATTCGAGCTTTGTGACATGGTGCATTATCCTGCTGGAAGTAGCCATCAGAGGATAGGTACATGGTGGTCATAAAGGGATGGACATGGTCAGAAACAATGCTCAGGTAGGCCGTGGCATTTAAACGATGCCCAATTGGCACTAAGGGGCCTAAAGTGTGCCAAGAAAACATCCCCCACACCATTACACCACCACCACCAGCCTGCACAGTGGTAACAAGGCATGATGGATCCATGTTCTCATTCTGTTTACGCCAAATTCTGACTTTACCATCTGAATGTCTCAACAGAAATCGAGACTCATCAGACCAGGCAACATTTTTCCAGTCTTCAACTGTCCAATTTTGGTGAGCTCGTGCAAATTGTAGCCTCTTTTTTCTATTTGTAGTGGAGATGAGTGGTACCCGGTGGGGTCTTCTGCTGTTGTAGCCCATCCGCCTCAAGGTTGTGCGTGTTGTGGCTTCACAAATGCTTTGCTGCATACCTCGGTTGTAACGAGTGGTTATTTCAGTCAAAGTTGCTCTTCTATCAGCTTGAATCAGTCGGCCCATTCTCCTCTGACCTCTAGCATCAACAAGGCATTTTCGCCCACAGGACTGCCGCATACTGGATGTTTTTCCTTTTTCACACCATTCTTTGTAAACTCTAGAAATGGTTGTGCGTGAAAATCCCAGTAACTGAGCAGATTGTGAAATACTCAGACCGGCCCGTCTGATACCAACAACCATGCCACGCTCAAAATTGCTTAAATCACCTTTCTTTCCCATTCTGACATTCAGTTTGGAGTTCAGGAGATTGTCTTGACCAGGACCACACCCCTAAATGCATTAAAGCAACTGCCATGTGATTGGTTGATTAGATAATTGCATTAATGAGAAAGTGAACAGGTGTTCCTAATAATCCTTTAGGTGAGTGTATGTCTGGTTATACCAATGTATTATAAATCAATGCATTTGTCATTAAACCATACATTCAACCAGTGAACCAATCCATATTCACACAATACACATGTATTATTCCTGAACGGTTTCCCATAGTATGGGCTTTCCGTATAACCTCATCTATGCCCCCTCTCGCGCACACCGAGCATGTGCGGCAAAAATTTCAGGTTAAAGCTGTTCTTGGCGGTTTTATGAGTGCACACACTCATGCAGAGCCAAATGACGTCCCGCTCCCCCTCTTTGTACATCATGGGTTGATCTTGACCTAGTCCAGCTCCACCTCTGTGGATCTAATGGGTGGTGGGATAGAGTTATGGGTAGGGTTCGGGTGTGTTTGGACCTTCTAGCTCCACCCATTACACCCAAATTAAATCCAGAGAGGGGGAGCTGGACTTCATGCTGCACCCATGGCTCTGCAGTGAGCAGCCTCTCTGATTTTACAGTTTTATTGGTGCCACTAATGGACCCTTTTCACATTTCCGGGACGTTGTCATAGTTGGTTAAACTTCTATAGTGGAAAACTGGAGATGACAGCAAATATAATATTTGTATCTCCATTTTCTCCAATGGCAAAAGAAAAAATCCATTATTGTGTTTCCACAACTTTCCAAAAGAGGGGAAAAATAAAGAGATTGATTACAGCAGAAGAGAGAATGATGGGAAATTTGCCGTCACTCCCTCAGCCGTTGCATTTGAAACACTCACGCAGGAGTGTTAATTTGTTGTTGTTTTTGTAGAGGAATGATAACACAAAATACAGTGTTATAAATATATATTACAATTATTATTTTTTATTTTTATGAAAAACTTAATTTGCGATGTTGATAACGCCACGGTCTACAGTGCAGAAACGTCACACAGCACCTTTAAATGTAATTAAAACAAAAATAAAGGTGCTCTTGTTTGTAACAATGTAATCAACAAATAAATAAACAAATATGCAAATGAAAAAGAAAAAAGAATGTGACTGCTGCCAATAATATGAAACTGTGTATGAAGTGATTTTCTTCCTCAACAGGAGCATGGGAAAAGAATGTGATGTGTGTAAGTGAGAGTTTCCTCTGCATTTTCACATGGTGCTTCAAATAGAAACAGCAATCAAAGACCTGCCGTGCCCCATCACCTATGACCTCTGAACCCTGACCCTAAATCTGACATTCATTTTGATGTGTTGTGCTTCAAAGTAGTCACACATACATACATATATGCATGCGCAAACTCACAAAACAACCCTTAATTTATGGTTTCTTACAAATAAATACACATAAACCCAAACACGAGGGCGTGCGTACACGCCAAACCTCGCGTACCGACTGCGTTTTGATGTGCGTCATGGTGTAACACAGCGATCAAGACCAGAGTGCAAGCGTCACTCTTTCAATGGTAAAACAACAAGTGCCGTCCTGTTTACTGGACGTATGAACGCGCAGCAGACATGAGCAAGTGTGTTTGGGGAGTTGTTTGTGTGTGGCCGCTTAGCTTGGGATGATGTAATGCCCAGAACAGCAGGACTCATTACACAGTCTGACGCCGCGTGGAGACGGGCTACAACTGACCTACATACACACACACACACACGGTCTTACATAACGCACACCACTTTAGAGCATCCAACGGGTGTGTGTATGTGAGACAGAAACAGAAAGTCCAACAACACATCATTTATGTGTGTTTGTGAAGGTGTGTCTGTTTTCTAATATCTGTAATTCAGCACATGAATCACAGAGCTTTTGAGGACAAATATAAGAAGACGCTTATGGAGAGGAACATGGGAAAAGATACTTCATGTTGAACACAAGAAGGTCACAAAGAAAGTGATGAGAAAGTCCTAGAGAAAAGAAATATTTGATATCTCACTTATTTCTCTGTGAAATGTAGAATTGCTGAATTCTCCAGCTTAGATCTTTGTCCTGAGAGAAATATTGTGCTCAAAAGTCAAAGAAAAAAGACACATGAAATACTGATAACCATAATACTATTGGTCATTTTTAAATGACTGGTATGGGCCAATATTTGAGTTGTTTTGTGTGTTTTTTAATCAAAACTATTGTTTTGATCAATATTAGAGTTTTGTTCATGTATTTGTCAACATTAGTGCTTTTTAAAAGTATTCGTATTAGTCAAAATTAGTGTTTTTTTAATGATCATATTGGTCCATCTGTTGTTTTTTTAACAATTAATAATTTTATTAAATTAAGTTTATTTCAAGCAAAAAAAAAAATATATATATATATATATATATACTAATACAATATACATAGAAAAATCTAATAGTTTATCTTTCCATATATACATATACATCTATGCATATATATCCGTACACATGCATTACACATAATAATTATACACAATTTTTTTTTTAAATGACTGGTATTAGTCAATATTAGTGTTTTTAAATTATCATATAGATCATTATTTGTGTTTTTTATTATTATTATATTGGTCAGTTTTAGTGCTTTTTAAAATAATTGGCATTCGTTTAAAATTGGTCACTGTCAGTGTTTATTATTATACATTGATTATTCGTCAATATTTCCATGTGTTTTATATGTAATCACTGTATCAATCAATAATACTTTTTTTAAATGAATGTATTTGTCTATATTAGTAATTTTTAAAATGATTGCTTTTAGTCAATATTAGTGTTTTTAAACTATCGTATTAATTATCGTATTTGTGTTTTTTAAATTATTACATACACTCACCTAAAGGATTATTAGGAACACCATACTAATACTGTGTTTGACCCCCTTTCGCCTTCAGAACTGCCTTAATTCTACGTGGCATTGATTCAACAAGGTGCTGAAAGCATTCTTTAGAAATGTTGGCCCATATTGATAGGATAGCATCTTGCAGTTGATGGAGATTTGTGGGATGCACATCCAGGGCACGAAGCTCCCGTTCCACCACATCCCAAAGATGCTCTATTGGGTTGAGATCTGGTGACTGTGGGGGCCATTTTAGTACAGTGAACTCATTGTCATGTTCAAGAAACCAATTTGAAATGATTTGAGCTTTGTGACATGGTGCATTATCCTGCTGGAAGTAGCCATCAGAGGATGGGTACATGGTGGTCATAAAGGGATGGACATGGTCAGAAACAATGCTCAGGTAGGCCGTGGCATTTAAACGATGCCCAATTGGCACTAAGGGGCCTAAAGTGTGCCAAGAAAACATGTGCGTGTTGTGGCTTCACAAATGCTTTGCTGCATACCTCGGTTGTAACGAGTGGTTATTTCAGTCAAAGTTGCTCTTCTATCAGTTTGAATCAGTCGGCCCATTCTCCTCTGACCTCTAGCATCAACAAGGCATTTTCGCCCACAGGACTGCCGCATACTGGATGTTTTTCCTTTTTCACACCATTCTTTGTAAACTCTAGAAATGGTTGTGCGTGAAAATCCCAGTAACTGAGCAGATTGTGAAATACTCAACCAACAACCATGCCACGCTCAAAATTGCTTAAATCACCTTTCTTTCCCATTCTGACATTCAGTTTGGAGTTCAGGAGATTGTCTTGACCAGGACCACACTCCTTAATGCATTGAAGCAACTGCCATGTGATTGGTTGATTAGATAATTGCATTAATGAGAAATTGAACAGGTGTTCCTAATAATCCTTTAGGTGAGTGTATATCGGTCAGTTTTAGTGCTTTTTAAAATAGTCTTTATTGGTCAATATTAATATTTTTAATATTAGTTTTTGAATCATCATATTGATTAATATTAATGTTTTTTCATCAATATTACTGTTTTTTTTTTTTTTTGTTATTGTCAATATTATCAACATTGCTTATAATCAAGTTTTTACTATAGGTATTGATCAATTTTAAAAAAATTGTACAGGTCAATATTAGTGATTTAAATGATTGTATCAGTGAATATTACTGTTTTTATAGTAAATCATAGTATTAGTCAACATTAGTTATTTTTATGATTGTATTATCAATATTACTGTTTTAGAATCATCATATTGATCAATATTAAAGGTTTTAAGTATATGGTGGTCAATAGTGTTTTTATTTATAGATGACTGTTAGTTTTACTTACTAACAGTTTCTACATCCATCTTTTCTATGCCCTCATATTCGATTCCTGATTCCACTGAGAGCATGTACAATTCTAGATTGCAGCTTCAGGCAAAAATAGATTTGATAAAATCAGCCATTTTATCAGTTATTGGCCATAATGAGAGAAAGGTTGTGAGACTGAGTTGAACACGTCTGTGTGTGTAGCCTGGAAAACCCTACATTATGAGGGTAACATGTCCCCACAAATATGGCAATATCCAAAATCCTTTTCTTTGTGGGGACATTTTCTGATCCCCATGAGGAAACAAGCTTATAAATCATTCTAAATTATGTTTTTTGAAAATGTAAAAATGCAGAAAGTTTTGTGTGATGGATAGGTTTAGGGGTAGGGTTAGGGTAAGGGGAGAGAATATACAGTTTGTACAGTATAAAAACTATTGCGTCTATGGAGACTCCCCACATAGATAGTAAACCAGACGTGTGTGTGTGTGTGCGTGTGTGTATGTGTGTGCATGTGCATGTGCATGTGCATGCGTGTGTAAGCGAGGCTAACTGTGGGATCTGGAAGTGTTTGACGAGTTTCCTCATCACGGCCCACAGCATCTTTATAGGGACTCAGTTTCATGTTTTGGAAGTCGGTGCGCGCGCATGTGCGTGTGGATGTGGTAGGGCTGACCCCATTGTCCCGTATGACCCCGCTGATGTGAGTGTGTGTGGAAGGGGTGGAGGGGTGCCCTTCCTGGAGTGAACTCTCTGTGGTCATTACTTCCACCCATAACCCTGGACAAGTGGCACTGACAGCCTAACAGATCAAAGCGCAGGCAGACCATTCAGCTGTGTGTGTGTGTGTGTGTGGCGTGCATGGGAGCTTTGTCTACTAAAATGTGATGTCGAGGCAGGGAGCTCGCCAGCAGATGACAGAGAGAACTCACAAAAGCATGAGTCCTCTGGCTGGCAACACTGAGTGTTTTTGTTTTTAATTGTCTGTGTTTATGAGTGAGAGAAAGACTTGTATGTGTGGAAGTAAAATCTTTAGTGTTTCTCTCAGTCGTTTTACTCATGCACACATCCTCACAGACTCACTGACTTTTGTCCAAAGTTAATGTGTTTTATAGTCTTCCGGCAGCTAGAGGCTCACACTAGTGAGGTTAAAACGTTTTTGGACATTTAAGACAATTAAAAAAATGAATTTTGTTGCAATTCAAATAGCATCTGATCTGCTCAGAACTAACTTTTCTTTTAACCAAATGGTCACAAGGTCAATTTTAATGGATTTAGTTTAATCTAAATTTATTTTGGCAAGTTGAAATAACGCTTTAAGTTTAGGATTAGAGTTAGTATTAATCATTATAATAAATATAAAATTAATCTAATAAATAATAATTATTAATAAAAACAATATATTAATTACTGTATAAATAGGCCTAAAACATTTTTAGGCACAAATGCCACCCATCTCACATTGAAATGTGCTGGGCATCACTGAACATGTTGGAGATGAATGTTAGAAAATAGCACAATAATATGTACAATAAAATATTGAATGTAGCCTATTTTATAAATATACAATGTGTTTCGTCTATTATTTAATATAAAAAAAAAGTAAAATCCGTTATTTAATAAGGTTACAATGCAGCACCGTAAGTTTTATGGCAACAAATCTGCCAATTGAATGAGAATATTTAGAAGGACTGGTGATGAAAAATTATGAAAAATTATCAAATTAAAACTTTTTAATACTGCACTGTAAAATCTAATTAGTTAGAACAGTAGAGTACTTTATAATTTACTTTAGATTTACTCTTGACTCAGTAGCTACCGTTGTTGTTACCATTGTTGTGTTTTGATGCTGAATGTTGAAGTCTGTGTGTGACTCAAGCATGGTCAACTGCAAGATATTGTTACAAATATAGAGGGATTATATCAACCCAATTAAAAGTTTCACAGGTGTTTATGACAGGTGTTTCACAGGTGTTTATTCCCACATGAAGGGAAGTATTACATAGGTTGCTTTTAAAAGGTGACTTAATTTCTGAGTAAATCATTAACTATAGTTAATTATTCAGTCAGAATCTATGTCAAGTTTAAAAAGCAACCTATTTATTACGTATCTTCCTTTGAAACCAAATAACTGTGATTTTGTGTTGCATCACTGCATCAATAGGAAGAGAATAACAATAATATGAATTTTCTAAGTGCCCAACCAAAGGGAACACCGATCACCATAATGGTGATTTATTTATTTATTTATTTTTGCTTGACAAAATGGCACTCAGACCAAACAATTAATCTTAACTTGGGTTTTCTGAGTAAGTGAATAGTACATAGTACAGATTACTAGATTTATACAATTAAGACATTAAGTGAAGTTAACTCAGAAGTGTTAGTTAGAATCACTGTTGGATTTTACAGTGTGTATCTAATTTCTTTCTCTATGACAACAGTGACATTAAAATGAGACATTTAAGGACACTTAAGTCACTTAAAATGTATGAATTTTGTTCCAACCAAACATTTTTATGAGACATTTTTGCATTCAAAAACTGGTCCCACGGTCAATTTTACTGGATGTTTGAAGTCCAAATTAATTGTGAAATTTTGCCTTTTTTATGGTTACATTGAGAGAGTATTATTCATTATAATTAATATTACATATTTTTTTTAAATAAAACCAAAAATATATAAAATAAAAAATATAAAATAAAAAACAATAGATAAACAATAGATTTTTTTAGATAAATAAATGTGATATATATATATATATATATATATATATATATATATATATATATATATATATATATATATATATATATATATGAATACCTGTATTTCTCTGAAAAGTCTAAATATGATTTTGATATTGCTTCTCGCGTGTTAAATATGTTTACATATTTTTATTGAAAAACAATAAAAATGAAATGAAATGAGATTGAAATGAAGGTTATTTTATATCCAGGCATCACACAGCACAGATAGAGTCTTCATATTGTCTCTGTGCTGTAAGACACCCAGTATTCTGCTCTCAGTGAATAAGCCATGTCTTTGTTCTATAGCCTCACTCTGGAGACTCGTTCAGGAGTCTGAGGCTCATTTGGAGGCCCTGTGCTCTGTTTTAGGGAGATGTCATGTCTTTTCCTGTGTCCTTTGTGCGGCCCTCTGAGGTTCGAGGGGAAGACAAACACATAAATGCGTCCACACACACTCGCAGGGGTGGTAGCGAGGTGATCTCATGGGGGTGGAATGATTATCTGTGCCTCTATTTGGGCTGATAAATGCCTGGATTAGTCCGCCGGGTGTGTGTGTGTGTGGGGCGGGTATGGCGGGTCAGTGGGTTCAGGGGTAGAACTGAACAGGGGTTGTTGTTGGGGACTTGGGAGGGGGTATGAACGCTGAAGTAAAAAATGGAGAAAGTGATGAATGAAAGAGAGATGAATAATAGAATAAAGGGATGGAGACTGACATGCTGTGAACAGATAAAGAGAGGTCAGAAGCAAAAGAAAGGAAGAGAGAATGAGAAAGAGAGGTAACATATGGAAGAAGGCATGAATAGGTTCTCTGGTGGAGGTGTAAGCGAAGGAATGCCCTTATAAAGTAAATAACAGGCTTTTGCCCTGGGGTAGCGGCCGTCACACACACTTGCATGCATTTGATAGGACAGCGCACACACTTTCTGCACTTGCAGTGGAAACACTTGGTCTGTGGAGGGAAATAAACGTGTGCTGTTATAGTGCATGCTGGTATGATCGCTGACAGGATATTTTCCATGTAACCTACACCTGGTGGTGGTCATATCTGCACCGGACTGCACGCACGAACCGAACGCGTTCACATGGCGCTGCCTGTTTGGCGATATCCTCTAATATTTGAGAATAATGCTGATTGATAAAGTACACTGCCATCTTGTGTTCCATTTGGGCAGTGCTCACGTCCCAAAACATTCCTTCGGGAATGCTTTGAGTTTAATACGACAGATTTTACAGAAAAATCACAATTACGAAAAGGCACTTATAATGTATATACGTGCACTTTAATGGTTTAAAGCAAAATACATTACCATTAATTAGACCATTCCCTAAAAATGTGCATTTTGAGCAACATCTAGTTGTCGAGTTCCTTGGTGGACAAACTTGATATAGGCCTATATATCAAGTTTATAAAAAAGATATATATATATATATATATATATATATATATATATATATATATATATATATATATATATATATATATATATATATAGCATATAAAATATATAAATTAGTTGTGATTTATAACATTTATATAACCTAATACATTTTCTGGGTTACTGATGCTAATCAGGCTAATTGTTAGCTATATAGCAAGCTAGCAGACTAATTAGCTTAGGCTACTATTTCATAAAGAAAGATGTTTGATAGCCTATATGTTGCTTAAATATAAGTAATAATAAAAAACTCACATACTTTTGTAGATAAGACAACAATTCATTAATGTAGGCTTTCTTCAGGCACTGAATAAAGTAGGCCTACCCCAAAAAAGTTCAGTCAGCCAACGGGATTTCATGGTTTTTGACACAAAATAGGATCATGACTGGAGATATGGAGAATATGGAATAATCCTTGCCCAGACAAGGTTAGTTAACAATTCTATTACACGTCTGTTGTTTAAATTTTGGGGCTAAATGTTCAAAACAGTATGTATGTCTGTTGTTGTGTAGGCCCATTTCTTTTTGGGTTCTTTAAAGCACCATTATAGAAAACTAGAGACAAATCGGTTCTTCTTACAGTGATTCTCCTGTGTTATCTGGTTATAGATCCCTTGTGGATTCTAATTTAAACCTTTTAAGAATGTGTTGTGTGTTGATATTGATATTATATTTATTGTTTATTTGCAAAGGTTCATTCAGTGTTAGAATGTCATGAAGTTGGGTTAAATATAGATTTAACCCAAAAAGGTACAACTTTAGGGTGGAGCAGATCAAGTCATGATGGTTTACATTTTTTTTTAACGGCTGTCATGGGAGTGTGATGGTATTTAAAAAAAAAAAAAAAGAAAGAAATTACACATACTTACTGTTACTTTTATTCAGCAAGGACGCATTAAAGTTATATAAAGTGAAAATTCAGCTTTGCCATCACAAGAATAAATTACATTTTAAAATGTATTCAAATAGAAAGCAGTTATTTAAAAGGCTAATAATATAATTCACAATATTACTGTTTTTGCTGTATTCTTGCTCAAATAAATGTAGACTTAGTGAGCATATAAGTCAGAGAGTTTGAAACCTGAATGACCAGACATACGACAGCGACATGCAAAAACATATATATTTATTTCTGTCATACTCTGTAAATAATTCAAAAGAAAAACAGTGATACAATAAGCGTACTCTTTTCATTTGTACTCTTTTTTTGACATTCTAAAATAAAAATACTAGAAAAGGTAAAGACTGCAACACTCTGAGTGCAAAAGAGACACACACACACACACACACACACACTTGGACACCACTGTGCTTATGTTACACTCCCATAGTGTAACAAACGCGTCCACTGATCAAACTAGAGAATATTTACACACTGCAAAAACTCAAAACTGCAAAGACAGATTGTGTGTGAATGAGTGCTTGTGTGTCAACTCGTTTGATCTGAAAAGTTATCTTACATATCATCATTCCTTTTAATTATGAAGTATACATTGATTCATTTTCAGATTTTTTTTTCTTTTCTCCAACATCTAGGAAACTAAACGTTTCTTATATAAGAAGAACCCTTTTGTATGGGTAAAATATAAGTGCACTGGAAAATTACTGCAAACGACTCTGGAGGAACAATAATTGGCTCTTTCATTTTAGGTGGTAAAAGAACAACTCCTGAAGCATTCTCAAAGTATGCCACGAAAACCCGTATTCTAGAACATTTCACATTAGAATCAGAATGCATCAAAGAACTCCACTTGCATCACAAGTGTTCTAGAACCTGTCTGGCTTCATTTCAGGTTCCATGAATGTATCTAGGAACTCGCTGTGTTGAGTGATATACGCCTGGTACTGAGATCTCTAACTGTTCTCAACTTTCAATATAAAGATCTAAATGGTTTCAGATTCCCCCAGAAAGCTGAATATTTCCATTTTGGCTTTTAATCTTTATAGCATTTAGAAACTATAAAGACAGATGGTTAGATTCACTATAATACCATGATGGAATTCTAATTTGTATGGCTGCATCTCAATTTGTACACTGTGCATCCTATATAGTATTCGAGATTAGAATTTGTGCATCCCAAATCATAGTACATTGAAAATAGAAAGCATAATTGGATGATATCATTTTTCAAAATGCACATCCATGTATATTTTTTTCCTGGTAATATTGACCACAATCCCTTGCACATCAGAAGTTTTGCTGAATACTAGCATACTACTATTACTCCTGCTTTTTATGTTGAAGGTTTTAATTTAAGGTAATGCATGCTAATGTTACTGTAATGTGTTAATGTTAATGCAGTGCACTCAGAAGTATGTACTTTCCCTTTTCCAGTGAAGTACATATTTGTAGCACACAGTTTAAGTATTGCGAATTGGAATGCAGTGCATATGAAGAACACTATGCTGTTACTGCCATCTACTGGTGACATATGCTACTGCATCTAGGGGTCTGCAGAACTGAGCACCCCCTCTGTTTTTGGTTTTTTACATTTTCCCCCTAACTACTACATTGTTGTGTATTTTTGTTGTGGTAACTTTTGTTAGTTAGGATTATTTACCTTAATTTGTAAACCTTAATGACATCAATCTAAGCCCCTCCCTAAAGTCATTTTTAAGTCACAGTGAACTCAGGTCTCCAAGGCAATGCTTTATACTTGGATGCCAGCTTTGTACATGTGTATGTGAGCATGTGCTGATACAATTTTTGAAAAGTGCCTGTATTTTATGTGCATTCGTTCATGGTTTATATTTATATTAGTGTCTCTGTGTTGGTTTAATGTCAAGTGTGTGTTAAATAAGCAGGTTAAGGTGTGTGATTGTGTGATGGGGATGGCAGTGAGGGGAGGGGCTTTAGACATCCAGCCCCATCTTTAGGGTTGTGGCTTGATCACAGCATGACATCACAGTCCCGCCCACAGCAGCGCAAAGAACTACAAAGCACAGTGTCTCAATGGCAACCACTGTACAGTAGAATGTAAAACAGAGTTTGTGTTGCCATTTTTAATTGGCAGATAAACATCTGCATTGGTCCCTCAAAACACTGACAGCAAAGCCAGTCGATTGCTAAATCACCAACACCTGATCACTGCTTATTGGCTTTTTCACATCATATTCATCATTTAGAGATAAATTCACTCATAAAAGGGCACAGTGCATCTCTCAAAGCCATCCTTATTCAATTTTCTAAATGCTCTAATATGTAAAAGGGATAGTTCACCTAAACATTAAATTTAGTCATCATTTTCTCAACCTCATGTCATTCAAAGACAATTTTCTAAATAAACAGCTTTTACATCTTCTTTTGTGTTTTAAGTCATACCAGTTTAGAATGACATGAGTGAGAGTAAATGGCAGAAGTTAAATTTTTTGGTGAACTATCCCTTTAAGACTAAAAACATACTCTATGCAAGTACATGAATGCAGTGCTTGATTTCTCACATTATTGTGTTCTGAAATATCTTACAATTAATAATGCAAGAAGACATTGCATTCTAAGCATCGCCACAAGTGCACACAGATAAAAAAAGTGTCAAAATTTTACCTTTAGGGGTACAACAGCTTGTCACTGGGGCAGTACCCTTAAAAGGACATATTTGTACCTTTTTTACTTCTGCATTAGTACCTTACAAATACGTACCTTGAGGTACTACTATGAATCTTTTTGTGGTAAAAAAAGCTACAAATATGCCCTTTTAAGGGTACTGCCCCAGTGACAAGCTGTTGTACCCCTAAAGGTAAAATTTTAACACCTTTTGTTCTTGGTGTGGCATTGTAAGTTTTCCTCTATGGTCAGTTTTCTCTTTCAGGTCAAATGCCATCATGGTGGAGCAACAGTTTGAAAAGAATCTTGTTGAGCAACTTAGTAAAATAGTTTGCTAACATGTTTAGCAAACTACTTGAATAATGACACATCTCATTAATGACAAACATTTGAAAATAACTATAGTGTGCTGTAGGGATGACATTTTTAGGCCAACCCAGGAGTTAGCATCACACTGGTTCCCTTGACAAAAAGCCAATAGGATTTTTCCATTTACTTTTGGTAACTGCAGAAAATAAGGTCTGTGACCAAAAGTTTGATTCTTACACATTTTGTTCTTAATAATCTTCACAAATGAACACAACTTTTATGAATTTAAAGCCTAAAATGCAATTGCCAGAAGTAAAAAGCTAACGTTAGGCTAACATCAACACCATTATTCTTTATCTAAAATCTACATGTTGGAAAGTTAGAATTGTTTGCAAGAGCGCAAGTATAAATACAAGGATGTAAATGCGGACTAGTGAGTAGATTGCTTTTGCTTCTTGGCATGATGTATATGTATATGGCATGATTATGTTGCAACTTGTTAGCAACTGCCTTTTTCAAGACACTTAAAGCTTAAAAAAAATCATGATTGGAGTATTACTGATGTATTTTATGTCCTAGAATAAAATGAAAAGTATCTTGAGTCTGGTTAACACAGACTCAAGACACTTTTCATTTTTTATCTGGCCCACATCTGGTACGTGTGGATTCCACGTGTACCAGATGTGTGCCGGATCTGGGCCAACACAATGTTGCTGTCTGGGAAACCCATTCAAAAATCTATCTATAAATCGTCCTATGATGGAGCCGGAAGTTTTAATACACTAACTCGTTTCCGGGTTTTAGGACTCATTCCTACAGCACTCTATAGCTATCTTGAGTTCTAAGATTTGTTACTGCCACACTTACTGAACCATGCACTTACAATGCCTTAGCCGTGTGTCTGTTTGTATACTTGCATTTAATATGTTTCTTGGCCCAAATCGTCTGATCTGATTCCAGATTTATTCTTAAACATGCAGAGAAAGGCATTTACTCTCCTGTCATTTCAAGACCATGCTTGGCATCCTAGTGTTTTAAGTGCTTATGATGACTAGTTCACATAAAGTCAAGTGTGCTTGAATGCACCGGCATGGCTTTTTTGATTACGTGGTAAAGCTATGGGTGTAGCCTGGATGCACAGCATCTGATCAGAGTAAATGACGGCCTGGTCTTTACTTTCTGAGCCTTTTCACTACGATATTGCCTCTTGCCTGCCCTTGACTCGTGTCACAATGATATATGAGTGTGTAAACTGACAGTATGTCTGCATAGTGCTTTATAAAAGGACGGTGTCTGTATTCAAGATTTATTATCTGACATGCTAGAGGACCGGATTTATGAATTTTCATCATTCGATCCCTGATCTTGCGCAAAGCGCCCACCCTAATTTCTTTGCAAGTTTTATTTTGTGTATGACTGACATGTAGCTGTTAAGTTTGAACATTCAAGAAAGGAGTTGAACAGCACCAAATGTTAGGCTATAAAGCAGCTGATATTAGTGTGTGTTTGTGAGTTTACATCGTTCACAATGGAAATGCACCAGCTGACCTCGCAAAACAGAAAGTGCCCTCACAGTTTATCTGACTGCACACTTAATTTCTGACCAACAACAGATAAAACAGCCGAATCCATACTTTAATAACCCAGTTATCGCATAATCCAATCCGACGAATCAAACCCACCTAATATCTCTCAATCCAGCCGATTACCTTCAAGTCCAACCCAGAAGTCATAGGAACAACAGCCTGACAACTCACAATCTGACATTTAAAGTACAGACACCAAAAATATATTTTCAAATAAACTCTCCATATGAAAAACAGACAATGAACAAAAGCGCCATCCATGCCGTATAACCAAATGCATAGGCATCAAAAACAACGGTGTTTTCTCAATGTAATTACTGCACATATTTCACCATACATTATAGGTAATTTAATTTCCCCAGACACACGGATGAGTGCCAAATATAGAAACACCCCCCAAAAAAAGGATAGAAAATAAATAGAAATACCATTTAGAAGAGGACAAATATCATCTCATGGGTTAAAAGTGTACTATTTTCACTCTTAGATCTCATTTAGAGAGTTCCTCTTTATAAAACCGCTAGTTATATTAATCATATTTAATATTAAGACAGTTATCTCCAATATAAAAATATCAAATATAAACGCGATACGAAACCAGGGAGATTTGAGGATCTTTCACTGTGTATGTCACGTAGTCCTGCTTCCTGCTAGCTGTCAATCAATATTTGGACACGCCCCCTCAGTCTATTCATCTCCATGGCTGTAGTTTGCTGGTCACCCTTTATATAGCAGTGTCCCAGAAGACTGTGGTTTGGGTGGAGTACGGAGGGGGCCCGTATTTTTTGCCCCCGTTGGTCTTCTTCCAGCTGGGCAGGATGGGCATGCTGTCCTGCTTGCACAGGGCTTTGTCTGGAGGTCTCTGTCTGGCTTTTATCTCCTTGCACAGGTGACGTTTCTTCTCAATCATCTCCATCATGGTGCTGTCCCCACATGCCCAGGGCATTGGGGGCATCTAATGGGTGGCAAGGGTGAGACAATGTTGGTGCATGCAGAGCTGGCTTTGATTTTGTAGCCCTCATATATATTTTTTTAGTTTTCAAGAGTGAAGCCGTTAACTGCGCTCCTTAATAATAAATGATGTGTTTAATAATTAATTTGTTTTTAAAGTCAGAGCAGTCAGAATGTATTGCCGTTTAGTTGAATTATCTCGCACACACATATCTTAATCGTGTACACACAAATTAAACTGCCCATGCACCTGTACAAGCACAGATTAAAACAATAAACACTTATATAGGCAACACAAAATCTCACGAGCACACACCAGAGCTCTGTTTCAATACCTAGTGAGCTGCCTCACTGCCTACATAGGCAGCTGCCTTCTAAGACAGCATTCTGATTTGACTGACTGAGCAACTTCATGTGTCATATTAATGGCGCTCCTTATGTGAAGCACTTATACTTTAGTTTGTTGTAATGTTGTTAAGCTTTTTTATGTAGTATTGATTGATGAGCCATGGAAAATTCATGTGTCCTCATAATCTTTAATCAAAATAACTTTGAATAACTTTTCCCTCTTGCAGCATCATCTCTTCTCTTCTCTGATGATGTGTTTACTGGTGTAAGGGCGGGACAATTTGTCACTCACATGACATCACAGCAATAGCCAACTACAAGCATCCAGTCAATCAATCCAATGCCCATGGACAGAATCAAGTCCCGCCCTACATTTGGTCTTGTTTGAGGAGCTGTTTCACAGAATTTTTCTCAGAATTGCGAGATATAAATGCAATTGCATGTTATAAATTCAGAATTGTGAAATATAAAGAAGCGATTGCGAGTAATATAAAGTCCGAATTGCGAGATTTAAAGTCCGAATTGTGAGATATAAAGTCAGAATTGCGAGTTTTAAAGTCAGAATTGCGAGATATAAAGTCAGAATTGCGAGATATAAAGTCAGAATTGCAAGATATAAAGTCAGAATTGCGAGATATAAAGTCAGAATTGCGAGTTATAAAGTCAGAATTGCAAGATATAAAGTCAGAATTGCGAGTTATAAAGTCAGAATTGCGAGATATAAAGTCAGAATTGCGAGATATAAAGTCAGAATTGCGAGATATAAAGTCAGAATTGCGAGTTATAAAGTCAGAATTGCGAGATATAAAGTCAAAATTGCGAGTTATAAAGTCAGAATTGCGAGATATAAAATCAGAATTGCGAGATATAAAGTCAGAATTGCGAGATATAAAGTCAGAATTGCGAGTTATAAAGTCAGAAATGCGAGATATAAAGTCAGAATTGCGAGATATAAAGTCAGAATTGCGAGTTATAAAGTCAGAATTACGAGATATAAAGTCAGAATTGCGAGTTATAAAGTCAAAATTGCGAGATATAAAGTCCGAATTGCGAGATATAAAGTCCGCATTGCGAGTTATAAAGTCATAATTGCGAGATATAAAGTCCGAATTGCGAGATATAAAGTCAGAATTGCGAGTTATAAAGTCAGAATTGCGAATTATAAAGTCAGAATTGCGAGATATAAAGTCAGAATTGCGAGATATAAGGTCAGAATTGCGAGATATAAAGTCAGAATTGCGAGTTATAAAGTCAGAATTGCGAGTTATAAAGTCAGAATTGCGAGATATAAAGTCAGAATTGCGAGATATAAAGTCAAAATTGCGAGATATAAAGTCAGAATTGCGAGTTATAAAGTCAGAATTGCGAGTTATAAAGTCTGAATTGTGAGATATAAAGTCAGAATTGTGAGATATAAAGTCAGAATTGTGAGTTATAAAGTCAGAATTGCGAATTATAAAGTCAGAATTGTGAGATATAAAGTCAAAATTGCGAGATATAAGGTCAGAATTGCGAGATATAAAGTCCGAATTGCGAGTTATAAAGTCATAATTGCGAGATATAAAGTCCGAATTGCGAGATATAAAGTCAGAATTGCGAGTTATAAAGTCAGAATTGCGAATTATAAAGTCAGAATTGCGAGATATAAAGTCAGAATTGCGAGATATAAAGTCAAAATTGCGAGATATAAAGTCAGAATTGCGAGTTATAAAGTCAGAATTGCGAGTTATAAAGTCTGAATTGTGAGATATAAAGTCAGAATTGTGAGATATAAAGTCAGAATTGTGAGTTATAAAGTCAGAATTGCGAATTATAAAGTCAGAATTGTGAGATATAAAGTCAAAATTGCGAGATATAAAGTCAGAATTGCGAGTTATAAAGTCAGAATTGCGAGTTATAAAGTCTGAATTGTGAGATATAAAGTCAGAATTGTGAGATATAAAGTCCGAATTGTGAGATATAAAGTCAGAATTGTGAGTTATAAAGTCAGAATTGCGAATTATAAAGTCAGAATTGTGAGATATAAAGTCAGAACTGTGAGTTATAAAGTCAGAGTTGCGAGTTATAAAGTCAGAATTGCGAGATATAAAGTCCGAATTGCGAGATATAAAGTCCGAATTGTGAGATATAAAGTCAGAATTGCGAATTATAAAGTCAGAATTGTGAGATATAAAGTCAGAACTGTGAGTTATAAAGTCAGAGTTGCGAGTTATAAAGTCAGAATTGCGAGATATAAAGTCCGAATTGCGAGATATAAAGTCAGAATTGTGAGATATAAAGTCAGAATTGCGAATTATAAAGTCAGAATTGTGAGATATAAAGTCAGAACTGCGAGTTATAAAGTCAGAATTGCGAGTTATAAAGTCAGAATTGCGAGATATAAAGTCAGAATTGCGAGTTATAAAGTCAGAATTGCGAGATATAAAGTCAGAATTGTGAGATATAAAGTCTGAATTGTGAGATATAAAGTCAGAATTGCGAATTATAAAGTCAGAATTGCGAGATATAAAGTCAAAATTGCGAGTTATAAAGTCAGAATTGCGAGATATAAAGTCAAAATTGCGAGTTATAAAGTCAGAATTGCGAGATATAAAGTCAGTATTGCGAGTTATAAAGTCAGAATTGCGAGATATAAAGTCAGAATTGCGAGATATAAAGTCACAATTGTGAGATATAAAGTCCGAATTGTGAGATATAAAGTCAGAATTGCGAGATATAAAGTCAGAATTGTGAGTTATAAAGTCAGAATTGTGAGATATAAAGTCAGAATTGCGAGATATAAAGTCACAATTGCGAGATATAAAGTCCGAATTGCGAGATATAAAGTGCGAATTGTGACTTTAAAATTGCTTTATGTTAGTGAAATAAATCTGAAATAAAATAAAATATAAATATTAGATTATAAACTTAATAAACATAAATTACTACTATTTAGAAATATTAAAAAAATAATAAAAATGACAAAAGCCTTTATTTATGTAGCGCTTTTTACAATACAGATTACAAGACAGCACAATGACTAAACCTTAAACCAAAATGAAAATGAAAACTGAAACTATAAAAATAAAAGCTAATTCAAAATATCAATAAATACTACAGGTATTTTTGTATTTAAATAATACTAAAATATCACAGATTAGAGGTTATTTATAATTAGGATACATGCAATGCTGCCTTAAATTTTGGTCAAAACAAAGTTTTAGGAGAAAGCATAGTAGAGTTGCCTAAATAAAATGAGGTATTGCTGACTAGGTTTTGTAACAGAGCATATACTTCAGACATGCACACACACACACACATGTACACACTTATGTATACACATGTACACACACACATTTGTGCTTTTGAGGAAGGAAGTAGCAGATAGACACAGAAAGTACAGTGGACGCGGAAAAGAAGACATCATTTTGACAAGGTTTTATTTAGATTTCTGCTTTGTTGGGGTTAGTTTTATCCCTCGATTTTAAGATTTATTTGGGTTAGTTCAAATACAGTCGCTAACAATCAAACACACAACTGGGGAGTGAAAGTAGATCAGACATACTAAACATACTAAATGTGTTTTCTGATTTATGTTATAATATTCTGACTGTAATTTGTGTATGTTTTGTATTGAATATTACTGTCCCTATA
The DNA here is from genome assembly GCA_039654625.1 of Rhinogobio ventralis. Taxonomy (NCBI): domain Eukaryota; kingdom Metazoa; phylum Chordata; class Actinopteri; order Cypriniformes; family Gobionidae; genus Rhinogobio; species Rhinogobio ventralis. The sequence continues at coordinate 14,305,421 of CM077199.1, forward strand.
AAAGAGTGCGTGTTTTCACAATAGCTTTCATCAGTTGTGATATAAAGACCATGCCTTGGTAAGTTTGTGTAGTTAGTTGTGTAACTGACTCCCCAGTCTCTGTGAAAGTCATGTTGACGTGGAAAACAGAATCATTATTACAGGATTTTTGTAAATAATACAATGTAGCTCTAAAAACCTGTTCAAAAAAGGCCACACAGACAAACAGAAGAGAGCATATGACATGTGACACTGATATAAATGCCATGTCTAGATACATATGTACACACATCAAACATCTTTTAACTGTTTTATTTATATATATTTTTTTAATTTAAAGTGGTACTTTATTCATGGCTTTTAATAAATCTTATATAAAGTAAATATAATGAAAACAGGAAAAATATAAGTGTTCTGTTTATCAAATAAATAATAGCAATTAAATATTTTTAATCATTTGACAGCCTTAATATAAAGTATTCAGGCAGTGCCGTAACTGTCAATCAAACTGTCAATATTTCAATCTGTTTTGGTAAATAAGTCGTGAAGATGTCTATGCTTTGGATTCGGGATCTTGCTTTTAAGATCTTGCTTGCGTTTTTTTCCCCATATTATATCATTATCAGCTTCTGTGTTTGATGTTGTACATCTGAGGAACCCAACCACAACGTCTGAAACATTGTGATAGAGACGACACAGACTGAGGATGCTGCCGGTCGAGAGTAAAGCTGTCCACCGGCGCTCTGAAGAGCTTCTCATTCAGATTCAGATCGCTTAAACCTTTTCTCAAGTGCTAAAACTGCCTGATATATAAAACCCTGATTGTGGATCTCTTGGCATAAGCTCACAGAGGACGAATTAAATGTGAGAGCCTCTTCAGAGCACGATGGGAAGGCAGCCCTGATCTGGACCGAACACAAACAACACACACATACGCATCTACGTAGACAGACGATAAATGCCGTGAGCCAAACGAAATGCACGGCAGCGGAAGCAGCAGACAGAATAGGATATACACACAGCAGTGGGGTCAAAGGTCAAATACATGACGGTTTTGCCGGGCAGATCGACAGACACGGAGACAGGAACCGAACTCCATACGCATGCGATCTCGCGCTCATTTTGAGGAATAAGTGGGTTGTACCTGGAACGGTGTCCCGCACTGAGGGGCGGAGGCATCGGAGGGGTGTCTTTGGGGCGTTCCCACAGGGGACGGGACTCCTGATGTGGATGCGGAGCGACCAAGTTTACACCCGGCTTTTGCTTCTAAAAAGGAAGAGAGTATGTTAAATGAGTGTCTAAAATCACCATACTTATTTGTTTTTATCTGATTATGTGTCACATAGACAGGACCCACCCCCAAGCATGGTGGTCGGGCTGATGGAGGAGCGGCCAAATCGACTGGGCGTGGCTGTGGGTGTGGCTGATTGTCCTGTGGGCGTTTCCCAATCCTGTGATTTCGGAGAAGAGCTACGAAGGGCTCTGTCCCTACTGTCACTTCTGCCTTTACCTTCACCTAGAAGAGAGAAAAAAAGGTAGAGATTTCAGTATTCAGTAAAAATCTATGTGCCTTAAGCTCTCTGTTTTTATGAGAATGATTGCAGTTTCATGAATAAGTGCTTTGATTTGTAATAGTGCTGCAGTACAAATATATCACAGCTAGGTGTCACTACTGAGCTTAGTGTAGCAAAATATATTGCTATTACTTTTTTTGCAGTATGTAGAATGCATGCTGTGAAATGTATGCAGAATTTGTAGAGCTTACTATCCCACTATGTAATGCACTTTTACATTTACAATGTGATAAACCAGAAATTATATCTACAGTAATTTTTTTAAATGTTCTTTTTGATTTATTATTTGATCACACTGCCAAGACATTTTACACACAATTAAAAAAAACTAATTCATTATTATATTTCATATATATTTTTATTAATAAAATAACTTTTTGCTATATTAAACATGAAACAAAAAATATTTTTTTTACTCTACTAAAGCATAAAAATATGTTTGCAGATATTTAGGAAATATGCTCGTTCACATACTCGTTTCTCTGAAAACAATGTTACAGGCAGTTATTCTACTTGAAATGTGTGTTCGTTTTAGGAATGTCTGTTTTTGTTTTGGTCTTTACCCAATTTTTGGTTTACCCAATAGTATTTCGACAGCACAAACTGGGTCAGAGATCGCAGATTTTACCCGACATAAAAAGCCTCAGCATCCATCTAAAAATCAACTCAACTTACAGGGCCCTATTTTAACAATCTGAGCTCATGGTCTGAAGCGCATGGCGCAGGTGCACTTAGGGCGCAGGTGTCCGAATCCACTTTTGCTCTCATGGGTGTGTTTTGGGCATAACGTGCATCAAACCAATCAGAGTCTCATCTCCCATTCCCTTTAAAAGCCAGTTGCGCTTGCACCATGGCGGATTGTGAGCGGAAAGAGAGGAATCCTTTTATTTTTAATATTTAAAAATGTTTGCGTGCTGCTGCCCTGTGTGTGTAATAAGCAGAGTGTACGCACGTTGTGTACCCGCCTATAGGCGCATATTACTAGCGTGCCCTTTAAATAACACAACAAATTCTGCGCTATTGACTTTAGACCAGGTTTTTGTTGGTCAATGGTGCAGTGATTTTCAGTCTCAACACCTGAACTCGTTTTCATACCAACATGCCTATAGGCGAACAGATGGGCATTTAAACAACGTGCCGCTGGACGTGAAAATGATAACTGCGTCAGACTGAAACTAGCAAAAAACACTTGGCGTTGCCTGCCGCCGGGTGTATGATGTGTGTAAGTCTTCTCATCTTCCATTATCAACTGCGCTCGCTCCTGTTGCATGTCCTCAATCTGACAACCCACGTGTCAAGTCTGAGGAGGAGGGGGCAGGGGAAACAACTCTCCAATATTTTGAATTTGGACTGCAGTACCCATTTCAACCATTAGCTGTAAATATTACATACTGCACCTTTAAGTCATATGAAAACTGTTTGGACTGGTTCACATACTATTTTTGAAAGTTGAATGCAGTATAGAGGGCTGCAGGGATGACATTTTTGGAGGCAAAAACTTTGAAACTTTTAGAACGTATATCCTGAAGTCAATGGGTATTTTGACTGGGTTTTAGGTTAAATGTCTAAAACAAGGACTGTATTTAACACAAGCTCAAGATATTTTCACATTTTTGTTTTATTCTGCAACATAAAATACATCAGTAATACCTCCTTTAATTTTTTTTCATGCTTTTACTTGTCTTAAAGAAGGAGGTTGCTAATGGCTAATTTGGGACTACAGAGGTTGTCTGGGACATTAAATGTCATCAAGCCGAACAGGTAAACTCATCTACTCAATAGTCCGCTTTTGCAAACTCAAACTTTCAGGGAGAGTTATCGGAAGCTTAATGGTGGTGATGTTCAAGTCATGTGACCACGATGTAGTTTGTTTATAGGCTACAATCCAATAATCCAAAAGCAAATGGAAAAACCAAGGGAATCAGGGTGACGCTAACTTCTGGGTTGGCAAAAATATGTCATCATTGCAGCACTCTATAGTTTATACTGCACAATATGCAAGTAGTATGCTAGTATTCAATTCCATTTAGCATAGCATAGTTACTTGTGTAATGAACATTGTTAGTATTCAATAAATATTGTAAATAAAGAGAAAATATGTTTTACACATTTCCAATGCTTAAACTTGACTTCTCTTTGTTTTTATACTCCATTATTTCATCTTTCATACAATCAATCCCTTTATCTTTGTATTTTCCATTCCATTTCTTTCTTAATCTCTCTCCCCTAACAGGGGATCCATTAGCAGTCACATTCATCACGTCTTTCACTGGCTCTGAAGACATTAGGGAAATTGCTTTACTAACAGATGAAAGCTTTTCAATTATTTCAGCTGGCAAGAGTATCTGAATGCGTATCTGTATCATCCATATAGATGTGTGCTTAGCTATATCGTCTGACACTTATGGGCGTATGAATTGAAGGTGACATCAGTCTATGCCATCAGTGTGTGTGTGTGTGTGTGTGTGTGTGTGTAATGACTGAAGCCTTATGCTAATAAAAGTCATGAGCTACTTCAGTTCATTTCAGTTCATGCAGCCTTGCAACTAGGGTTGCAAAATGTCCCGTATTGACCTTATTCAGAGCAGCGCCATGAGGGATAGACTTACTGTATCATGTTTTCAATGGCATCCACTGTAAAAAACCTGTATAAAGCTCCTAGATTACTTGTAGTTTTCCACAACTTATGTTGTCTAGAGTTTTTTGTCTATTAAAAAATGTCTTGGAAAGATATTTTTCATCAGCAGTTCAATCCAAAAACACATTAATAACAGTGCAACCCACTGAAGAGATGTATGTCTATCCTTCACAGCCTCGCTTTCATTCTCGTTAAAAATCAAAGAGGGCGCTGCTGTGAATAAGGTCTATAGTATAGAATCTCTCAATTCTGATTTTTTCCCCCTTGCAATTGCAAATTTATATCTCACACTTCTTCCAGGGCCTTATCTGAATCTCACAATTCTTACTTGCGATCTGACTTTATTTCTCGAAATTCTGAGATTTATATATAGATATAGATATAAACAATTTTATTTTGTTTTATTCCGTGGTGGAAACAAGCTTCCATTATACTGTATATTCTACATATGTACATAACCACTTTTTTTATTAATTTTTTTAGATATGATTAAACCATTTCCATTTAAAGGGCATATTGCAGGTTAGAGACCCCAGTGAGTCAATGTATAGAAAAATAATGTAGGAACTAGATTTTCTTATAAATACGCTACTAAGGCTTTAGGAGTCGTTTTTGTGAGAAAATGTTACTTCTGCATCTAAAAATGCCAAAACTGGAAGTGACCTAACGGGAGGGAGTGCGGTGAATTTCAACGATAGGAAAACCGTGTGAGGATGTATATGACGCCATGAGTATGTATTTGAGTGAACTTGAATGTACATACATGGCATGAATAAAATATTTACATTACCAGCACATAATTCCAAACTTTTTTGAAAAGTGTGAGACTGTATGCATTTGTGTTAATATACATACTTTGTATTCATCAATGTTGATGTTGATTCACGTAAAAACAATGGCAAAGAAGCATCGCGTGTGGATGTTTATTCATTTAATATCATCCTTTATATGAGTATTACAATGTTTGACTCCATCATATCGCCGGGAAGATAAAGTGAACACTATACACACCACCGTGTGTTTCGAAGCAGATGCAGAAGTGAAGTCTACGTCTCTTCACCTGCACAAAATGCCACCATGCAGGTTTTTCTAACTTATTTTTTAACCTGCATTTAACCTGCAATATGCCCTTTAAAAAATACTAGAAACCCAATTGACATTCTTTAGTCTGACCCTTGAACGAATGAGTTCACAGTTCTTTTTAGTGAATCAACATACAGTACAATGCAACCGTGTAGTCTGACTCCTATATGCATGTACAGTGTGTGTGTGTAGCGAATAGTTTAAACAATTGTCCCTTATTTTCATAAAAGAAACTGAGAGTGTCCCTGCTATCCTCTGCTGACATTGGTAATGTTAGCTAATTTTGCATTCTTTATTCACATAGCTCCTCAAAAACCTATTTTACCATATTTGATCTCTCTGGAATCACACACACACTCTCTCACACACACACACGCTCTGTTGTCTGGCCACGTCTGTTGAAATCCCATTAGTCTGTGGTGTCCTGCTCCATTAGTCTACATTTAATTAGTGTCCACTGTCATTAGCGTTGAGTGCTAATGCTAAGACTGCGACAAATTTATCATATTTACTTATTAACATGCACACAGTCAGTGTCTGGATATAGTCTGCTTAAACACTCATCTGCCCATATGTGTGTGTGTGTGTGTGTGAATGTGAGTCCATTAGTGGAGGGAATTTGAGGTGTGTGTTGGCAGGACTGTGTTCTTGTCGGTGTTCACAGGGTCAGATTGTTCTACAAGGCTCCTCAGCTAACAGCAGCCAACATAGAAACATGTTCTTCTCATCCAGTTAGAGTGAAATTCCATGCCAAATACCTTTTGGCACTCAGAGGTAATGGACACAAACACTACCACTGATACAAGACTAAAAGGCACAGCAGGAGAGAGCCAAACAAGAGACAGGTTGTAGTTTATCTCCAAGGTCAGTTCCTTGTTAGGAATCTAAAGACTGCACCAATCCTCTTGGGTTAAGACAAAGTTTAGCGATCATTTGTTTAGAATTACAACTAAGGCGCTTTTTTTTCTTTTCTTTTTTTTAGCTTAAGGCGTTTGTTGCAATCGGGCCCAGAGGTGGGGAGAAACAGAAGACATAAAGTCACACTGTGAGATATAAAGTTGCAAAAGTGATATAAAAAGTCCCATTGAAGATATAAAGTCACATTGTGAGATAATATATAAAAAAATAAAGTAGCATTTGCAAGATATAAAGTTACAACTGGGAAGAATAAAGTTGCAATAACCTTTTATTTTATTTTATTTACAGTGAGAAAAAACAGACTGAAACAGCTACATATATACAGTCAAAGAAAAATGTATTCAGACACCTTCAACATTTTCTCACATTATCACAGTTTCTTCGCTCTAGTTTAGAAAATGGTAATAAAATATGACAAGGACTGTCTCAGAACAAATTCATCTTGAAAATGTCAGATAACTTTGATAGAAAGGTACAATCAACCAATCAGCTGTCAGCTGTTAAATTTAAGTACACAATTAGATAAAACCAATTTAGGTCAACCAATTACCAAGCAATGCTTCATTTTGTTCAGTCTGTGGTGTAAAAGGTCGCTTTAGCAATTAAAGAAAAAAAACACTTAAGCAAAACATGGTCGGGTCAAAGTGTCTGAATAATTTTGGCCCCAAATTTTTTATAAATTTTACTGGTAGTCCACTGTATGACAAATTTTGGGGTATAATATGTCACGGTTTACTTTATTTTTCTATCCTCACTTAAATAAATGAACTATAGTGTCCTGCACCCACTAGTAAAAAAATATATCTGGTGTCTGAATAATGTTTGGTTTGACTGTATAGAAACAGCTATATATATTAGATTTCGAACATGTTACATATAAAAAAAAATAAAAAAAAAGATTTATTTCCAGATATTTAAGAAACAGCTTTTTGTGGATTTGTGAGATGATGAGTGTGAGTCTATGTTAAAGCAATACGTCTGGACTGACCACTTGTGAACGGCTCACCTGAATCAGGCCTTAATACTAGCTGTAGACAGGGCTAGCGATGTCATATAGAAGTTATGGAAGTTACGGAATCCATGATGCCATAGAGGCAGAATGGAAGGAATAGAAAGTGATGTCTTAAAGGAGATCTGAAACTGCCAGAATTAAATTGTCATAATGGAAACTATAATACTATGTATGTCAGTATTTTGTTGCACTGGAGCCAGTGTGTCGCTGTTTAATGGCACATTCTTGAAAGATCCTGATCAGAATTTCTTCTCAATCATATTGACTGTTTTCAGTCTGACTGCGAACCTGATCTGCCATTATGATTCTTGTTACTCAGCCAAATCAGCTCTCCAAGTCACAACAGGGCACAATGTAAGCACTTCTGTGCCTCTAAATTATGCTAATGTATGCCAACCTCAGATCTATAATGATGAGGAAATATATTAAATGCGTGGGATCATTATTAGTATATGCTAATGTAACCTTAGAGTATGTGAAGTTACTCAGACACTTATGTTTTAGAAATGATTTAGCTATTCAGTGCTGCAGGGAAAGCACTATTGAATTTAAATACAGCTGCATACATTAAGGCATAACAGTAGACTGCTGTCTGTTAAGACATATTAAGAGCTATTTATGGGCACTGTAGGGCATAGTAAAAACAAAATCATATCACCTTTAAATTAGACTGATCCTTAAGACAGATTAATGCACAAACACTACTGTGTGCCACTTGACACTGGCACAGGCTCTGTATGGCTTTCTGGTCGTGAATGGTATCATACTGAGTTGTAGTAGAATTCCCTAACAGTTCTGATGCTCATGTGACCACTGTTGGCGCTTTCAGCATTAACCAGTATTAACTTCTTGAGCAATTTGAGCTACAGTAGCTCGTCTGTTTGATCGGACCACACGGGCCAGCCTTCGCTCCCCACGTGCATCAATGAGCCTTGGCCACCCATGACCCTGTCGCCGGTTCACCACTGTTCCTTCCTTGGACCACTTTTGATAGATACTGACCACTGCAGACTGGGAACACCCCACAAGAGCTGCAGTTTTGGAGATGCTCTGACCCAGTCGTCTAGCCATCACAATTTGGCCCTTGTCAAACTCGCTGTAATCTTTACGCTTGCCCAACACATCAACTTTGAGAAAAAAAAAAATTCTTTTAACTTTATATTCATCCAAGAATCCTTAAAAATGTATCACAGTTTCTACAAAAATATGAAGCAGCATGACTGTTTAATAATAAATTTATGCACAACATAGTTAATAGAAATTATTATGTGACACTGAAGACTGGAGTAATGATGCTAAAAATTCAGCTTTTCCCATAATTTTAAAATGTATTAAAATAGAAAACTGTTCTTTTAAATTGTAATACTATTTCACAATATTATTGTTTTTACTGTACTTTTGATAATAAATAAATGCAGCCTTGGTGAGCAGAAGAGACTTTACTTATGTAAACATATTTTACATATGTTATATATATTAAACGTTTGAAGCTAGAACATCTGTAAGGTTTTTGACTCACTTATAAGACTAAATCTGAATGCGAGATCAGGATCAGAGTTCACTTATCCGTTTCTGTTTCATCTGTTTCACAGATTCTTCACTATACCTCTGTCTTTTCCCTCTCTGTGTCAGGCAAACACACACATGCACATACTAATGCCAGCAGCCTGTTAATCTCACACACCTCCACACTCTGTCAGGCACGAAGCCCAAGTCACAGATCCGTGGAAGACATACTGACAGGAGGTGCCTGTGTGTGTTTGTGTCTCTGCTGGACTGGGTAGTGTAAAATTGACTGTGATGGACAGACTGACCAGCTTCAGTGTGTATGTGTGTGTGTCTGTGTTTTGTGTACCTGTGCGTGTGCAGTGTATACTTATATTGAAGTGAGGTGAGGTTTGACTTTGTATGAAATTGTAAATGTGTATTTGTGTGCAACTGTGCATGTGTGTTGACATGATAGCCTTGACTCGTTAATCTGTCAAGTGTTTCAGAATGATTTTAATCATGATTGGCTCATGAGAAAGCCATTCAACATCCCTTGCAATCCGGCGACCTTCACAATCAACTGTGAGCTTGATTTGAAGAGGCTCAGTTTGGTATGGATGAATCTGGGTAATTTTCTCGCTCTCTCTGTCCTGTGCACTATAAGCATGTTCAATAGTCTGTGCGTAGGATGATCGCTCAATTTTTAATCTCTGTACGGGCTCAAACACACACACACACTTTCACACAGACACACCTGCGGTGATGGAAGTTGACCATGGAAAAAGGACATGAAAGTCATCTCTCCTCCACACACGGAAAAAAATAACAGTCTGGAAAAAAGTCCTTAGCTGCAGCTCTCAAAACGATTACACACGCTTTTTAAACCCAATCTATGAGACAACATCCCTATCTATGCTCTATGAGACAACATCCCTCACTTTGAAGTTGTTACTGATATTGCTACCAATCTCCTCCAGATATCTCACAGTTAACCCTAACAATTTCAGTATTCGCTGGGTTTAAAATGTGTGGATCTAATTAATTGAAGGCTTTAGTACTTTTTCTTGATTGCTTATTTTCTACTGGGGATACACTAATATAAAAATTCTGGCCTATGTTGATCAGCTATTATTTAATTGTAAATATTCCAGGTTCAATACAAGTTAAGCTCAATCGACAGCTCATTTACCACCATTGTAAGTGTCTCACTGTAACCCAGATTCCTTATTTTTTAAAGAATAAAAAAAAATAATTACGGTAATCGTCATTACAAGTAAGGTGTGATGAAAATATGTAAATGCACAAAATGCACAATTAAATATCCTATTTTACTGTATCCAATATCAACCAATTCAAAAAATCTCAGTAACCACTATGGTACCAATATATTGTGTATATATTATTATCTACTTAATATAGAGTGGTGCCGTTATGACATCACTTTCTATGCCAAAACGCGGAAGCGAGTTCCCTCGTCCCAAAGTCAATGGGGTTTTTGAATGGGGTTTTGGTTAAATGGCAGAAATAAGGTCTGTGGTGAACACAAGCTCAAGACATTTTCACGTTTTATTCTACGACATAAAATACATCAGTATTACCCCACTCGTGATTTTTTTGAAGCTGTTATGTGTCTTGAAAAAGGTGACTAAATGGGACTACAGAGGCTGTCGATGAGATTAAATGTCATCACTCCGAAAACGTAAGCTCAGTCCGCTTTTACAGCCTCATTTTGCTTATGATTGTGCTCTTATAAACTATTCTACTTTCTGGGAAAATATTTTGAGATAAACACTGAAAGACTTTTCAGAAGCTTAGTGATGGTGATGTTAAAATCGTGGGACCGTGGTGTAGTCCGTTTATAGCCTACCTTTAGCCTTTTACTTCTGGCGACTGCATTTAGGCTTCAAAATTCATAAAAGTTGTGTTCATCAGTGATAATTATCTTAATGGACATAACGTGTAAGTATCATAAACTTTTGGGTTTTTCTCGAGGGAACCAGTGTGGTGCTAACTGCCGGTTGGCCTACAAAGTGATGTCATACCTGCACCACTCTATACTTCTGTGATCCAGAATAGCAGCTGGTAAACTGCTGCTGCTAACCTGCTTCAATCTTTTAATTTTTATTTTATTACACGGCTCTGTGGAATACTTGATTCTGATTGGTCAATTGTGCCATCCAGATGTAAGTTATTCCCCGATAACAACCGCTAAAAAATAACACAGGCTAACCCGGGTAACTGAAGTCTGCGGGTTTACGCTTGCTAGGACAGTTTTTTCCTCTTGAAAGTTTTGCATTTGGTGAGCTAATAAAATATTAAAACTCAGTCAAATCAATATTTTGTCTACAGTTATTTAATTATGTCATCCTGTATCGCGAACTCGCTCTCTCTTGTTACATACAAACCCACTGTAATGGATAAGATAGCAAACAGGTACGATTTTAAAACAGTTTAATCTCAGATTAATATCTCTTATCCCCATAATTATTTATATGGCAAAATACAGTGTAATAAGTGGTATGACTGTACCGTATCCCTTAAATGTCCGTCTAGTTTGAACTTACCGCTTGCTAGCAACTGCTCTTTCCATGGAAGCATTGCATTTAAAGAGTTAATAAAATATTTCAACTCAGATCAATATTTAATGTCTAATTATTTACTTATGTGGCAAGTAATAAGCGGGATAATGTTTATTCTGCGATAACAACAAGGGATAATGTACATTATAAAGATATATAAATGTTGTATAGTTTACACTGCTTTTAAAAAGTTTTGGGTCAGCAAGTCAGGATGCATTAAACTGATCAAAGTGACAGTAAAGACATTTATAATGTTATAAAAGTTTTCTATTTAATTTAATTTAATATAACTTTCTGTTTAATATAAAATTGTTTGACATTTCAAGTTATTAAAGAGTCTTGAAAAAATTTATCACGTTTTCCTGGATGTATTGATGCTAAAAATTCAGCTTTCACGAATAAATCACAGGAATAAATTACATTTTACAATACATTGAAATTGAAAACAGTTATTTCAAATGTCAATAATAATTCAGTTTTTACTGTATTTCTGATCAAATAAATGCAGCCTTAAAGAGTTTTTTTTTTTTTTTTAAACATTTGAAAAAAACAACCTCAAACTTTTTTTGGTAACACATTTAAAGCATTTATAAAATTATAAAATTTTCACTCACCATCTGCTGAGTCTTTGTTCTTGCGGCTTCCAGAACCTTTCTTCAGCATGTTGCGTCCGGAAGAGAACAAGTTGCTGAGCTCATCTAGAGGACTGGTTGGTGTACGACAGCCTCTGCCTCCTGACCCTGAGCTTGAACCCGAAGCAGTGGAGACATTTTGCATTGAGCCCCCGTGCACACTAGAGGAATTCGAGAGCCGCCCGCTTTCACGTGATCCATGTGGAACCCCGGAAGCGCTGCGAGGAATCGTCCCGGTCATGAGAGCATCGTACGGCGGGGGACGCTTCAGGGTGAGTGGCGTTAATGCACGACCCATACTGACGGGGGACGGGCAGGCGGAGTGGCTCCGTGGGTACCCGTGCGCCGAGGACGACCCACCGCTTTTGTACAGTGCAGATGTCAGGGGTGGAGCAGAGGACCGTCCTGATGCTGTGATTGTTTGTTGCTCCTTAGTCTCTGCTGACTTCTTCTTATGATGATGATGATGATGATGGTGGTGGTGGTGGTGGTGTTTACCAGACACCTGCTGTGCCTCCAGCTGTGGTCCAGGGTCAGCGCTAGTTGGGGATGCACCAGGTTTGACATATCCAACGTTCTCCAACACGGGCAGTTTGGTGACATCCAGTGGAGTAAGAGGAGATTCGTCAGAGTTGGGGGAACACTGGGCTGGTGCAGGTGGGAACACTAGTAGAGGAGGGCGGTGGGAAAGCAGATTCGGGAACGGGGCGGGAATGTCACAGAGTGAACCACGTGGAGTAGTGGGTCGTGTAAGTTCTACTTCCGGCACCAAAGGAGTGGGACACTGATCCCATCGTGGCTGGCCGTGGTCTAAAGATGAAAGCAAATCATCGTAGGCAGGATACTTCATCTCCTCATACACACTTTCACCTTGGTCATCCTCTTCATCATCGCCATTAGCTCCGGCAATTCGACTGAAGTCTCGTAAGATATTCCCCACCATCTCTATATAAACAGGCTCCGCCTCATCGTCAGTGGCAGGGGCGGGGCTTTGATTCTGAGACGCTGACTTCTTTTTGTGTTGTCGCGGCAGAGAGGCAGACTTAACCTTGCTGCTGTGGTTTTGAATGTAAGACTCGTCAAAGGATGTGCTGAGCTGCGTGTTGGGGTTGCGTTTGGGTTTTGGCGGAGGCATGCGACGATACTCCTCACTGCAGGGGCGGGATTTAGAAGCTGTGGTCAAGAGAACAGAAATGTTTAGAAATATGGATTCTTAGTAGGGATGCACAATATATTGGCCACCATATCGGTATCGGCCGATATATGTTCATTTTTATTGTTATCGTTATTGGCCTGATAAGAACATTTGGCCGATATATTAAAGCCGATAAGTAATATATTATTTTCTTCAGCTGAGACACTTCAGATGCACACTGTTCACCATGATGGTTTTGAATTGCTTGAAATATGATTGGAATCACTTCAAAAAGGAAAATAACGTTAAGTGCAACATGTGCAGCGTACGTCTGTCATATAGGCTACATAAAATTATAATGAGAACATTATAATTGCGTGCTTGGAACATGGCTTTTAATGGTGAGTTTATCGGCCAATATATCAGTTATTGGCTTTCAAATTTAAAGAATTATCGGTTATCGATACTGGCCAACATTTTCATATCGGTGCATCCCTAATTCTTAGCATTTCAAAGAAAAATGCTTTTTTAAAAATGTTTACATTCTAAAATGGTGGTAGAAAAATAATGTTGCTCTCATAGACACATATCTAATAACAAAACTGTATATACACTACTGTTAGAAGATTTGTAATGTTTTTAAAAGAAGTGTCTTATGCTGATAGGTTGCCACTAGGGATGGGCATTTTCCCAAAATATTGTATTCGAATATTTGGGCTCATGAAAATCGAATATTCAAATATCCGTTTATTTAAATGACGTATTTTGAGAAACTTAAAGGAAGCATATGTTTTGAGGTCATTTTGCTATCATAATTTATCTCGCTCTCACTCGGTGAACATCTGTTACATGCACTCATGATGCAGTGATGGTCAGCTGTCTTTCCTCATTCGACTGGTGTTTGGATTTCATGTGATTCTCGTTGTGGTGGTGATATTATGATAACTCAGTTTCATTAATTCATTTTATCAAAAGTAACTCCATTTTGTAAGATCATTTTAAATTTTCATACAAGTAATTCCAAAAATTGCGAGGCAGACGATGACATTATGTGATAAAATACAATCAACTTATTAACCCGCTCCACAGCGCCACCCAGTGGATTTAGTTATAACTGCAAGTTTTAGAGGGATTCATCATGGATTCACTGCATTTACGGCCAGCAAAGTAATGCAGTAAAACTCTAATAGTATTTTTAGTTTTTGAATATTAATTACAGATCGAATATTCGAACATTCGACTATTCGTGCACACCTCTAGTTGCCACCTGTGCAAGTCCATTTGTGAAATTTCCTCACTTCTAAATATTCCACGGTCAACTGTTGTATTGATACCATTAATATCAACAGTGTTATAACAAAGTGGAAGCAATTGGTAACAACAGCAACTCAGCCACGAAGTGGTAGGCCACGTAAAATCACAGAGCGGGGTCAGCGCATGCTGAGGAGCATAGTGCGCAGAGGTCGCCCACTTTCTGCAGAGTCAATAGCTACAGATCTTTAAACTTTGTGTGGCCTTCAGATTGGCTCAAGAACAGTGCGTAGAGAGCTTCATGGAATGGGTTTCCATGGCCGAGCAGCTGCATCCAAGCCTTACATCACCAAGTGCAATGCAAAGCGTCGGATGCAGTGGTGTAAAGCACGCCATCACTGGACTCTAGAGCAGTGGAGACGTGTTCTCTGGAGTGACAAATCACGTTTCTCTGTCTGGCAATCCGATGGATGAGTCTGGGTTTGGCAGTTGCCAGGAGAACGGTAGTTGCCTGACTGCATTGTGCCAAGTATAAAGTTTGGTGGAGGGGGGATTATGGTGTGGGGTTGTTTTTCAGGGGTTGGGCTTGGCCCCTTAGTTCCAGTGAAAGGAACTCTTAATGCTTCAGCATAACAAGACATTTTGGACAATTTCATGCTCCCAACTTTGTGGGAACAGTTTGGGGATGGCCCCTTCCTGTTCCAACATGACTGCACACCAGTGCACAAAGCAAGGTCCATAAAGACATGGATGAGCATGTTTGGTGTGGAGAAAGTTGACTCAATGTTAAGTGGTCTCTTAATTTTTTCCAGAGCTGTATATATATATATATATATATATATATATATATATGTATATGTATATGTATATGTATATATATTGTATATTTATAATCAATATCAATTCGCCATCTTGGATAAATGCATTTTGAGATACATGTGTAGATGAAGAACAGGTTATTTTAGCTCTATATCTAATCATCTTATGTAGTTAAAATTCAGCAGTACAACTAATATAAAGTAGCAGAAGCATAAAAGTAAAGTACTGCAGTATAGTAAGGTGTTAACATAGTGTCTTTGTGGCCATGGCTTAGGAAAAGGGTAGCCAAGTCAGCGTATATTAGTTTTAATGTCAATGCGAACCCCCAAAGCCGTATTGGGGCTGCACAGGGCCATTACTGTTCTATTGTGTATGTGATCGTTTTTGATGCTTCATGTTTTATTCGTTCTGCTCGCATCACGTCCCACACTGCCCTCTCAGTACAGTCACTAATCCTGAATGTGTGTGGTTATGAATTGAGTTAATAGGCTTCTCCAAGGAGTTTTTAGTGAGAATAGAGTTTAACACTCTGCTTGAGACAGGATTAATTATACACAGTTGAGCTACCAGTGCTGAGGAACGAAAGAAGCAGGCCATGCTCAGTGTGTGTGCAGCTGTGTTCTGATTCACAGGCTTCCTGCATACTGAGAAGGGGATATCTGTGTATGTATATATATATATTCTTTACATGTAATTTATGGTATATTGTTTTTAATTGTTTTAGATTATGTAATATACATATATTATTATCATTAATACATTTAAATTATATCTTATATATTACATATTATACATACATACAGGGTTCGTACAAGGTGCTTAAAGTACTTGAATTTGACTTTTTGATATTTAAGTTCTGAAAAACCCTTGAAAACAGCCATATTTATGAAAAGTACCACAAAACCAGTTATAACATAAGGGTTTTCGAAATTGAGATTTATACATATGAAAGTACAACATATGTTGTCCAAATGAAGTCCTTAGCAAATATTTACAGTAGGAAATTTACAAAATATCTTCATGGAATATAATCTTAATATCTGAATGATTTTTGGCATAAAAGAAAAATCGATAATTTTGACCCATACAATGTATTGTTGGCTATTGCCACAAATATACCCATGCGCCTTATGACTGTTTTTTTGGTCCAGAGTCACATATGTGAAATTAGTGTTTAATCTTATTGATAAAATCTTTTTTCACGCAAAATTAATGCTGCAGCCCGTCTGATATAGATATAGAGCTATTTCGCATGGCTATGAGTGTGATATTACTCATATAAATATCCAATTATATGATACAGCTTTCATTCTTCAGGTCAATAATGTATTCATGAAAAAAATCAGTTTGAATAAGGAAACTTTGTCATAGTATCCTTTCAATGGTTAAAGTTACCACATTCATTACATGTGCTGCACTTTATTTGTACCATTTTGTTTTATTACTTTATTTTTATTTATCTATCTACCTTTTTTAGAATTTGAAAGATAATAAAGATGTTGTTTGATAAGTGAGATCTCTAATTGTAGTCCTTGAAAACCAAAAAATTAACTACCTACACTCACCTAAAGGATTATTAGGAACACCTGTTCAATTTCTCATTAATGCAATTATCTAATCAACCAATCACATGGCAGTTGCTTCAATGCATTTAGGGGTGTGGTCCTGGTCAAGACAATCTCCTGAACTCCAAACTGAATGTCAGAATGGGAAAGAAAGGTGATTTAAGCAATTTTGAGCGTGGCATGGTTGTTGGTGCCAGACGGGCCGGTCTGAGTATTTCACAATCTGCTCAGTTACTGGGATTTTCACGCACAACCATTTCTAGAGTTTACAAAGAATGGTGTGAAAAGGGAAAAACATCCAGTATGCGGCAGTCCTGTGGGCGAAAATGCCTTGTTGATGCTAGAGGTCAGAGGAGAATGGGCCGACTGATTCAAGCTGATAGAAGAGCAACTTTGACTGAAATAACCACTCGTTACAACCGAGGTATGCAGCAAAGCATTTGTGAAGCCACAACACGCACAACCTTGAGGCGGATGGGCTACAACAGCAGAAGACCCCACCGGGTACCACTCATCTCCACTACAAATAGGAAAAAGAGGCTACAATTTGCACAAGCTCACCAAAATTGGACAGTTGAAGACTGGAAAAATGTTGCCTGGTCTGATGAGTCTCGATTTCTGTTGAGACATTCAGATGGTAGAGTCAGAATTTGGCGTAAACAGAATGAGAACATGGATCCATCATGCCTTGTTACCACTGTGCAGGCTGGTGGTGGTGGTGTAATGGTGTCGGGGATGTTTTCTTGGCACACTTTAGGCCCCTTAGTGCCAATTGGGCATCGTTTAAATGCCACGGCCTACCTGAGCATTGTTTCTGACCATGTCCATCCCTTTATGACCACCATGTACCCATCCTCTGATGGCTACTTCCAGCAGGATAATGCACCATGTCACAAAGCTCGAATCATTTCAAATTGGTTTCTTGAACATGACAATGAGTTCACTGTACTAAAATGGCCACCACAGTCACCAGATCTCAACCCAATAGAGCATCTTTGGGATGTGGTGGAACGGGAGCTTCGTGCCCTGGATGTGCATCCCACAAATCTCCATCAACTGCAAGATGCTATCCTATCAATATGGGCCAACATTTCTAAAGAATGCTTTCAGCACCTTGTTGAATCAATGCCACGTAGAATTAAGGCAGTTCTGAAGGCGAAAGGGGGTCAAACACAGTATTAGTATGGTGTTCCTAATAATCCTTTAGGTGAGTGTATATGGATATATATCTAGATATATTTATTTACAATCTATATTTATAGACATGGCTGTTGTAATGTTTATATTGAAAATAAACGTGGTGCGGTTTAATTATGATATGTATGTATAGTCTTGATAAATTCTCTCCACTTCATGTGAAGTGATGTATCAATGTACATGTATTCCCTATGCTGAATACCCTGTGAAGTACACTTTGCAGGGCAGTATCTGCAGTGCAGCGCAGTTAGAGTGTGCTGCTGCCAGTAACTGGTGATGTTAGCTTGTAGAGATGCTAGGCTTCGCTTTCTGAATGTGGGAGGAGTTCATGGAATAATCAAACAGGCAGTTTCCTACACTGGAGGGCGGTGAGAAAGAACTAGAGTGGAGAAAACTAGGTTATTTTAACTTCATGAATGAATTTCTTCCTGACTAATCAGCTCAGTGGAAAGCAACTGTTTCAATTTCTCTTCTGCCCTCTTTGTTTACTCACTCGCTCATGCTCCATCCTTCTGTCATTTCTCCCCACATCACCTCAGCTGGGCTCAGTGAAGGGCAACTTGACTGACCCCTTTCTTCCAGCAATGGCAGGGCGGTGTGTGTGTTTGTATTTGTGTCTATTAGCGTGTCTCTTGCCAACAGCAAGTAATAGTAAATGGGGCAGCATGGGATGTATGCTAATTTTTAATCTGCCGAAAAGCTGGCTGAAGCTATAATTACGTCATTCTCTAGAGACTCTGGATCCCTGTGTGTGTGTGCGTGGAAGGCTTTTTGTTATATAAAGGACATGACAGGGATTTATATCAGCTTTGTGGTTGAACTCTGTGATACACAGATGAAAAGTCAGCAAGAATGACAAAATTATTTAACTTATCATTCAGAGAAAGATCACAGTACCTCACCCAAGTGACAGAAAGAGGACAGAGTGGCTCACATTCTCTCAGCAATTTTACACACAAACTTGTACACCTTGCAAGCACATCCCATTTACCCATTTAATTTAGTTGATCATAATTACTGCACCCTAACTCTAAATGGGTGTTTACAATGACAACCATTTACAAAGACAAAGCACAAATCCATAACTCAATCATTTTCAATAAAAGTTAGCACTTTAAAGTAACATGAGCAATAGTGACCTTTGGTAATGCAGAGAATTTAAATAAAAAGCAAAGGTAAGATAAAATAAAAAAGGTTGCAAATGAATTATGATATATAATAAGTTAATTATATACTTTTTGTGAGATAGAAAATCAGAAATGTGATTAATAAATGTACAATTGTCAGAGATCTAATTGCAATTCTGAGATATAAAATTGCAATTGTACAATGCAATTGTCATATTGTGAAATATAAAATCACAAGTACTGTTTTTAATTTTTTTATCTGAGGCGGAAATGTATGAAGTCCTGCACACAACATGAAGGGGGGAAAACACAAGATATCATCGTCACAAATTAAAAATTTGTTCCCACGACTTATTAACATGGCCATGTATTAATATGTGGGAACACATTACACAAACTTAATTTGTGACAAGTATAACTAAAACTAAAACATTAAAACATGTTTGGGAAAATAGTACTGCTATTGTTTATTCTCAATTTTTATGGTTGGTGCCGATGCCCCTGCTGCAGAAGCAGAATTCTGTCCTGGTGTGTGTGGGCATATGCTTGTGAAAAGCATGTTAATGTGTGTGTGTGTGTGTGTGTGTGTGTGTGTGTACCTGGTATTCCCTACGTTATGGGAACCAAATGTCTTTATGAGGAAAACAGCTTATAAATCATACAAAGTTTTTTGAAAATGTAAAAATGCATGGATAGGTTTGGGGTTGGGGAATAGAATATACAGTTTGTTCAACATAAAAATCATTATGTCTAAGTCCCTATAAAACATGGAAACCAGTGTATGTGTGTGTGTGTTATAAATGAATTTGATGACTCTGACATGGCAAAATATAGGGCACTATGTTCCAGAGGACAGCAGGTGCATGATGTACCTTCCTCTCACAGCACATTCATCTCTCTCTCTCTCTCTCTCTCTCTCTCTCTCTCTCTCTCTCTCTCTCTCTCTCTCTCTCTCTCTCTCTCTCTTTGAAGCAGAAACCGTCTCGTGATGTTGTTTCCCATCAGAAGATGTAACAAATGCTCCATCTCTTATCTAGTATTACACTGCTGATTTAATATAGATGTGTATCTGTGTTTGTATGTGTATGATAATGCACTTATATTGATTTACCTCTAAATTAGATGTGAAATAGTCCTCGCCAATGAGATATACAGCAGATATAAGCCTATAGGGACGCCAGATGTCATTAAGTTTAATACGATGCTGTTTAAAGAACACTGGTTATGATTTATTAAGGTTTTGCATGTATGTCACTAGCTCTCTGTCTCAGTGCTATATATAGGACATACATGTTCACTTGACACTAGTTCAACATGGAAGATATACACATGCAAGTCATCACACATGCTCAAGCTGACAGGGATAAATGGATGTAGAGTACCACTTTTTTTAAAATATGGTACTACTACATTTCCATGTTTTTGAACATGTATCAAATAATACCATCAAAGTACCATGGTTTTACCATCTGATATCATCATTGTACCATGATACCAATAGATACTTTGAAGTACCTTGTAAATCTCATGGTGTATGAGCATGGTAGTCAATCAGTACTATAATACAGAGACCTCTATGGAAGTAAAATAATGCCAAATATTTTTGAAACAAAAAAGCTTGTTGAATTGCTTGTGAAAATATGCATTGCATTAACCATTTGGGGCTTGCATTTTTATGGGCTGAAATTCAACATTTAAGATGTGAATATTTCAATTCAAAACATTTCACACACATTTTCATTATAAAAAATTCAATAATCCATATTGACCTCTCAGATTTCACTTCCAAAATATTCATTCTGTTTAAAAATACAACCTATAATATTCGACAGGCAATTTTCAGTCCATTTTATTTCGCTTTACAAATTCACTTCCACAAATTCAGTGGTTCAAATTCGACAGAAAATTCAACAGTTCACATCCGGGAACTGCAGGAATAGCAGTAGATTACCGAGCACAATCTCCATCTGCTGTTAGTCGACCTCACCAGCAGGTGGTGCAAGCGGCTGTTGACGAAGACCAGAGCAAGGTGTAGAGAGAGTCATTCATTCATTAAATGGATTTACAGAAATGGAGCAAGCGAAACGTATTTGTGATGATTATCAGGGCCAGTATATATATGGAAGAGCTGATAAAGACACAAAAGCAGTGTTTACATTTAAGTCTTCGCGGTTACTTTTGTACATGTAAGCTTTCTCTACTGCACATTGATAGTCGCACATTTAGGGACCGTCCCTAAAGTTACATATGACATGTGTATACATGTTTCTTCAGTAGCATTTGAAGAGAATGACTGCATATTATAGGTTGTATTTTTAAACAAAATGAATATGTTGGAAGTGAAATCTGAGAGGTCAATATGGATTACTGAATTTATAATAATGTGTGTGAAATGTTTTGAACTGAAATATTCACATCTTAAATATACAACCATTTTGAATTTCAGCCCATAAAAATGCAAGCCCTAAAAATACAATGCATTAAAATGCAAGCATGGTTAATGTAATGCATATTTTTTCAAGTAGTGCAATTCAATAAGCTTTTTTGTTTCAAAAATATTTAGCATTATTTTACTTCCATAGCCCTCCACTAATATTGGCACCCTTGGTAAATATGAGCAAAGAAGGCTGTGAAAATAAATCTGCATTGTTCATCATTTTGATCTTTCATTAAAAAAATTGACAAATTTCTAATCTTTCATTGAAGTAAAACAATTGAAAGTGGGGGAAACTTACATTATGAAATTATATTTTTTTTCTCCGATGCATGTTTGCCACAATTATTGGCACCCCTAGAAATTCTTATGAGTAAAATATATCTGAAGTATATTTCCATTCATATTTGAATTCATCATGAAATTGTCCAGCCATGACTTCCTGTTCCACATGAGTATAAATACTGTATGAGGAAACACAAAGGCCAAATTCCCTTAAACATTCCTCACAATGAGTAAAACCAAAGAATATAGTTCTGATGTGCAGCAAAAGATTGTTGAGCTTTACAAAATAGAAAGTGGCTGTAGGAAAATAGCTAAAGCAATTCCCATTTCCACCATCAGGGCAATAATAAGATGTTACGAATCTGCCTGGAAGAGGACATGTCTATATCATCCTGCACGGTGAGGAGAGTTTGAGTGGCCAAAGACTCTCCAAGGATCATAGCTGGAGAATTGCAGAGATTAGTTGAGTCTTGGGGTCACAAAAATGTGTCACTGAGTACAGAATGAAGCTTCTGCCATGGCCGTCCCAGTCCCCTGACCTGAACTCTATAGAAAATGAGTGGGGTGAACTGAAGAGGAGAAGCACCAACATGGATCTGGGAATCTGAAGGATCTGGAGAGATTCTGTATGGAGGAATGGTCTCTGATCTCTTGTCAGGTGTTCTCCAAACTCTTCAGGCATTATAGAACAAGACAGAGCTGTTATCTTGGCAAAAGGAGGTTGCAATAATTGGGTGCTAAAAGTTGTGGCCAACATAACCTTGAGAAAAACATTTATTTCATAATGTTATTTTCCCCCCACGTTCAATTGTTTTACTTCACTGAAAGATTAGAATTTTGAATGAAAGATCAAAAGGATAAACAATGCAGATTTATTTTCACAGCCGCATTTGCTCATATTTACCAAGGGTGCCAATATTAGTGGAGGGCACTGTATATATCAAAGTACAATGGTTTCACCATCTGATACCATCATTGTGCCACAGTATCACCATAGTTTGAGTAGAAAAGGGAAACATGGATGGAGAGAGAATTTTCTGTGTTTTTTGGACATTATGCCATGGTATTGACTGTACTGAAGTGACATGTATATGAATATGGTATTCATTCAGTTCTGTGGTATTTATCAAAGCACAATGATTTTACCATCTGATACTATCATGGCAAAACCATGGTATTTTTTGTATGAGGAATCATATGGAGGGTGTATGTAGAGTACATGTACCATGGTAATTCCATTGTATACTTTGAAATACCTTGTATATATCTTTGGATATGAGCACGGTAGTCAATCAGTATGATATATATCAAAGTACCATGGTTTTATCATCTAATACCTTCATTGTACCATGGTACCACCACAGTAAGAGTACAAAAAGGAGAGACCGATGGAGAGATTTTTCTATAGCATGAAATTAGAAATTAAACAGGAAGAAGAAAAGAGGGTGGGTCTTTGAGAAAGGGAATACGTAAACAAGTGAGATAAAAGACAGAATAGTAATGAGCAAAACAAGAAATGGTGCCAAAGTGGGGTGGGAAATGAAGGCACGAGAGTAAAGGAGGGATGAGAGATGGGGAGAGTGTAGTGTGTGAGCTCAGGGGAGAGAGAGAAGAGAAGGAGGAGAGATGTTGAGCTCTTTGAGGCTCCTCTGGAGGAATTATATGTGGCCCCTTGGTGTGGTGGAAATGCCAGAGCCTCGAGCTAAGTGCGTCAAACTCAAAAACACAATCTCTCTGTCTCTGTGTACATCATTACTCGGACATCAAGACATCATGATCCTGTATGATTTTAAATATATGCTCTGGGCACGATATGAAAGCAGAACAAATGTATGGGGAAAAAAGTGGTTATATGTGTTTGAAGTGGTAGAGCAAATCATCATATTAGAATGATTTCTGAAGGATCATGTGACACTGAAGACTGGAGTAATGATGCTGAAAATTCAGCTTTGACATCACAGAATACATTTTAAATCATATTTTGAACAAATAAATGCGGACTTGGTTGAGAATAAGAGACTCTTTCTAATTGTAAACTTTCGAACAGAATACAAAATGAGGCTGCGTATGTTTGAGGTTGAATATACTAAAAAGGATGTGCTGTATATAGTACAGTGAGGTTGGCTGCATTTCAAATTTCACTGCAAAGTGCCGGTTGATGTTTTTAGGGTTAATGTACTCTAAATGAGGTTGCGAACATTGCAAAATGAGGTCAAGTGCTCGAGTGGGGTTAGGTATGTTGTAATGTGTGCTTCTGCTTTGAATTTGAAAGAAAAGCACTTTGAAAGCTCAGCTCTCTGAGTGAGATCAGTAAAGATCAAGTTAAGGGTTAAGGGAAGGCTAATGTGTGTGGAAATGAGTGTGTGTGTGTGTGGAATAGTAAAGTCCGTTGGGGCATTTGTTCACTGTATCACATAAAACCGCCTAGACCAGCACATTTAGTTTGCAGGATGTGTGTGAATATTTTGTCTGCATAAGCTTACAATAGAAAAATGTGGATCCACCAGTGGAACATTACATCACAGCTTTGTGTGCATGTTGTGTATGCGCATCACGACTCAAGTCTCCTGCTTGTCGACCTTGTAGCCGTGAACTTGCTTATAAAAGGCATCATCTGTGTTTTGGTTGATTCTGTCTGAAGATGTCACCGCCAGTAAAACACTTAGGCCCAGAATGTTGCCCATGGCAACGGTTGCCCCTGTTCATATGACACTGCAGTCTGCAGGCAACCAATGAGTGTTTTGCTGGCTCAGGGTGATCAGTCAGAGGAAGAGAAAGAGTTGATGTCACTTTTTCTTAGAAAGATACTTGAGTATATTTACAGGTGTCTGGGAAAGTGAATGTGAGGTGGCCTTTTATCGGTGCGGTGATGTTAACAGCCATTTTCTGTTACGTAAAAAGACTGCACTGACACTGACTCATTACAGTGTACAAGTGTGCAGTGCTACAGTTAAGTGTGTATCAAGTCCTTCTCAAAGCAACTCAGTCCACTCGACAGCCAGCTTGGTAATGCTATTTTCTGCCGTAACTGACACTAAGATGAGCACTTATACCTAAACATTCAGATAAAAAAATATATATACTGTATATATATTCAGATTAGTGCTTAAATAATATGGGGTTTTGAGTAAAAATGTTCACCACTTGTTTTCTTAATAAGAGCATGTGAAATGCTAAAATAATGTTTGATAGCATTTATCTAGCATGTAAAATCTGATACAAATATACATTTGACAATGTCATAGGCTATAAAGCTATATTTTTTTTTTCTAATGTGCCTGTTTTTTCTAGAATAAAGCCTGACGTAAAGCAAAAAGCAAGATGTCATTTAGTACTGTCAACAAATTGAAAGATTTCTTTGTTTGCCCTTATACTGTCTGTAGGTGTACGGTGCATTTCTTTTGTCTGTATGAATATGTTCATATAGTGATTGATCATTCTTATAAAAATATCTACCACTTTTCCTGTCTATCTCTTCTGTGTGATGTGGAGTGCAGAAAGGAAGAGGTTTTTTTGTGTGTGTAGCTCAAAGGAGGCGCTGCATGTGTAATGATCCATAAGAATAAGGCATGCATGAAAGAGACGGCAGAACAGAGGGGATTTGCATATAAAAGTGAAATGATAAGAAAGAATAAAGATGCATTTTTTCAGTCATGTAATGCATGTGTGTTTGTGTCTTTTGTTTTTTTGCTTTAGAAAAAATGCATGTTGATTGTAGTAACATTTCAAAATAAAACTTATTTAAATATAAAAATATATAAAATATACATCAAAATAGAAAAAAAATATTTTAAATTATAAAATATTATTTTAAATATTTCACAATTTTACAGCGTTTATATGGATGATGTGCTTATAGAAATATTAATCAGCATAACAATTTTCAACATTGAAAATAATAAGAAATGTTTCTTGAGCACCAAATCAGCATATTAGAATGATTTCTGAAGGATCATGTGACATCATGAGGAATCACAGGAATAAATAATGCATATTAAAATAGAAAAAAGTTATTTTAAACTGTGATAATATTTCACGAAAATAAAACTTTAAACATTTGTCATATTGTCATATTTCACAGTATTACTGTGATGCTTATATGGTCAATGTGCTTATATGATGTTTAATTGAGAGTGAAAGAGAGTGAGAGAACAAGAGAGGAGAGAGATCAAATCACTAACAAAAAGGTACCAAAAGTATCTTGTTTTTTTTTGCATTCTTGCATTGCGTTATGAATTGAATTCGGACACATTTCCAAATGTGAAATCAAGCTTGCATACTGTAGCTAGAAGCATTAGTGTTAACATATTTCATGTACACAAATATTTACCATCACATTTCTCTGTTTCCTTCCCGCTTTTCCCCATGCTGAGCCCAGTGTTGACGGTCTCAGAGGAAGTGCTGAGTTTGGTGTTGGGATCTCGTCTGGGTTTGGGCGGGGGCTGTTTTCGTGAGGTGGGACTCCCCTCCTCCTCTCCCCCTCCCACCGAGTGCAGAGACTGTGAGCGGACAGTGAAGCCCAGGCCGCAGGGAGGAGGAACGCGGTCCTGAGGGGCCGGCATCGTCATGAAGCCCATACGAAAGTGTTTGCCTGCGTATCCTCCTCCTTCTGTCGCACGGGCCACATCCTCGCCAATCCTGAAGAGAGAAAAAGACATTTACTTTTCACAAAGCTTATAATTTGCACTCAGCCCATCTATGAACTTTTGAACCCATATACTTCCGGAAACCTGGATGGATTTCAGCATCCATCAGATCAGACCAATGTTCTAGAATAGAGCAAAATTTAAGTAGTATTATACTATACTATATACATATATATACACCGCTGTTCAAAGGTTTGGGGTCAGTATGCTTTATTTAAAGAAATTAATACTTTTATTCAGTAAGGACACATTAAATTTATCAAAAGTTACAATAAACACATTTATAATGTTACAAATGTTTTCTAAAGGTGCTGGTCATATAATTAGAATATCATCAAAAAGTTGATTTATTTCACTAATTCCATTCAAAAAGTGAAACTTGTATATTATATGCATTCATTACACACAGACTGATATATTTCAAATGTTTATTTCTTTTAATTTTGATGATTATAACTGACAACTAAGGAAAATCCCAAATTCAGTATCTCAGAAAATTAGAATATTGTGAAAAGGTTCAATATTGAAGACACCTGGTGCCACACTCTAATCAGCTAATTAACTCAAAACACCTGCAAAGGCCTTTAAATGGTCTCTCAGTCTAGTTCTGTAGGCTACACAATCATAGGGAAGACTGCTGACTTGACAGTTGTCCAAAAGACCACCATTGACACCTTGCACAAGGAGGGCAAGACATAAAAGGTCATTGCAAAAGAGGCTGGCTGTTCACAGAGCTCTGTGTCCAAGCACATTAATAGAGAGGCGAAGGGAAGGAAAATATGTGGTAGAAAAAAAGGGTACAAGCAATAGGGATAACCGCACCCTGGAGAGGATTGTGAAACAAAACCCATTCAAAAATGTGGGGGAAATTCACAAAAAGTGGACTGCAGCTGGAGTCGGTGCTTCAAGAACCACTACGCACAGACGTATGCAAGACATGGGTTTCAGCTGTCGCATTCCTTGTGTCAAGCCACTCTTGAACAACAGACAGCGTAAAAGGCATCTCGCCTGGGCTAAAGACAAAAAGGACTGGACTGCCGCTGAGTGGTCCAAAGTTATGTTCTCTGATGAAAGTAAATTTTGCATTTGCTTTGGAAATCAGGGTCCCAGAGTCTGGAGGAAGAGAGGAGAGGCACACAATCCATGTTGCTTGAGGTCCAGTGTAAAGTTTCCACAGTCAGTGATGGTTTGGGGTGCCATGTCATCTGCTGGTGTTGGTCCACTGTGTTTTCTGAGGTCCAAGGTCAATGCAGCCGTATACCAGGAAGTTTTAGAGCACTTCATGCTTCCTGCTGCTGACCAACTTTATGGAGATGCAGATTTCATTTTACAACAGGACTTGGCACCTGCACACAGTGCCAAAGCAACCAGTACCTGGTTTAAGGACCATGGTATCCCTGTTCTTAATTGGCCAGCAAACTCGCCTGACCTTAACCCCATAGAAAATCTATGGGGTATTGTGAAGAGGAAGATGCGATATGCCAGACCCAACAATGCAGAAGAGCTGAAGGCCACTATCAGAGCAACCCGGGCTCTCATAACACCTGAGCAGTGCCACAGACTGATCGACTCCATGCCACGCCGCATTGCTGCAGTAATTCAGACAAAAGGAGCCCCAACTAAGTATTGAGTGCTGTACATGCTCATACTTTTCATGTTCATACTTTTCAGTTGGCCAAGATTTCTAAAAATCCTTTCTTTGTATTGGTCTTAAGTAATATTCTAATTTTCTGAGATACTGAATTTGGGATTTTCCTTAGTTGTCACTTATAATCATCAAAATTAAAAGAAATAAACATTTGAAATATATCAGTCTGTGTGTAATGAATGAATATAATATACAAGTTTCACTTTTTGAATGGAATTAGTGAAATAAATCAACTTTTTGATGATATTCTAATTATATGACCAGCACCTGTATTTTGAATACATTTTGTACTTTTGAATGTTTATCAAAGAATCCTGAAATATTAAGCAGCATAACTATTTTCAGTGTTGATAATAAGAAATGTTTCTTGAGCAGCAAATCATCATATTAGTATGATTTCTGAAGGATCATGTGACACTGAAGACTGGAGTAATGATGCTGAAAATTCAGCTTTGCATTAAAGGAATAAATTACATTTTTAAATATATTAAAGTAGAAAACAGTTATTTTAAATTGTAATAATATTTCACAATATTACTGACATTACTGTATTTTTAATTAAATAAAAGCAGTCTTGGTGAGTATAAGAGACTAAGAAATTCTTACCTATCGCATTAAGCAATACAAATGTGGCAAAATATTCCACGTTTGAAATGTAAGAATGTTACTGAGGAAAGGCAAATTCACTTCATCCATCTATCTGTTCTCTCATAACTTCATGAATCTATCTTGCTTAAAAGTCATTTCTGCATAATCCAATTCTGAGCAATTTGGCTGGATTTTACCATGATTTCTGCATCGAATATCCCATAAATATTGAGTTACTTTCATCTGTCTGTTCATGAGAAAGTGCGAGAGAGAGAGAGAGAGAGAGAGAGAGAGAGAAGGGGGCAGTCAGTTCAAATGCTGTCTCTCAAATTCTCTCTCCCTCTCTTGGAGGAAAACTAATCATACTAAAGGGCAGACAGGATTTACTCACGTTGGCTTTAAGTAACCATTCACACACACACACACACACACACTGTGAGAGTGTAATCAGAGGGGAGGGTGTGGTGCTGTGGTGGTTCATAAAGAATGATTGAGAGTCTGTCTGCCAACCTCACTGCACCAGCGTCCCTCATCTCTCCACATCCTCTCTCTCTCTCTCTCGTTCTCTATTTCCATCCTTTCATCCATGTGTTTTGTCATCTGTCTTGTCTTTCCTGTACAGTCTGCAATTTTTCCCTCCCTCTCAGTTGTCACACTTCACACAGTCTTGTGTTGCCAGTCATTTGTAGTCACACTTTTTTTTCACATTACATCAAAATGATGTTACCAAATGGTGAAACAATTAACATTGCAATGCCCATGACAGAAAAACTAATTGAGGCTTCAGTTAAAAGACTAAATCGCCAGCAAATGTAGTCTCGTACCTTCTCATTTTTTTTCTTTCTCCATCACTTCTACACTACCACTCAAAAGTTTGGGAATTAATAGTTTTATTCAGCAAGGATGCATTAAATTGATCAAAAGTGACAGTACAGACTTTTATAATATTACTAAATATTTTGATTTCTTTTGAACTTTAAATTCATCAAATAATGCTGAACAAATGTATCATGGTTTTCACAACAATATTAAGCAGCACAGCTGTTTTTATTATATTAAAATGGCCAGCACTGGCTGTTTTTAAGTGTGCTTTAGAAATAAATGTGCCTTGCCTTGATTAATGATTTCTGAAGGATCATGTGACACTGAAGATTATAGGATTAGTTCACTTCAAAATTAAAATTTCCTGATATTTTACTCACCTCCATCTCATCCAAGATGTTCATGTCTTTCTTTCTTCAGTGGAAAAGAAATTAAGTTTTTTGAGGAAATTATTCCAGGATTTTTCTCCCCATCACAGACTTCCATGGCAACTAAAATGTTGAAGGTCCAAATCAATGCAGTTTCAAAGCGCTTCAGAGGCTCTGCGCGATCCCAGATGAGGAATAGGATCTTTTCTAGCGAAACGATCGGTCATTTTCAAAAACAATTAATTGTAAACACGGGGCGGCACTTCCGCCTATACGTCTACCGTGACCTTTTCGATGTGATTGTGCAGTCATTGACACATAGCAGAGCAGAGCAAGATGAGCAATTTAGGTTAAGAAGTATATTCATTTAAAAAACATTTTTAATGACAGATCAAGACCCTATTCCTCATCTGGGATCACGCAGAGCCTCTGAAGCCCTTCGAAGCGCTTTGAAACTGCATTGATTTGGACCTTCAACATTTTGGTTGCCATGAAAGTTTGTGATGGGGAGAAAAATCCTGGAATGTTTTCCTCAAAAAAACTTAATTTATTTTCCACTAAAGAAAGAAAGACATGAACATCTTGGATGAGATGGGGTAAAATATCAGGACATTTTCATTTTGAAGTGAACTAATCCTTTAATGATGCTTAGCTTTGTCATCACAGGAATAAATTACATTTTTACAATATATTAAAATAGTAAATGGTTATTTTAAATTGTAATAATCTTTCACAATACTACTGTCTTCTTTCAAAAACATAAAAAAAATCTGAGTGTCTATTTACACTAAGTGCAAATAAGCTTTTTGCACTAACTCCGCCCACTGACGTCTGGTTGGGCCAGACAAAAGGACGGAAGACACTGGTTTGTGTACAGCAGCAATAGTATAGGGGTAAAGAGCCCGGCAGAAAGTTTTGATGCAATTTGACCCGAGGTTCGATTACGCCTTTTGCCGAACTTGCTCTAATCCCTTTTCCCATCACATATCAGATCGGAAAGGCATTTATTTTCAATAAAAATGAAGAAAATATTTGAAAAGTGGAAATAAAGTGTCTAACTTGTGTTTATTTCGTTTATCGGTTAGGGGTAGGTTTAAGGAGGGCTTTATTGTCCCAATAAGGCAGCATTCGTTTAATAATTTTAAGAAATATAATAATTTGCACTCTGTTATTATTGCTTACTGTTTAATGTACAACAACACTGAGGTGCAAATAGTATCTGCTACTATTTATAAATATAGCTATCGCTATTTTTACTTAGTGTAAATAGCATCTATAACTAAGAAAATATGCTATTTATACTTGGTGTAAATAGCATCTATTGCTATTTGCACATAGACTGCTGACAAAAAAAAAACAATACAAAACTTTTGAATGGTAGTGTACACTAGTGTGCTATTTTGTATTTCAGAAAGGCTAAAAAACAAGTATGTTGTCATTCAAACCCCGTCTTAAAAGCCTCCACATTCCTTTTATCCTCAAAAAATAATGTGGCGTCATTTCAGTAGGAGACCAGCTCATTATAGTGACTTCACTGATGGATGTTCACATTAGCACACTAGTGTAGTGCTTACTATTCCTGCTGACAACACCAGCTTAGACCAGCATGAACTTCTACAGTATGTTGGTCCAGGCTAGTTTATGCTGACTAGATTGGTGCTTGTCTGTGTGCGTATGTGTGTCAGGTTTTGCCTAGTTTGTGTGGAGCAAATGTCCCCACATGGTAGTAAAAACGGAAATCACTTTGGGGGGAGCAGCTAATGGCCCCCAGAAGAAAAATAGCTTAATAAACATAATAAATAATGAAGATGTTGAAAGGTTTGTGTGAGGGTTTAAGGGTAGGGTTAGGGGATATAACATATCATTCGCTCAGTATAATTCAATAGATGGATTTATATGGAAAGTCTCTTCCATGATAGAATAACAAACGTGTGTGAAGGGTTAAAGGTCATGAGAATAGCAGTTAGTAGGGCAGAGCTTGGATTTCTAAAGCTAACAGATATAATGGAAAGAGTTAGCAGTGATTAGTTTGCCTGTATACGTATATGCAGAGGATGAATGTGAAATATGATGAAAATACGTGAAATATTGTACACACATACATGCACAGTTTTGTACTTTATCTCTCTGTTTCAAACACAAACTAGTCTCAATGGATGCAGAGAGAAGCAGGTATGCCTGAAGCTGCTCTGTATGCTGTCTATGTGTGTGTGTGTGTGTGTGCAGTACCGTGTTATGTTTGTCTGTATCGATCAGAGCTCAGTAAATAAACTTCTGTCTTTGCCTGTCCAGCAGTTCAGACCCATCAACCCTGCTCTAATACATCAACCTATCATCCTTTCATCCTTGTCTCCAATCTTTATCCTGCATTATTTTTTCCCTTACATGCTGTCAATTTTAAATATTTTTTGTCAGCCTTTCTTTTCCATCCCCTTCACCTTTTTTTGTCTTGTCTTTTCATCCAGAGACAGCTCTCTAGAGTAATATGACGGTTTTTCTCTCTTATCCTTCTACCAAGGTAATGCACCAGTCAAAGTGACCTTTTCTTGACCTTCACTGATATGTCAATGCCCATGTTATTGATGTGAGCGTGTCTAGATTTTTTCCTCAAAGACCGCCCTTCTGTAGCATTTCTCATTTGTTTTTGTTGTTGATGTTTACATCAGATCGTAGTGACACTGTTTATGCCAGTGTAGACAATACCATTGACTGCGGTTTGCGTTAGACACTAAATTGCTTTCAGGGCTTCTAGCTGCTGCTATGGCAACCATGTTAAAACTATTTCCAGGCAATTTATCGAACATGAATTATCATTAATATCTGGAAAACTGTATTAGACAGTTCACTCCCTCCCTCTACTATACAGCAAAGATGCAAATATGTACAGTAAAGATGCAAACATGTACACAGTCACACACACACACACACACACACTACTACTACTACGATGAATCTAACAACTGTCAAGACGTGTCCAGGTTGTTATTTATCCCTAAATAAAAAAGTAAAAAATAAGACATTATATATATATATATGGCCCTATATATATATATAAATTAGGGCTTGATGGCCCTAATTTTATTTTCTTTATGCAAAATATAATTTATTATGGTTTTCAATTGAGTACAATTTAACAAGATTCTTTGCATTATTTGCATAATAATTAAGCACATCCACCCCTCCCCCAATTCTTATTCGCCTACTGTTATGTGTAACAATGACCATTCTCATTACTATGTGAAAAAAGAATGCTATAATAGTTCAACTGTAAATTATAGTACATTTGTAAAGTAAATACTTATTATTTGTGTATTTTATATTTATTATTGCTTTTTATTATTTTTATGATTTAATAAATCATTTACTGTCATGTCTGTTTTTTTTTTTTTTCATGTTTTCTTGTCTTACTATCTCTTAGTCATGTTTCCTGTTCATGTCATGCATTTCCCTTGCTCCTTATGAGATCATGTCATGTGCTCCCCTTGTTTCATGTGTTATGTTAGGTGTGTTCGACTTGTGGTGGTGGTGAAGACCAATCAATGTATGACATCAAAGTACCGCAAGAGCGATTTAGAGATCAGTCCATATGCCTTCGAATTGCTCTTGTGGTACTTTGATGTTATACACTGCAGCGCCGCTTCAAGACGAACACACCTGTTTTTATTGCTTGTTCTATTCTTGTGGTTCTCTGTTCTGTTCTGTCATTGGTTTATTACTTTCAGGTGTCTTTGTGTATATATAGCCCTCATGTTCCCATTGTCGGGTGTCTTTGTTTGTGTAACCGTTGTTGGTGAGTTTATGTTTATTAAAGTTTATTTCATGGTTCTAGACAAGTCAAATATTTGTTTATCTTGCATTTGTTTTGATCGAGTTTTGTTAAATAAATCTGCACATGGTTTTCAGTTCAACTTGCCTCCAGGGGATTGATTACAGAAAGCTACACCTATAACAATGAACCCAGCAGTTTGTTTATTGCGCCTTCGCCAAGGTGACCAGCATTGAAGAATATGTTGAGGAGTTTGTGGATTTTAATGACAAGGCACTCAAGGACATTTTCCATTGTGGACCAAATGAGCACCTAGCTTTTTTAATGCCTCACCATACCTTTCATTTGAATCTGGTGCAGTATATTGACTTTGCTATTTTGCTGAGCAGTTCATCATTTACTGCCGGAGTGGCTGATGAAAAACTCAACGCTCTTACAGTAAATGCCACGCCAGTGTCTCGTCACATTATGGCCGCCACACAAGGGTCTCGTCACATTATGGCCGCCACGCAAGGGTCTCGTCACGTCATGGCCGTCATGCCAGAGTCCAGCATCATGGTTGCTCAAGGGGGGTCGGTCATGAACTGTCTATGCCCCAAGTCACTGCCAGAAGAATACTCCTAGGTTCTTGTTCTACCAGCACTGGCCTGTTCGTTTCCATCTCTACTGGCCTCACCACAACCACCTGATCCTCCACCATGATCCTCTATAATGTGGTCCAGGCCCGCCATTTCTAAACAGCCCAGGCCCGCCACTGCTTCACGGCCCTAGTCCGTCTCTCCTCCACGGCCCTGGCCTGCCTCTGCTCCACGGCCCAGGCCCACCTCTGCTTCACGGCCCTGGCCCTGGCCCACCTCTCCTCCATGGCCCTGGCCCGCCTCTGCTTCACAGCCCTCGCCCTGGCCCACCTCTCCTCCACGGCACTGGCCCTGGCTCACCTCTCCTCCACGGCCCTGGCCTGCCTCTCCTCCACAGCCCTGGCCCACCTCTCCTCCACGGCCCTGGCCCACCTCTCCTCCACGGTGTGTTTTGATTTGATGTTTTGTTTCATATTGCTCCATATTAATATTATTATTTTGAGTTTACTATATTATAGTAATATGAAATTTGTGTTAATGTTATGAAAATAATGTCACATTGGAAATAAAATATAACCTGGACATTTCTTTGTGAGATTTACCAACCTGATTTATTTAACACCACAGCAAAAAAAGTTTCTTTGTCTAAATTGAAGTATGGTATAGATAAACTCCTAATATATACTTACATAATTGTTTGCTTATATACAGAGAAATAAAAATGCATATTCATTTCCCAATCCAATCATATTCAAATTAATTTTAAGCCTCTTCAACATGCACACACTCATATATGAGAGTGAGGTGAGGTGAGGTATAACAGGATTTATGGTATTATGTAGGTCCCTTAAGGTCACCAGATCCAGATTTTCCATTGTGTGTGTCCTTGGATGGGTTTCTCTATGTGTGTGATAACAGTTGAGTGACACATCCAAACCTGCCTTTTGTTGTAGGAGTGTGTGCATGTGTCCTTAGGGGCTAGCAGTCTAAATTTAGAGACGAGAGGGAGACGAGGACCAAGCCCACTGTTGCCATAGAAACTCACCCCTCTGTCTCCATGGTGACAGACCCTGTTTTTTCCCTCTCTAGGCTGAGGAGGTATGACTTTAGGCCCTCCCACTGTCAGTGTTTATATCTGTGTGTTTTGATCCCCTTTCATGAGTTATATTAATGAAATTTCATCTGCATTCTGTAATCCTGATTGTTTAATCTCACTAAAACGCCTCCAAGAGAGAGACAAACCACAGATGAACTTGATCACTCTGTGTGTGTGTGTCATTGACCTCCTCTCCTCATGAAGAACACCCTACTTACTGTGGTAAGAGGATCCACGCTGTATGAAAAGAGGGCCACCACTTAGACCTCTCAGAGAAATGCTAAAGAGGAGGAAAGAATCTGAGGTTCGATTACAGGGTACAAACAGGAGGAAATGTAGGGTTAAAGGGGCAGCAGAAGTGAAAATGAGGGGGTTGAGAGGACAAGTTGCTGATAAAGAGAGAGTTGAATTTGGAAGGATAAAAGTGGAATGAAGCAGGCAGAGAGTGTAAAGGAAAATTGAATTTGGAAGGATAAAAGTGGAATGAAGCAGCCAGAGAGTGTAAAGGAATGTGAAATGAAAGTCAAGTCAAATTGATATAGCGCTTTACAATACAAATTGTTTCAAAGCAGTTTAACAGAATATCATGATGTTGTTTATAATATCTTAATATCTTCATGTTTTATTAGGGTTGGGCAATATACTAGTAGACACGATTAACCGGTAGAGATTTTGGACTATAGTCTATCAGGGTTATGCAGACGTGACATTACCATGCTGTGCAGTCACAAAAGCTTATCAGTTGAATTAAGCATTGCTGTTTAAAGACAAGTGATTTTAAACCGTTCAAGCACAATAAGCAGTGAAAGAGGACTCATTTCGGCATATGTGCATGCTGTCTGACAGACTGTTTTGGAGCACACACACCTGAAACGTGCGCACATAAAGACACTGCTCATACGGCGTGTGAGTACTGAACGGAGTTCTTTTTGGCGCCTTACTGGGCTTGAACAGTCAAATACACACACTTACATGTCAAAATGCCTGTCTTTGCGAATATCCTTGTAAACAGTCGTTTATGTCTTAAGTGAATGTAAACAGTTGAGAAAGAAAGTGCATGTGTATCAGTAGGCTATATTAGATCAGTGCATTCGGTCTTAAAGTGACAGCAGCCTAATATATCTCCTGCCATCTGTGGCAATGTTAATCAAACAATCTCATTGCTCTTGACTTACATTTATACATTTATTCTTATCAAATTTACAAAAGTTATTATTTAATTTATACAGTGAAGACTGTGGAGTGTTTTTTATTATACTTGATTATACAATTTATGTAGTAGCCTATTTACAGGACAGGTAGGTCTATAAATAAAATTACTTATATCATGATATAAGATTTTGGTCATATCGACCACAAGTACTTATAGTCACATTGACATATTTTTACATTTTGTGACGGCACAAGCAATCAAGCAGTTGAGATATGCTATCATATATATTGCCCTATGTAAGTACACTGTATGTATGCAGATAAAATTGAACATACTTGTATAGACCTTATTCATAGCAGCGCCATGACAGGTATGAATGCGAGGCTGTGAGGGATAGACTTACCGTGTTTTCAATGGCATCTGATGTAAAAAACCTGTATAAAGCTCCTAGATTACTTATAATTTTCCATAGCTCATGTTGCTCAGTTTTTTGTCCACTGAAATTTATTGGAAAGATATTTGCAGTGTTTCGACAGCAGAACAATCCAAAAACACATTAAATAACAGTACATCCCATTGAGATGTATGTCTATCCCTCACAGCCTCGCTTTTATTCCCGTTAAAAATTAAAGATGGCGCTGCTGTGAATAAGGTTTATATCCTACTTGTATCCCAAAAATCAGGATGTTGAAATGATTTGCTATATAGAACATATCGCTATGTGAGTGTACTGTATGTATCTATGTATCGCTGTGAGATAATACAGTTTACATTTTGTGACGATATAAACAATCATACAGCCGAGATTTGCTATATATTCGAATATCAGCTATTATCATTTAATATACTTTTCCCCTCAGAAATACATCACTACTGAAGTAAAATGATTGCATACAGCATTTTGTGGATCCAAATTTAGCTGCATAGAAGTCAAAATAACAACAAAGGAGAATACAAATGCAGCGGAATATTATAACACACAAAAACTCACACCTCGGGCCGCTGTTAGATAAACCAGAGCATCCTTTTGTGTCTGTCTTTTATTAGATTGGCAGAACTGTCTGTTCTAAATTACTCTCTGTCGCTCTTGCTCGCACACACACACATCATAATGGCCAAAGCTATTTCCTCATTGACTTCATGAGCTCAGGACCAGTGACATTTATCTCCCTGCCTCTCTCTCTCTCGCTCACTCGATCTCTGCACACGTGGCCGACTAACAAATGTTAAAGAGCACAACATACAAGTGGCATTAATATTAATTAGATTTACATTTTCTTAAGAAAATGTGAGTGGTGCTTTTTCATTAAGAAACTCACTGCCATGATGTCGAGGTATTGTGGATGGTCGCCATGTCATTGCTATATGGTTGCTAAGGAAGTGGTTCTCAATGGGCCAGGGCCAACTATGGGGCCTCAGGATGACTTAAAAATATTTAAATTAATAAATTATTATTAATAATAAAATAAAATGATAAGTCTGATCACTTTAATAGCTAGCAAAAAGAGTGCAGGATGACGGCTGAATTATAAATACTTTGATTTAGGGGTTTATTCAAATCTATAAGTATGAACAATAGTAATAGCCAATATCATTTATTATGTGCAATATTCACATTTACATCAGTCTATCTCTAGCCATGTGTACCTCTTGATAGCTTCCTCCTGCCGTCTCTTCTTCTGGTTTTTCTCCTGTAGGTATGTCCAGTGTGTGTGGTTGCGGACGCGGTCACTCTCTCGAGCGATGTCGGAGGCGTTCTGGATAACCAGCTCGTCATACGCCCTCAGACCACTGTCCTCCACGTACTGTAGGAAACGGGTACACTCGTCTTCCCCTGAATCCATCCTTTAGCACAGCAGAGAGACTGCCTGAAAGACAGATGGAGAGAGAGAGAGATGAGTGTCTCACACACAATGTCATACTGTCCTCTTGAGAGCTTGTTCTTTAAAAAACACAATGAACTTTGGAGGTACAGGTGGGCCGTGTATACACACAGACACACACACACAGACACACACACACACACACGTGTTCTCTGGGGAATATCCTTTAACACTGAAGAGCATGCAGGGAAAGGGCAAGAGCTAGCATGTTTAACCCACATGTTTACTATCTTAGCTATGTAAAATGAGGATAGAGGATATGACAGAGATAGATTATTTTTATATACAACTAATTCTAATGACTACAGACTAACAAACTCTAAAATATAATAAAAGCACTATTCACTTTGTCTATCTTATCTATCTATCTATTTATCTGTCTGTATGTATGTCTGATATATTTACCTTTCAAATATATTTTAGTTAGTCATTGACAGTTTATACTTGATAGTTACTTTAGGGTGACCAGACGTCCCCGTTTTCCAGGGAAAGTCCCGGTTTTTGGTGTTCTGTCCCCGACTGGTGCTGTCTCCGGAAATGTCCCCATTTCACAGCTTGCTCAAAACAACCCGCAGATATATTGCAAAAAAGCGCCCTACCAACATACAGAAGCCTTGCTGGTTGTAGGAGCAATCGTGTAGTTATTATTTTCACCAGCAGATGGCGCTGTGAGATACGCTGACTCTACTTGGTCGTTAAATATATAAGAAAAACATTGTTATCGCTTTCAAGGTAGTAACATACTAACTATTCATGTTAAATTAAGTAATACTGTTTGTATGTACTTTATAACAGAGCCTCAACAGGGTGTGGGATTGTTTTGTCCCCAAAAGTTCCGCAGTCAAAGCAGTGATTACCGCACATCTTAACTATAAAAAAACCTAAACAATTAACATTACACTTGCAACAAATACATGTGCAGAATACACATACTTTCTGCTTAAAATAAGCCTAAAATGAAAAATAACAAGACTAATTAAGGATAGTTATTTTTAAGCACAAACATATCAAAACATTTGAAGTAAAAAAAAAAAAAAGTAATTTATATAGTATAAACTTGTGAAAATTAAAATATTAAATACAATTATAAAATGTTAAAATATTTGTTAAATAGTTTTATTTATATTTATGCTGTTTTACTTTTGTAATGTGTTTTTGTTAAGTCATGTTATAATATTGTTTTGAACTGCTTGTTATTTACAATGGTTACTATTAACTGTTTTCATTTTTTTTTTTTTTTTTTTTTTTTTTTGCGGGTGCGTTGAATTGTATTAAATCCAGACCAAAAATCCTAATAATCAAACTAAATCATAATAATTATTAATGTTGATAAGAATATAGGAAGCCACAACAACAACAACAAAAACATTCAAAAATGTATTGTCCCTGTTTTTTAATTAAAAGATAATAACAAATGAGATTTTAGTGATATTTTGACCACTCAAATAGGAAATGTCCCTGGTTTCCATTTCAGAAATCTGGTCACCTTAAGTTACTTAGTCTATTTATCTATCATTTATCTATCAGTCAATCCATCCCTCCATTGTTCAGTCAATCCATTCATCCATCCATACATCCGTACATCTAATGTTCAGTCAATCCACCCATCCCTCCAGCCATCTATTGTTCAGTCAATCCATCCCTCCATTGTTCAGTCAATTCATCCATTGATCCCTCCCTCCATTGTTCAGTCAATCTATTCATCCTTCCATCCATCCATAGTTCAGTCAATCCCTCCATTGTCCAGTCAATCCATCTATCCATTGTTAAATTAATCCATCCATTCATCCTTCCATTGTTCAATCCATCCATCCATCCATTGTTCAGTCAGTCCATCTCTCCATCCATCCATCCATTCATCTATTGTTCAGTCAATCCATCCCTCCATTGTTCAATCAATCTATCCATCTGTCCTTCCATCCATCCATTCATCTATTGTTCAGTCAATCCATCCCTCCATTGTTCAGTCAATCTATCCATCTGTCCTTCCATCCATCCATTCATCTATTGTTCAGTCAATCCACCCACCCACCCACCCATCCCTCCATCCATCCATCCATTATTAAATTAATCTATCCATCCTTCCATTGTTCAGTCAATCCATCCCTCCATCCATCTATTGTTCAGTCAATCCCTCCATTGTCCAGTCAATCCATCCATCCCCCCATCTATTGTTCAGTCAATCCACCCACCCACCCATCCATCCATCCATTATTAAGTCAATCCATTCATCCATCCATACATCCATACATCTAATGTTCAGTCAATCCACCCATCCCTCCAGCCATCTATTGTTCAGTCAATCCATCCCTCCATTGTTCAGTCAATCCATCCATTGATCCCTCCCTCCATTGTTCAGTCAATCTATCCATCCTTCCATCCATCCATAGTTCAGTCAATCCCTCCATTGTCCAGTCAATCCATCTATCCATTGTTAAATGAATCCATCCATTCATCCTTCCATTGTTCAATCCATCCATCCATCCATTGTTCAGTCAGTCCATCTCTCCATCCATCCATCCATTCATCTATTGTTCAGTCAATCCATCCCTCCATTGTTCAATCAATCTATCCATCTGTCCTTCCATCCATCCATTCATCTATTGTTCAGTCAATCCATCCCTCCATTGTTCAGTCAATCTATCCATCTGTCCTTCCATCCATCCATTCATCTATTGTTCAGTCAATCCACCCACCCACCCACCCATCCCTCCATCCATCCATCCATTATTAAATTAATCCATCCATCCTTCCATTGTTCAGTCAATCCATCCCTCCATCCATCTATTGTTCAGTCAATCCCTCCATTGTCCAGTCAATCCATCCATCCCCCCATCTATTGTTCAGTCAATCCACCCACCCACCCATCCATCCATCCATTATTAAGTCAATCCATCCATCCATTGTTCAGTCAATCCATCTCTCCATCCATCCATCCATCCATCCATCCATCCATCTATTGTTCAGTCAATCCATCCCTCCATTGTTCAGTCAATCTATCCATTCATCCTTCCATCCATCCATAGTTCAGTCAATCCCTCCATTGTCCAGTCAATCCATCCATCCATTGTTCAGTCAATCCATCTCTCCATCCATCCATCCATTCATCTATTGTTCAGTCAATCCATCCCTCCATTGTTCAGTCAATCTATCCATCTGTCCTTCCATCCATCCATTCATCTATTGTTCAGTCAATCCATCCCTCCATTGTTCAGTCAATCTATCCATCTGTCCTTCCATCCATCCATTCATCTATTGTTCAGTCAATCCATCCCTCCATTGTTCAGTCAATCTATCCATCTGTCCTTCCATCCATCCATTCATCTATTGTTCAGTCAATCCATCCCTCCATTGTTCAGTCAATCCATCCACCCATCCCTCCATCCAGCCATTCATTATTAAGTCAATCCATCCATCCATCCATTGTTCAGTCAATCCATCTCTCCATCCATCCATCCATTCATCTATTGTTCAGTCAATCCATCCCTCCATTGTTCAATCAATCTATCCATCTGTCCTTCCATCCATCTATTGTTCAATCAATCCATCCATCCCTCCATTGTCCAGTCAGTCCATCCACCCCTCCATCTATTGTTCAATCAATCCATCCATCCATCCATCCATCTAGTGTTCAGTCAATCCACCCATCCATCCATACATCCATCTAGTGTTCAATCAATCCACCCATCCATCTATCCATTAAGTCAATCCATCCATCCATCTATTGTTCAGTCAATTCATGCATCCATCCATTGTTAAATTAATCCATCCATTCATCCATCCATCTATTGTTCAAACCATCCATCTATTGTTCATTCATTCAATCAATCCATCCATTGTTTAGTCAATCCATACATCCCACCATCCATCCATCTAATTTTCAGTCAATCCATCCATTCCTCTATCAATCCCTCGATCCATCCACCCATCCATCTATTGTTCAGTAAATCTATCTATCGATCCATCCATCCATCCATCCATCGATTGTTCTGTCTGTCTGTCTATCTTTCACTAACTTCTTGGGATAATTTTTCCCACTAAGTATACTAGTATATAAACCAGTTAAGACTAGTAAGATCAGTTACTGAACATTACATGCAAACAGTGGTAACATCTGGCCCAACATTATGTGCCACTTACAGGTCTTATTCCA
The DNA here is from genome assembly GCA_039654625.1 of Rhinogobio ventralis. Lineage (NCBI taxonomy): Eukaryota > Metazoa > Chordata > Actinopteri > Cypriniformes > Gobionidae > Rhinogobio > Rhinogobio ventralis. The sequence goes on from CM077199.1 coordinate 14,347,838, forward strand.
TCCTACTGTTTTTTCTACATGCTCTCGAACACTGTACACTATACAAAGAGAGATATAATTTTCAGCCTGTGATTGTGTGTGTGTGAGAGAGAATGTCATGTTTATTTTTACAACTTTGTAAAGATGCCATCCAGTGCTCTGTTCTCTTTTGTATTATTCAGCATGTCTTATTATAGACTCTGAACTCAGATTGTCTCACTCTCTCTCCATCCCTTCCTCAGTCACAATCCCACCTACTCATCCGCCTTTCCTCCATTTAACATCTTTCACACAGGTCTGTATACACCCATGAGAGCAAACACACACACACACACCTGCACAAGCCCATAGATGCCATCACACACACTTTTACTTACACAGGGACACACAGCTGTATTCTATAAATGGAATGTGAGGAGAAGGAACTGTGGGTTTCCAGGCAACAGTATCCTAGTGCGCTGACATAATGCAGGAAGCTGGGAACCTAATTCTGTGCTGAAGATGCATTAGTTCCGCTTTACACTGGCAGGCGTGATATCCTTACCATGTATGTGTGTGTGTGTGTCTGATGTAATGCTGAAAGCATGAAACACGATATTCTTCTCCTCTACTCTAGATGTTTGCCGCAGATGGATCATGTTTCTCGATTATATTTTATTATTTTATTTACCATTTGTGTATGTGATTGTATGTATTTTAATAAAACATCTAATACTAAGTCTCTTTTTTTCAGAGTGATGAGGTGGCAAGATGCCATATTTCTATTGCTGGCATGCACACACACATACACACTCACAAAATAGGTCAGCGAGACCACAGCACCACATCAATGGATCTTGGTTAGTGGAGTTTAGCTTCCTTATTCATTCTATTAACCTGTAACTCACTACCACAACATTAACAGTGCCAATTCATAACCAAGGCATAGAAATATCCTTCAAACACATGCAACAGACCCAATATGAGTAGAACCATTAAAACACAAGACAGTCACTGGAACCATGAAAATACACCAATAACCAATCAGATGTAGCAATTCTCATACGACACACACTCATTTAAAGTGATAGTTCAACCAAAAAATAAGTCATTTCAAACCTATTTGACTGTATTTCTTTTGTAGAAAAAAATAAGATATTCTGAAGAACACTAAGGTTCTAACAACATTGGACCCCTATTGACTTTCATTGTATGGACCAAAAACACTGGTCATTTTTCACTTTCAGAATATCTTCATTTATGTTCCACAGAATAAAGCAAGTCAATGACATGAGGGGGAGTAAATAATTTTATCAAGTAATTTAATTGAAATTGTGTAAAGATGAATCCCATGCTGTACATATGCCAAAAAAGAGGTTGAATGATGAATCATGAATGAATCTAAAGATGTAGATGGGAATTGTGGGTAATATGGTGATTTGGATCATAAACAATCAGTTGATGCTCAGTTTGACTCACACGGACGATGAAGAACTGATGAAGATAAGGAAAAGGACAATCTGGAAATGAGGGGGAAAAAACACCTGGATGGAGACACACATGGTTACACTCACGTTATCAGTGAATCGGAACAGCTGATCTCCAGGTATGTTCTGCGTGTGCGTTTCTCAACACCACATGTTATCGAATCCCCCTGCAGATACGCACACGGCTGACAGACAAGCCCGGCGACAGCGACGCAGCTTGGAGGATGCAGACACTGCCGTAAGGAAGAGAGAGATGAAGGACATGTCCATCTTTGGCGTTTCCAGAGCTCTGAAGAAAACTGTCCGCGGTCGACGGTCCGACCCTTCCCCACCTACGACCGCTCTTGCTGGGCTACGGCCACCAAGGCTGTCCCCTCCTCTACCAAACGCTTCTGGAAATATCCACACCTCCCTTTGGTGGTTGCTTCATCTGCACTGTCCCCACACACGCGTGGTGTGTGTGTGGGGTGGGTTGCGTGTGGATGCGCGTAGTGTGAGCGTGTTCTCCTTTTGCCGGCTGCAGTGTGTGCGTAGAGACGTTAGGCTGCTAAATGCATCGTGTCCTACAATCTCTTTGATCCGTCCTCCCCTGCTGCTGCTGCCGCCGCGGCTGCCGTCACACACACACACACACACCCCCGTGCGCGTCACACACGCAACGATGAACCCAGCTCAGGCGTCAGTAGGCAAAGAGACGAGCTATAGCATCTGTCTTTTCTTGTAGTTCCTCTATCCTTTTTTTTCTCTCTCTACCTTCTTTTTTGCTCTCTGATCTCCTTCCCTCCAGCTCTCTCCAACCCTCACTGCTTACTCACTCCATCCCCTGGTGATCGCTCTCTCTCGCGCTCACTCTGTTTCTCTGCAGCCCCTATGTCTCTCAACCAATCGTGTTGCTCGCTTAGAGCTGTCCATGGTTCTGAAAGAAAGAGAGAGAGTGAGTTAGAATGGTTGTATGTGTGACGATCCTCTCTTGAGGGCATGACCTCTGCCCGTACAACAATGTTATCACCAGGGCAACTACACTGTCTGATGCAAACACTCAAAAGGCAGTCAGATATGAGTGTATGTGTTTGAGTTTTGGTGTTTAATGATGAAGTATGTAATTTCTACACTAAAAATAATGGCCATTTTCAAACAGGTTTTCTGAGTCTGCCATTGGTGAAACAAAGGGTTGCTTCAACCCGTGGACTAGAAAAACAACCTTCAGCAACAGTGTAAAAGTAGCCTAATTCTGCGGGAAAAACAAACAGCCACTGAAAACATTGCTATAAAATATGCCCTAAATGTGCTTTACTATAGTCATTTTTGTATGTTGTATAAGGATACTTAATATTTTGCCTCTCCTCCCTCATCGTCTAATTTTTCTCATCTGTTCTTTCTTCCAGTCTTTTCTTGTCTCTAAGACTCTTTATCTCTGAGTGTAGGTGTGTGTGTGTTTGTTTCTGTGTATGGGATAAATGTCCATTTGGGGGATTTTGTCCATCAATCACTCGTCCCAGAGGTGGAAAGAGTAATAAAACATTCTACTCAAGTAAAAGTACTATTAAGTACAAGTAAAACGACCAGTCTAAAAATCTACTCAAGTACAAGTAAAAAGTAGTTCATTTAAAATTTACTCAGAGTAAAAGTTACTGAGTTACTTTTTTTTAACAGCGGGGTGGGGGACTCACCTGTGTAGGGTTGTAATAGAATGAGATTTTCATAATATGATAACCATCTCAGAAAACATGCAGAGTTTCACAGCATCATGGTAACAATTATTTAATAAATAAACTGCATTATTAAATTATGTTAAGTGAATGAGGGTGGGGGGGGGGGGGGGGGGGGGGCTTGGTTGAACAAATGCTTTATTATAACAAACTTGAAACCATTTGTTTGTTTGGTTGGTTTATTAAATTTTCAATAAAACATGTCTAATCAACTAAATTCAATAAATGATTATGAATTAGATTAACAACTTATTTTTATCATTCATTTATTAAAATGTTTAAGAATCCTAAGAGTCCTATGAAATTTCTATATACAAATATATTAATCAAGAAAGGTGGTAATCAAATAAAATGTAACAAACTTTTATCCTTTTATTTTTTGGCAAAGTGCTGCAAAACAGAGATTTACTAAATTAAACCATGGATTAAAAAATATATTCTTAAATAATGTATTATTATTATTTTGACAAGTAGCCTACATTCTATTGTAGGCCTGTATTATATTTCTTTCATAATTTCTTCTAGTAAATCCAAACTTCTTTTTTTGACGGGTTGTAGTGCAGACCTGTGTATTTGACAATGTTTTTATTCAAATAAAATGATGAAAATGCTCATTAGGGGTTCTGTTCTGGAAATGTTCATGTGTTAATGTCCAAATGTGGTTTGTGAGACGTTAAAGTATGTAGACGAAACGGCGCTGCTCATTCACACAGAGACAGAACAAACAGATCATATATTTATATAGCAGTGTTTTCCGCTTTAATATTCAGAGACCATCGCGATTTGATTTATTGTACAGCTCTAGGCCTACTTTCGATTTATTCATTCATCCATCAGTTTGCGTGTTTTACGTGATATCTGCGTTATACTGTAAGTTCAATTTTCATGACTGGATTCCGTCTGCATCACAGAAGTCATTCGGCATTAAGTTATAAACATACCTTTATCTGCACAGAGGGATGGTGTTTCATTGCATCCACATTTTTTGCAAATTGGATATCCTCTAGGACAACCACAAGTTAATTTTTTTTCTATATCCAAAGTATTTCCATACTAGCCAGGGGTTCACGACGATGTTTCGCTTTCAGCTGGGTCTGCATCACTGACGTCTGTCTTGTCCATCTCCATCTTTTTGTGTTTTTTGTTCTCCCCGCCCTTCAATTCAATGCAGTAGTTTCCGGAGCACGATTTATTTATTTATTTTGTGGTTTAAAATGTAGCGAAGTACAATACTTCAAACAAAACATACTTAAGTAAAAGTAAAATTACAGATTTTGAAAACTACTTAAAAAAGTAGAAATACAAAACTACTCAATTATAGTAACGTGAGTAAATGTAATTCGTTACTTTCCACCTCTGCCCATGACATCATAACCCCCCTTAACTGCACTGTACACACACACACACACACACACACACACAAACAGAGGTCAGGATATGCTGATGCTTGTATTCACACACACATTGATAGTTCTCCTGTAGATATGTGTCTCTTTTGTGTTCAGAACTAGCTGACATTAGGAGCTGAATAGAGATAACAGATCACATTCTTTAGCTGCTGGAGTAAAGGCAGGAGACAAAGACCACACACAGATAAATAGGGGGAACAAGACACCCACGTTATCTATTCACACACACTTCTTGCTTGAGAATTCTTCAGTAGAACTGTTCAAAGAAGCACATTCCACAGTTCTGAACTGTACGTCAGCTCTTTAGAATTTAAGTGCACTTCCTGTACGCCGTCACACAAGAAAACTTTGTAGAGACTCGCTGAAGAGGCACACGCACACAGAAACATATGAGATGAAAAAAAGCAATGACTAAAAAACATGACAGATAAGGGAGTTATATGACACAAAGAAATTGATCAAATAAAAATGATTTATTTTTATTATATATATATATACACTCACCTAAAGGATTATTAGGAACACCTGTTCAATTTCTCATTAATGCAATTATCTAATCAACCAATCACATGGCAGTTGCTTCAATGCATTTAGGGGTGTGGTCCTGGTCAAGACAATCTCCTGAACTCCAAACTGAATGTCAGAATGGGAAAGAAAGGTGATTTAAGCAATTTTGAGCGTGGCATGGTTGTTGGTGCCAGACGGGCTGGTCTGAGTATTTCACAATCTGCTCAGTTACTGGGATTTTCACGCACAACCATTTCTAGAGTTTACAAAGAATGGTGTGAAAAGGGAAAAACATCCAGTATGCGGCAGTCCTGTGGGTGAAAATGCCTTGTTGATGCTAGAGGTCAGAGGAGAATGGGCCGACTGATTCAAGCTGATAGAAGAGCAACTTTGACTGAAATAACCACTCGTTACAACCGAGGTATGCAGCAAAGCATTTGTGAAGCCACAACACGCACAACCTTGAGGCGGATGGGCTATAACAGCAGAAGACCCCACCGGGTACCACTCATCTCCACTACAAATAGGAAAAAGAGGCTACAATTTGCACAAGCTCACCAAAATTGGACAGTTGAAGACTGGAAAAATGTTGCCTGGTCTGATGAGTCTCGATTTCTGTTGAGACATTCAGATGGTAGAGTCAGAATTTGGCGTAAACAGAATGAGAACATGGATCCATCATGCCTTGTTACCACTGTGTAGGCTGGTGGTGGTGGTGTAATGGTGTGGGGGATGTTTTCTTGGCACACTTTAGGCCCCTTAGTACCAATTAGGCATCGTTTAAATGCCACGGCCTACCTGAGCATTGTTTCTGACCATGTCCATCCCTTTATGACCACCATGTACCCATCCTCTGATGGCTACTTCCAGCAGGATAATACACCATGTCACAAAGCTTGAATCATTTCAAATTGGTTTCTTGAACATGACAATGAGTTCACTGTACTAAAATGGCCCCCACAGTCACCAGATCTCAACCCAATAGAGCATCTTTGGGATGTGGTGGAACGGGAGCTTCGTGCCCTTGATGTGCATCCCACAAATCTCCATCAACTGCAAGATGCTATCCTATCAATATGGGCCGACATTTCTAAAGAATGCTTTCAGCACCTTGTTGAATCAATGCCACGTAGAATTAAGGCAGTTCTGAAGGCGAAAGGGGGTCAAACACAGTATTAGTATGGTGTTCCTAATAATCCTTTAGGTGAGTGTATATATATATATATATATATATATATACAACAAAACAGCCCTGACCTGTCGAGGCATGGACTCCACTAGACCCCGAAGGTGTGCTGTGGTACCTGGCATCAAGATGTTAGCAGCAGATCCTTTAAGTTGTGAGGTGGGGCCTCCATGTATCGGACTTGTTTGTTCAGCACATCCCACCGATGCTCGACTGGATTGAGATCTGGGGAATTTGGAGGACAAGTCAACACCTTAAACTCGTTGTTGTGCTCCTCAAACCATTCCTAAACCATTTTTGCTTTGTGGCAGGGCGCATTATCCTGCTGAAAGAGGCCACAGCCACCAGGGAATACCGTTTCCATGAAAGGGTGTACATGGTCTGCAACAATGCTTAGGTAGATGGTACGTGTCAAAGTAACATCCACATGGATGGCAGGACCCAAGGTTTCCCAGCAGAACATTGCCCAAAGCATCACACTGCCTCCGTCGGCTTGCCTTTTACCCATAGTGCATCCTGGTGCCATGTGTTCCCTAGGTAAGCGACGCAACAGCATGGGCACCCTGACTGGTCTGCGGCTATGCAGCTCCATACGCAACAAACTGTGATACACTGTGTATTCTGACAGCTTTCTATCAGAACCAGCATTAACTTCTTGAGCAATTTGAACTACAGTAGCTCGTCTGTTTGATCGGACCACAGGGGCCAGCCTTCGCTCCCCGTATGCGTCAATGAGCCTTGGCCGGCCATGACCCTGTCACCACTGTTCCTTCCTTGTACCACTTTTGATAGATACTGACCACTGCAGACCGGGAACACCCCACAAGAGCTGCAGTTTTGGAGACGCTCTGACCCAGTCGTCTAGCCATCACAATTTGGCCCTTGTATATATATATATATATATATATACACTCACCTAAAGGATTATTAGGAACACCTGTTCAATTTCTCATTAATGCAATTATCTAATCAACCAATCACATGGCAGTTGCTTCAATGCATTTAGGGGCGTGGTCCTGGTCAAGACAATTTCCTGAACTCCAAACTGAATGTCAGAATAGGAAAGAAAGGTGATTTAAGCAATTTTGAGCGTGGCATGGTTGTCGGTGCCAGACGGGCCGGTCTGAGTATTTCACAATCTGCTCAGTTACTGGGATTTTCACGCACAACCATTTCTAGAGTTTACAAAGAATGGTGTGAAAAGGGAAAAACATCCAGTATGCGGCAGTCCTGTGGGCGAAAATGCCTTGTTGATGCTAGAGGTCAGAGGAGAATGGGCCGACTGATTCAAGCTGATAGAAGAGCAACTTTGACTGAAATAACCACTCGTTACAACCGAGGTATGCAGCAAAGCATTTGTGAAGCCACAACACGCACAACCTTGAGGCGGATGGGCTACAACAGCAGAAGACCCCACCGGGTACCACTCATCTCCACTACAAATAGAAAAAAGAGGCTACAATTTGCACGAGCTCACCAAAATTGGACAGTTGAAGACTGGAAAAATGTTGCCTGGTCTGATGAGTCTCGATTTCTGTTGAGACATTCAGATGGTAGAGTCAGAATTTGGCGTAAACAGAATGAGAACATGGATCCATCATGCCTTGTTACCACTGTGCAGGCTGGTGGTGGTGGTGTAATGGTGTGGGGGGTGTTTTCTTGGCACACTTTAGGCCCCTTAGTGCCAATTGGGCATCGTATAAATGCCATGGCCTACATGAGCATTGTTTCTGACCATGTCCATCCCTTTATGACCACCATGTACCCATCCTCTGATGGCTACTTCCAGCAGGATAATGCACCATGTCACAAAGCTCGAATCATTTCAAATTGGTTTCTTGAACATGACAATGAGTTCACTGTACTAAAATGGCCCCCACAGTCACCAGATCTCAACCCAATAGAGCATCTTTGGGATGTGGTGGAACGGGAGCTTCGTGCCCTGGATGTGCATCCCACAAATCTCCATCAACTGCAAGATGCTATCCTATCAATATGGGCCAACATTTCTAAAGAATGCTTTCAGCACCTTGTTGAATCAATGCCACGTAGAATTAAGGCAGTTCTGAAGGCGAAAGGGGGTCAAACACAGTATTAGTATGGTGTTCCTAATAATCCTTTAGGTGAGTGTATATATATATATATGTGTTTGACCCCCTTTCGCCTTCAGAACTGCCTTAATTCTACGTGGCATTGATTCAACAAGGTGCTGAAAGCATTCTTTAGAAATGTTGGCCCATATTGATAGGATAGCATCTTGCAGTTGATGGAGATTTGTGGGATGCACATCCAGGGCACGAAGCTCCCGTTCCACCACATCCCAAAGATGCTCTATTGGGTTGAGATCTGGTGACTGTGGGGGCCATTTTAGTACAGTGAACTCATTGTCATGTTCAAGAAACCAATTTGAAATGATTCGAGCTTTGTGACATGGTGCATTATCCTGCTGGAAGTAGCCATCAGAGGATGGGTACATGGTGGTCATAAAGGGATGGACATGGTCAGAAACAATGCTCAGGTAGGCCGTGGCATTTAAACGATGCCCAATTGGCACTAAGGGGCCTAAAGTGTGCCAAGAAAACATCCCCCACACCATTACACCACCACCACCAGCCTGCACAGTGGTAACAAGGCATGATGGATCCATGTTCTCATTCTGTTTACGCCAAATTCTGACTCTACCATCTGAATGTCTCAACAGAAATCGAGACTCATCAGACCAGGCAACATTTTTCCAGTCTTCAACTGTCCAATTTTGGTGAGCTCGTGCAAATTGTAGCCTCTTTTTCCTATTTGTAGTGGAGATGAGTGGTACCCGGTGGGGTCTTCTGCTGTTGTAGCCCATCCGCCTCAAGGTTGTGCGTGTTGTGGCTTCACAAATGCTTTGCTGCATACCTCGGTTGTAACGAGTGTTATTTCAGTCAAAGTTGCTCTTCTATCAGCTTGAATCAGTCGGCCCATTCTCCTCTGACCTCTAGCATCAACAAGGCATTTTCGCCCACAGGACTGCCGCATACTGGATGTTTTTCCCTTTTCACACCATTCTTTGTAAACTCTAGAAATGGTTGTGCGTGAAAATCCCAGTAACTGAGCAGATTGTGAAATACTCAGACCGGCCCGTCTGGCACCAACAACCATGCCACGCTCAAAATTGCTTAAATCACCTTTCTTTTCCATTCTGACATTCAGTTTGGAGTTCAGGAGATTGTCTTGACCAGGACCACACCCCTAAATGCATTGAAGCAACTGCCATGTGATTGGTTGATTAGATAATTGCATTAATGAGAAATTGAACAGGTGTTCCTAATAATCCTTTAGGTGAGTGTATATATATTAAAATAAATTGTGAAAATAAAAATAATAAATTGTGTTTAAATAATATGTATGTATTTATTTATTTTTTCAACAGGTACATGTACCCTTGGTTTGGAATCAATGATATACAAGTGAATGGACAGTGACCTCTGATAGAACTAAATAAAATGGGTCACACTGCCTCTAGTGGCCTTCACTAAAACTACATGAGCTATGCTTTGACAACAGCTTTTTAAAGTTACATCCCTCTATTATAGTTATGTAGAATGAGGGACCAGAGCCATATCTAGGGGATGAAATATTCCATTTAGCCTGTAGGGAATTGGCTCTTTTGACTAGGGCTACATCATAGCAACCACTAAGAAATTGGCATAGCAACAGGCAACCACAAAGCCATGGAAACTGCCAAGAACACCTTAGCATTGTGGTAGCAAGTTCTGCCCAGACCAGCACTTATATTCTGAAAAAAATGTAGCTGCATCTTAAAGCTGCTCTAAGCACTTTTTTGTGAATACCACACATCAAATGTCCCTGATGTCAGATATCATTGAAAAAAATCTGACTGCTGCCTGCACATATTGGCCAATCACAACAGTCTGAAGCAGCTCTCTGCCAATGGTGTGAGTTCTGATTATGTACCAACAACTAAAGACAGGGAAGACGGAAGTGTGTGTGGTTTTAGCTGTAATGAACACTTTATCACTTTATCAATGGAACACAAATAATATTAATAATAAAATAAATAAAAAATTATATTTTGTGTGTGTTTGAAAGGACATCATGAGTATGACTTCAAATTAAATATTTTGGGTGCATTATTCCTTATGCGCTTCAGATTTAAGGTCTTTAAGTTAAACATGCACGCGCAAGCACACTTATTGTACAGGGTTGCGACGAGACATTCTGTACAGATAGCGTGATTCAGAGCTGATTTTTGGAGGTGAGACTGAGCCAATTATAACACTGCTGAATTATTAAATTTCTCTTTCTCCAGCATATATGCACATCTCTTTCTCTCTCACAAAAGTACACAATGTTTCAATATAAGGAAATTGTCCAAATACTTGTAGAGTGAACAGACACCCATACACTGTCAATGGTCACAAGTATACATAATTCAGTCAGTCACATACCTCGGCAGATGTCATGCCAAGCTCAGACAGTGAGCCTTCCGCAGGGGTTTAAGGAGCTGCCGCATCCATTTGTTGTTGGATAACTGCTTCTTCATATGACCATCTATGCCTTCATCCAAAGACTTCAGCCTAAACACAGTGAACACAAGCTTATCGTAAAAACATTTAGATACAGTACAATACAATACAAACACACCCTGTAACATACACACAAGATCACTTACCATATATATATATACACTCACCTAAAGGATTATTAGGAACACCATACTAATACTGTGTTTGACCCCCTTTCGCCTTCAGAACTGCCTTAATTCTACGTGGCATTGATTCAACAAGGTGCTGAAAGCATTCTTTAGAAATGTTGGCCCATATTGATAGGATAGCATCTTGCAGTTGATGGAGATTTGTGGGATGCACATCCAGGGCACGAAGCTCCCGTTCCACCACATCCCAAAGATGCTCTATTGGGTTGAGATCTGGTGACTGTGGGGGCCATTTTAGTACAGTGAACTCATTGTCATGTTCAAGAAACCAATTTGAAATGATTCAAGCTTTGTGACATGGTGCATTATCCTGCTGGAAGTAGCCATCAGAGGATGGGTACATGGTGGTCATAAAGGGATGGACATGGTCAGAAACAATGCTCAGGTAGGCCGTGGCATTTAAACGATGCCCAATTGGCACTAAGGGGCCTAAAGTGTGCCAAGAAAACATCCCCCACACCATTACACCACCACCACCAGCCTGCACAGTGGTAACAAGGCATGATGGATCCATGTTCTCATTCTGTTTACGCCAAATTCTGAATCTATCATCTGAATGTCTCAACAGAAATCGAGACTCATCAGACCAGGCAACATTTTTCCAGTCTTCAACTGTCCAATTTTGGTGAGCTCGTGCAAATTGTAGCCTCTTTTTCCTATTTGTAGTGGAGATGAGTGGTACCCGGTGGGGTCTTCTGCTGTTTTTAGCCCATCCGCCTCAAGGTTGTGCGTGTTGTGGCTTCACAAATGCTTTGCTGCATACCTCGGTTGTAACGAGTGGTTATTTCAGTCAAAGTTGCTCTTCTATCAGCTTGAATCAGTCGGCCCATTCTCCTCTGACTTCTAGCATCAACAAGGCATTTTCGCCCACAGGACTGCTGCATACTGGAGTTTTTTCCCTTCTCACACCATTCTTTGTAAACTCTAGAAATGGTTGTGCATGAAAATCCCAGTAACTGAGCAGATTGTGAAATACTCAGACCGGCCCGTCTGGCACCAACAACCATGCCACGCTCAAAATTGCTTAAATCACCTTTCTTTCCCATTCTGACATTCAGTTTGGAGTTCAGGAGATTGTCTTGACCAGGACCACACCCCTAAATGCATTAAAGCAACTGCCATGTGATTGGTTGATTAGATAATTGCATTAATGAGAAATTGAACAGGTGTTCCTAATAATCCTTTAGACGAGTGTATATATATATATATATATATATATATATATATATATATATATATATATATATATATATATATACAGCTCTGGAAAAAAATATATATAAATAAATATATATACAGGGCTGTCATATCGATTAATCGCGATTAATCGCATCCAAAATAAAAGTTTGTGTTTACATAATATATGTGTGTATTGTGTATAATTATTATGTATATTTGAATACACACGCATACATGTATATATTTAAGAAATATTTGCAAGTATATACTGTATATATATATATATATATATATATATATTTTTTTTTTATATTATATATAAATATTTTATATTAACATATATTATGTAAACACAAACTTTTATTTTGGATGCGATTAATCACAATTAATCACTTGACAGCACTATTCATATTTTTGAAAGGATGCATTTATTTGATCAAAAATACAGTAAAACAGTAATATTGTGAAATGTTATTACAATGTAAAATAACTGTTTTCTAATTACATTTTAAAATGTAATTTATTCCTGTGATGCAAAGCTGAATTTTCAACATCATTACTCCAGTCTTCAGTGCCACATGATCCTTCAGAAATCTGATGCTGATTTTGTGCTCAAGAATTACATTTTCAATTGTAATAATATTTCACAATGTTACTGTTTTTACTGGAGAACATTCAAAAACCAGTATAGACAGTTACAAATCATGCTGTTGTACTGAGTATCTGAATATGGTAATTAGGTTATTGCTTTATTGTAAAGTTGCAATCTACAGGAACACACTTTTAGAGGAGATTCCCTAGAAATGAACTGACAGATTGATGGATGGATGGACAAACGGACAGTGTGATAAATTAATCAAATGAAATCCCTGAAATCCCAACATACTAAAAGTGTAAATATTTAATGTCAAACCCCTCTTCTTCCAGATGCAATGAACATGGCCGGCACGTTTCTCAGCTCATGGGCTGGCGAGTGTTTACATTACTGAAGGAATGTGGATGAATCTCACAAATGATTTAACTCTTGAAATAGCCTGTGAGTGTTAATCCCTTCTGCAGGGAGGATGTGCGTGTTTGTACTCTGGCTGGTACAGCAGGAGAAGGAGTGAAGCTCCAGGACAGAGAGGGATTAGGCTATTTTCAGCTCTTATCAACACACTTTGAAGAGAAAAACCTGAATTAAAGTTTTTTTTTAAATAAAAAGACTAGTCACACTAGTCTTTTACAAGGTCATTAGCAAACAATAATAACAAAAACAAAATATGGAGACAGATCAGTCTCATTAATAATTCACGCAAAAAACAGGATGCACGTGTAGCCAATTTCACATGCATGAAACCAAATTCACGTGCACAAAATAAAATTATATATTCATAAAATACATTTCACAAATGCAAAACACAATTCGTAGATTTACAACTGTGCACAAAAACTTTTGAATGTTTAAAATTTACAAGTTCACCCTTAAATGGTAATGTGCAAATCGTCGTTTTGTGTGTCGATTTGCGTGTGTGTATTTTTGAGACTTTCCTGTCAGCGATCTCCTCCCACCTTGACCAGTCGTACTTTTTAGCCAATCAGATTTAAGCTCATCAATCGGCCAATCATAATCGCGTGAGGGTGGGCCCACCTGGTGTTGCGTCATCAGCTTTCGACCACAGTTCAAGTCATGGCTGAGCAGAGGTATGTGCAGTTTGATCGGTTCATTTCTGTGTTTACTGAAACTAAGAAGTTAGAGATCAGTTGTAGCAATAGTTTATTAACTGCTGTGTGAAAATAAACATTTATTTTAAGTATTGATGGATTCTTATGTTTACTTCATAAAGAATTATTAATTGTGCATACCATACAATGTTAGGATTTTAGATTCATAAATTCCATAGAAAGCATAACAATGGTTTGAATGATGAGAGATGGTGTAAATAGACGATTATGAAAAATATAAAGTTTTTTGATATTTTTCATGTGGTCTTGAATTAGGAAAGAGCAGTCACAGTAGTGTGTTTGTACCTGCATGTCATGTCCACCACACACTCAACTGATGATGATAATTTATGTAATGAAGTGCGTACATTGGAGACCATTTACGTTTCATCTATGCTTTGTTTTAAGCTGCATATATATGCAGTTTTATTGTTTCAGATTTCCAAGACAGATGATGTATGAAGTTGCAGAGATAACCAGTACCTTGATCTTACCATTCCTACTGTAATTCTTTAAAAACAGCCATGTTGCAAGCCATCCATTTTGACTGTTGTTTCAACAAGAGGTTGAAAGTCATGCATTGTTACTGTACTAATGTACACACTCAAGGAATAAAGCCCTGCTATGCATTATTAAATGTTCTTGCTTTATGTCAGAATTAAAGATTCAAAGACATTTAATACAGTTGATGTACACTCACCTAAAGGATTATTAGGAACACCTGTTCAATTTCTCACTAATGCAATTACAGGGAGTGCAGAATTATTAGGCAAATGAGTATTTTGACCACATCATCCTCGTTATGCATGTTGTCTTACTCCAAGCTGTATAGGCTGGAAAGCCTACTACCAATTAAGCATATTAGGTGATGTGCATCTCTGTAATGAGAAGGGGTGTGGTCTAATGACATCAACACCCTATATCAGGTGTGCATAATTATTAGGCAACTTCCTTTCCTTTGGCAAAATGGGTCAAAAGAAGGACTTGACAGGCTCAGAAAAGTCAAAAATAGTGAGATATATTGCAGAGGGATGCAGCAGTCTTAAAATAGCCAAGCTTCTGAAGCGTGATCATCGAACAATCAAGCGTTTCATTCAAAATAGTCAACAGGGTCGCAAGAAGCGTGTGGAAAAACCAAGGCGCAAAATAACTGCCCGTGAACTGAGAAAAGTCAAGCGTGCAGCTGCCAAGATGCCACTTGCCACCAGTTTGGCCATATTTCAGAGCTGCAACATCACTGGAGTGCCCAAAAGCACAAGGTGTGCAATACTCAGAGACATGGCCAAGGTAAGAAAGGCAGAAAGTCGACCACCACTGAACAAGACACACAAGCTGAAACGTCAAGACTGGGCCAAGAAATATCTCAAGACTGATTTTTCTAAGGTTTTATGGACTGATGAAATGAGAGTGAGTCTTGATGGGCCAGATGGATGGGCCCGTGGCTGGATTGGTAAAGGGCAGAGAGCTCCAGTCCGACTCAGACGCCAGCAAGGTGGAGGTGGAGTACTGGTTTGGGCTGGTATCATCAAAGATGAGCTTGTGGGGCCTTTTCGGGTTGAGGATGGAGTCAAGCTCAACTCCCAGTCCTACTGCCAGTTTCTGGAAGACACCTTCTTCAGGCAGTGGTACAGGAAGAAGTCTGCATCCTTCAAGAAAAACATGATTTTCATGCAGGACAATGCTCCATCACACGCGTCCAAGTACTCCACAGCGTGGCTGGCAAGAAAGGGTATAAAAGAAGAAAATCTAATGATATGGCCTCCTTGTTCACCTGATCTGAACCCCATTGAGAACCTGTGGTCCATCATCAAATGTGCGATTTACAAGGAGGGAAAACAGTACACCTCTCTGAACAGTGTCTGGGAGGCTGTGGTTGCTGCTGCACGCAATGTTGATGGTGAACAGATCAAAACACTGACAGAATCCATGGATGGCAGGCTTTTGAGTGTCCTTGCAAAGAAAGGTGGCTATATTGGTCACTGATTTGTTTTTGTTTGGTTTTTGAATGTCAGAAATGTATATTTGTGAATGTTGAGATGTTATATTGGTTTCACTGGTAAAAATAAATAATTGAAATGGGTATAAATTTGTTTTTTGTTAAGTTGCCTAATAATTATGCACAGTAATAGTCACCTGCATACACAGATATCCCCCTAAAATAGCTAAAACTAAAAACTACTTAAAATATTGATACAAAAATATTCAGCTTTGATATTAATGAGTTTTTTGTGTTCATTGAGAACATGGTTGTTGTTCAATAATAAAATTAATCCTCAAAAATACAACTTGCCTAATAATTCTGCACTCCCTGTATCTAATCAACCAATCACATGGCAGTTGCTTCAATGCATTTAGGGGTGTGGTCCTGGTCAAGACAATCTCCTGAACTCCAAACTGAATGTCAGAATGGGAAAGAAAGGTGATTTAAGCAATTTTGAGCGTGGCATGGTTGTTGGTGCCAGACGGGCCGGTCTGAGTATTTCACAATCTGCTCAGTTACTGGGATTTTCACGCACAACCATTTCTAGAGTTTACAAAGAATGGTGTGAAAAGGGAAAAACATCCAGTATGCGGCAGTCCTGTGGGTGAAAATGCCTTGTTGATGCTAGAGGTCAGAGGAGAATGGGCCGACTGATTCAAGCTGATAGAAGAGCAACTTTGACTGAAATAACCACTCGTTACAACCGAGGTATGCAGCAAAGCATTTGTGAAGCCACAACACGCACAACCTTGAGGCGGATGGGCTACAACAGCAGAAGACCCCACCGGGTACCACTCATCTCCACTACAAATAGGAAAAAGAGGCTACAATTTGCACGAGCTCACCAAAATTGGACAGTTGAAGACTGGAAAAATGTTGCCTGGTCTGATGAGTCTCGATTTCTGTTGAGACATTCAGATGGTAGAGTCAGAATTTGGCGTAAACAGAATGAGAACATGGATCCATCATGCCTTGTTACCACTGTGCAGGCTGGTGGTGGTGGTGTAATGTTGTGGGGGATGTTTTCTTGGCACACTTTAGGCCCCTTAGTGCCAATTGGGCATCGTTTAAATGCCACGGCCTACCTGAGCATTGTTTCTGACCATGTCCATCCCTTTATGACCACCATGTACCCATCCTCTGATGGCTACTTCCAGCAGGATAATGCACCATGTCACAAAGCTCCAATCATTTCAAATTGGTTTCTTGAACATGACAATGAGTTCACTGTACTAAAATGGCCCCCACAGTCACCAGATCTCAACCCAATAGAGCATCTTTGGGATGTGGTGGAACGGGAGCTTCGTGCCCTGGATGTGCATCCCACAAATCTCCATCAACTGCAAGATGCTATCCTATCAATATGGGCCAACATTTCTAAAGAATGCTTTCAGCACCTTGTTGAATCAATGCCACGTAGAATTAAGGCGAAAGGGGGTCAAACACAGTATTAGTATGGTGTTCCTAATAATCCTTTAGGTGAGTGTATATGTTTTATTAATTTGAAAGTTTCTGAATCCTTTGGGAATAAAACCTATATGAAATGACTTGGCCATGATTAAATGGATAATTCACCCAAAAATTAAAATTCTGTCATCATTTAATCACCCTCAAATTGTTCCAAACCTGTATGAATTTCTTTGTTCTGCTGAACACAAAGGAAGATATTTGGAAGAATGTTTGTAACCAAGCAGATCTCAGCAGCCATTGACTAATATAGTGGGGGGGAAACTACTATTGTAGTCAAAGACTGCCGAGATCTGCTTGGTTACAAACATTCTTCCAAATATCTTCCTTTGTGTTCAGCAGAACAAAGAAATTCATACAGGTTTGGAACAATTTGAGTGTGACTAAATGATGAACTGACAATCTCAAGTATGAAGGAGCACATTTAGTACAGATAAATATATATATGTCTCTTCTATAGTTGTGAGATTGGCTGACTAACAGTTTGAAGCTGGGTTACAAGTTCTTCAGTCACAGGGCATTTTACTGGAACCACAATGTCATTGCATGACTGGTCAGGGATGTTATTGTTCCAGTCAGTCTTCTTTTCTTTTAAAGTAGATACATGTTTATGGCCAAATGATACATTTAAGTGCAATACATCAGGTGAAAAGTTAACAAATGAAATGTGTTTAATCTAGTCATCACTAGACCTCTCTCTGTCAGAACATATCAGATTTTGGTTTGATATGTAAAGCAGTCAGCACGTAGTACAAGAGGTGCAGACAGAGGTAGAGCAGGAAGCATGAGATTAAGTAATGGTAAAATAATTGAATATAGTTTACTGAGTAATCTTAGTTGCATGATGTTAATTGCATCTCTATGATCAGTATGTTTTTGTCTGATCAGCAAAAAAACTGCTTTTTTACCAGGCAAAGTGGCCAGTGGGAGCTATTGGCCACCCATGATTGTTTTGCTTGTTTGTAACTGAAAGAGCAGTCTCAGGGGCTCTGTACCTGCAGCTAAAATACAACAAAACAAGCATAATTTCATCTTTATATGGGATATCTGATTACCACAGCAGTTGCTTAGGCCCT
This sequence comes from Rhinogobio ventralis, assembly GCA_039654625.1. NCBI lineage: Eukaryota > Metazoa > Chordata > Actinopteri > Cypriniformes > Gobionidae > Rhinogobio > Rhinogobio ventralis. The sequence continues at coordinate 14,366,215 of CM077199.1, forward strand.
ACATCTGTTAATATTTAATAAACTATCGCTACAACTGATCTCTAACTTCTTAGTTTCAGTAAACACAGAAATGAACCGATGATGTCGAAAGCTGATGACGCAACACCAGGTGGACCCGCCCTCACGCGATTATGATTGGCCGATTGATACGCTTAAATCTGATGGGCTAAAGAGTACGACTGATCAGGGTGGGAGGAGAGCGCTACCAGGAAAGTCTCAAAAATACACACACGCAAATCCAAGGCAATTCACACGTGAACGGCGATTTGCACAATCACATTCAAGGATGAACTTGTGAATTTGAAACATTCAAAAGTTTTTGTCCACAGTTGTAAATCTATGAATTGTGTTTTGCATTTGTGAAATGTATTTTATGAATATATAATGTTATTTTGCGCACGTGAATTTGGTTTCATGCATGTGAAATTGGCTACACGTGTGCATTGTGTTTTTTGCATGAATTATTAATGACACTGATCTGTCTCTATACCCAAACAAGCTCATTGCACTAACTGCACACTCAAAAAGGACCTATTATGCTTTTTTACATTTTCAACTTTCTTGTGTAATGTGTAATGTTGCTGTTTGAACATGAAAAAGGTCTACAGAGTACCAAAGTTGCTCCAAAAAGAGTTGTTCTCTATATCAATAAGCACTGTTTCTGAACTCCCTGAAACACCTACATTGTAGTCTTGAGATTCTTCCAGGAATGTACACCCCACAATATTCCTCTTTTAAATAATTAATGCCCAAGGCATAGGCAAAAAAGGGAAGGACTTACGAAGAAAGTGTAACGCCTCTCGCAGTCATGCTCGCAGTTCAAAATGCTTACGCTATGTGTGACGTCATACGTCGCACCAGTTACGCTTTTTCCATAAATTGAATATGGAAGGTGGTCTGGCAGAAGCTAGGTATTCTACTTTATAACGTGTTAAATATGGATGTTTTTCTTACAAAAACCCACCGGTTCATTTCAGAAGGCCTTTATTAACGTGTGGAGTACGTTTATGATGGATGGATACGCTTTTCCATGTGTTAGTGTTTAAACCTGAGAAGCTGAAACTCCTTAAGGTAAGGGGGTGACATTTCCTAAACACACTTAAAGTGGCTGACCAATTACAACACACTGAATCAGCCGACCTTTTCGGAAGGAGGGCTTTCATAGAGACTGGAACTAAACAGAGCGTTACTGACAGACTGGTAAGAGACGTGCTGCAACAAATATGTGAAAAAATAATGTGTTTTTTGAACAATTAAGGAAGACAACGTAGTGGACTCCAAAAACAAAATCAAGACTTTGTAAAAAGGCACAATATGGCCTCTTTAATATTGTGTCACATTTGAGAGCTTCAGAAGGTGACAGTCTGATCATAGACAGTTCATTTCAAAGTGTGTTGCACAAAGGCACACATAAAACATACACCCACAGGTCGATTGCAAAGTCAGTTCTTCGTCCCACATAGATGATCTCATCCTTTATCGTTCATCATTCCTCTTGCTTACATTTGAACTGTGTCTTGGTCTAGGCAGATATCTGTTCCTCAGCCATCCTGCCCTCGTAATGAATTGTTTATGGTCAGTGCACTCTCGCCTAACACACATCGCTCTCTTTCTCTCTTGTGTCTATAAGGGCAAAGAGAGAGAGAATTCCCCTATTGATTTAGTTCTCTTCTTTCTGGACAGCACCTCAAACTGATTCAGTACAGTAATGGCATTAGATAGCTCACATATTAAGATGATAAAATCATAGGCTGGTGACCTTAACTCACCGTGGGATATAACTGTGATTGGATTGTGCATTGATCATTTTGATCAATGATATCTTTCTCCTAAGACGCCAGAGACATTCTCTCTTCACTTTCTTTCTGTTCCTTGTTTTTCTGTTTAACTATAAAACTATAACTGCCTTTGTGTGCAATTATATTGAGGGGCCTATTAAATCATATTCTTGCTTGTTTATTAGGTCTGGGCAATGACACAAATTTCACAGTTCGATTCGATTTTGATTCACAAGCTTGCAATTAGATTCAATTCCAATTTCCATTCAATTCAATTTAAAATTGATAAATTAATTAATTGATATATGTATTGTGTCAGGCAAACTAATGCTGTAAACTATACAGGTTCAAGTTAACTGATTTGTATATAGCCTACTTACATTTAAATTACACATAAGAAAGTTGTTATAATAATAACCTTATTATAATAACTTTCTAATTACATAATTATGTTCCTACTCATTATTTGAAATATAAACATTTAAATGGTAATGAATATGTAATATAGTGCTTATATTTAGAGTTAATAGCTGACTAATGAGTTTATGGACACATTATAAAAATAACCATAAAAGTAACATTATGCGACATTGTTTACAAGCTGTTTTATTTACGTCTTTTCGTGGTTAAAACACTTTTTTTTTTTTCGTGCTCAAACTAGTAGTAAAGAGGAAGAGATGATCGGTTCATGTGATCTTAAAGAGTGCCCAAACCAATTTTTTTATTTGAATTTCTTATTTGAAACCTGAGGCTGAGTTTCATATCAAAAGTAACAGCGCAATGCTTAATGCAATTTATTGGATGGAAGGCACGGTTAAAATTTTGTTCAGCAAAGACTAAAAGATTGATTGTTGGGATTAAGAATCTGTATTCTGGTTAATCAAAATGAGAATCGATTAAAATTGAGAAATCTATAATTAATCTATAATGGATTAATCTATAATCCAGCCCTATTGTTTATTAAATATTAGCCAATTTTCAGAGCTTTGGTTTCTTAAAGGTATAGTTTAACCAAAAATATATTTTTAAATAAAATGTATACATTTAGGTTTATAGCAATTAAGGATGGAGGGAAGAAGCTCTGGAGGAGGAAGTGGAGCTGGTAAAAGGCAGGAACAGAGAAGCATTGGCAGCGCAAGATACCAAGGCAGTGATGACGGTGGAAGGAGCCAAGAGCAGGAGTAGCCAGGCGCAGCCAGGACAAAGGCCCACGGCAGAGTCGAGGGAGGAAGAAGAATTCGAGATGGAGCCAATGGAAGTGGAGCCCTGGGCACAGACGAACAGCAGATGGGACCGGGGCGACACCGATGGTCCTGAAGGCCGAGGCGGACCTAGAGTGCCTGAGGATTGAGGTGGAGCCGCTGGGACCAAGGTGGAGGTGGAAGGAAGGCGTAGCAAGACAAAGCCGAAGGGGTGAAGAGACGGAGCACAGCGGACGGCTCGGAAGTCCGTGGCATAGGCAAAGCGACATCTGACCAAGGTGAAGCTGGAGGGACGAGGGAGCCCAGTGAAGCCGTAAGGAAGATGTTATCTGGTGGAGCTGAGGGCGGGAGGAGCCAAGGCAAAGCCGACAGGTCGATGGGCTGAGGTGGAGTTATGGGATCAACAGCTGGAGGCGAAGCCAGGGGGTTCTAGTTGCCTAGGCGGAGCTGGAGACCAGAAGACCTGAGGCTTTTCCACACAACAGAATGGTGTTAGAGGAGATGTCAAGGGGCTAAAGGGAACCAGCGGAGGTGGGGCTGACGGACTGGCTGATTTTGGAAGAAGACGCAGGAGAGGTAGGCTGAGTGGGAAATCTGGAGACAAAAGAGACTTTGGGCCATACACATGGACAGGACCATATAGACACAGGAGATTTTATGCTGGACGGGACCAGCGGGGGCACAGGAGACTTCATGCTGGACAGGACCAGCAGGACTGGAGAAACAGGAAATTATTATCTTCTAAATCATCAAATATTAATGCAGAGGCCATCTGCTGCTCACCCTCAGTGGCGGAAGTGTGAGCAGGGCTTCATTCTATACCCTCGAATTCCACAAGCTTCCACGGCGTAACACAGTGCTGCCGGCTCACGCACCTGGTCAGATGTTTTGCAAGACTCTGGCTCTGGGGCGATGACTGGATCAGTCCATTTCTCCACTGGCGATTGCTTGTGCATTGCGGCACGCTCAATCGCTCCGTCTGTGGTGGGCTCAGGCATCCTCTCACTGCGACGGGGTGATGGCTAGCTGGGCTCTGGGTACGGAGTGGGGCTGGTGATGTAGTCCTCAGTGGGTGAATGCCGACTGTTCGCTGGGAGAGGTACCTTGATCCAGATAGTCTCTAGGGTGGTCCTCCAGAGGGAAAAAAGAAAGGGAAAAAATGCCACAGAAAAATTCTTCTGGGCCTGATATTCTGTCACGTATAGATGAACATTGAATATAGATGATCATCAAAGATCAAGTCAAAGATAAATAAAGAGTATTTTAATAAGCAATGAGAACATGCAGGAGTATCAGAATAACAACTACACAATAACATAAACAATACCGGACAAAGAAACACAGGAAACTCAGGGCATAAGTACACAGAGAAATCATAGATAAAATGGAACGGGTGTGGGTACTAATTAACAAACAAGGGAACTAACTAGAGAACACAGGAAAATGGGAAAATTAACAAATAGTAAAAACATAACAGACCATACACGTTATATCAGCAGAGACTAAAAGATCGATTCTATGTTTACAAACTATTAATTCGCTTTTATTTTAATATTTTCAGTTTCAATTTTAGTTTAAGTTTTAGTATTTTTTTATGTGCTTTTGTCATTTGTATTCGTTTTTTAATATTTATTATTATTATATAGTTTTTTAATTTATTTTTAGTCATTTTAGTACTTCAACTTATTTCTTAGTTGCAGAGGCAACATTCCTAATTTTTAAGTTTCTTTAAGTTTGTGTTTTTCATCTAATATTTATATTTAATTTAATTTAATTTCAGTTAACAGAAATTATATTTAATAGTTTTAGCTTTAGTGAACATTAACAACACTGTTAAAGGTTAAGAATTAGTGTGAAAGGCCTTTAACTGTCACAGTTTAAAGGCGTAATTTTTATTTTATTTGTGGCGTATATTTTTAGCTTTGTGATAGGCGATTCGAGAAATTTAGCTGAACTTCATTTCATTTCAAGCACTGGAGGGAACACTGATAATTCATTAGTGTGGAAATTGTACGCTGATACTGCTCACACTGCTGTTAAATCTCAGGAGATAACGGCCGCTTTGGAATATTAGAAAACCTATTGCGCTGAGAAGTGCAGGTGTGGACTCAAGAGAAGGCTGAAGAGAAGTTTCTTGAAAAATAAATTAATCATGTGTGCATCAGCTTTCTATTAGTGGAATATGCATCTACCATCCCAAAGGGCATTCTCAAACGCTTTTTAATGGACAGACTTTATTTAACGAGTGGAAAGAGACAGAAAGAGATTACTCTAATCCATTCAAACACTTCTCTTGCTCACAGTTGACCTTTTAGCCTTTCAGTATCTCCAACCGTCCCCTATCACATTTTAATCTTTGTTCAGACAGTCCATCAAAGGAACGATCATCCTAAGTAAAAGAATCTATTAATTTAAGAAGAAATATGTTTTGCATAATTGTCGATGTGGGTAATGAGATAAGACTAAAGACCAGGAAGTAATCAGTTCAGACTAACGATTGGAGTGTAAGTGGATCTCGTGAGGGAATTGCATCGGGTTTAGTGTCTCCAAGTCTGATTCTGTTTGCTCAATACTGCTGTCTTTACTCTGACAGATGCATTAAACCACAGTATGTCCATTTGTTTAACATGGTCTGTGGCTCTGGCTTTCTGAATCAAACCACAAGAGACGCCTGAGCAAAATGGCTCATTATACTGTTGCCCAATTGGTGCCATCAACATTAGGAGATGTTTTGTTTCTTCTTTCTTATGCTATATCCTGACCTTTATACACTGCTGAATTTAATGGACATGTTTTGAAATATTCTATTTACCCTATACAGGGAGTGCAGAATTATTAGGCAAGTTGTATTTTTGAGGATTAATTTTATTATTGAACAACAACCATGTTCTCAATGAACACAAAAAACTCATTAATATCAAAGCTGAATATTTTTGTATCAATATTTTAAGTAGTTTTTAGTTTTAGCTATTTTAGGGGGATATCTGTGTGTGCAGGTGACTATTACTGTGCATAATTATTAGGCAACTTAACAAAAAACAAATTTATACCCATTTCAATTATTTATTTTTACCAGTGAAACCAATATAACATCTCAACATTCACAAATATACATTTCTGACATTCAAAAACCAAACAAAAACAAATCAGTGACCAATATAGCCACCTTTCTTTGCAAGGACACTCAAAAGCCTGCCATCCATGGATTCTGTCAGTGTTTTGATCTGTTCACCATCAACATTGCGTGCAGCAGCAACCACAGCCTCCCAGACACTGTTCAGAGAGGTGTACTGTTTTCCCTCCTTGTAAATCGCACATTTGATGATGGACCACAGGTTCTCAATGGGGTTCAGATCAGGTGAACAAGGAGGCCATATCATTAGATTTTCTTCTTTTATACCCTTTCTTGCCAGCCACGCTGTGGAGTACTTGGACGCGTGTGATGGAGCATTGTCCTGCATGAAAATCATGTTTTTCTTGAAGGATGCAGACTTCTTCCTGTACCACTGCCTGAAGAAGGTGTCTTCCAGAAACTGGCAGTAGGACTGGGAGTTGAGCTTGACTCCATCCTCAACCCGAAAAGGCCCCACAAGCTCATCTTTGATGATACCAGCCCAAACCAGTACTCCACCTCCACCTTGCTGGCGTCTGAGTCGGACTGGAGCTCTCTGCCCTTTACCAATCCAGCCACGGGCCCATCCATCTGGCCCATCAAGACTCACTCTCATTTCATCAGTCCATAAAACCTTAGAAAAATCAGTCTTGAGATATTTCTTGGCCCAGTCTTGACGTTTCAGCTTGTGTGTCTTGTTCAGTGGTGGTCGACTTTCTGCCTTTCTTACCTTGGCCATGTCTCTGAGTATTGCACACCTTGTGCTTTTGGGCACTCCAGTGATGTTGCAGCTCTGAAATATGGCCAAACTGGTGGCAAGTGGCATCTTGGCAGCTGCACGCTTGACTTTTCTCAGTTCACGGGCAGTTATTTTGCGCCTTGGTTTTTCCACACGCTTCTTGCGACCCTGTTGACTATTTTGAATGAAACGCTTGATTGTTCGATGATCACGCTTCAGAAGCTTGGCTATTTTAAGACTGCTGCATCCCTCTGCAATATATCTCACTATTTTTGACTTTTCTGAGCCTGTCAAGTCCTTCTTTTGACCCATTTTGCCAAAGGAAAGGAAGTTGCCTAATAATTATGCACACCTGATATAGGGTGTTGATGTCATTAGACCACACCCCTTCTCATTACAGAGATGCACATCACCTAATATGCTTAATTGGTAGTAGGCTTTCCAGCCTATACAGCTTGGAGTAAGACAACATGCATAACGAGGATGATGTGGTCAAAATACTCATTTGCCTAATAATTCTGCACTCCCTGTACAAACAACAGATTATGCAATGTTTACAGTGTACACGCACTTACCATATCAGTACTTACGGTTGTCTGTAGAGCATTTCTCTAGGGAACTAATGGCACAGAATTGGCCTAGGTTATATGTACTGAAACAGAGGTCATGAATCACCCTTGACCCCCATATGCCTCTTCTGTCAAAGCCACCCTTCCTGTCGCCCATCCCCCGTTAGCTTATATATTTAGCACAGATGTCCTTACATTGCGGGAAGGTATTTTCTCATTATGTAAATGGTGGGGAGAAACTGGGCCCTAAGGATATTGGCATTACTTTAGCATAATATGTATGGAAAATCTTTTAAACCCATAAAGCTTGTCACCCAAATTATTAATTTAGGGAGTGTGCAGCTACTGAATTTTGACAAGCATCTCAAAAGGAAACACTATAAATCAAAAGAACTGAGATATGTTCAATATTTTAATTGACAGCCTCCAAAATCATAGCTTTGGCATAGTAGCCTAATTTTAACAGTGGTTATTAATCCAAGAGCACAGTAACCATAGCCATCATTAGCATGGTTAGATGTTCATTTAAATTCTATAAAACAAAACTATGGTATTCATTATGAATTATTGCTGCCTGAACACATTTATAAACTACAATCTGATAGCAGTAGCTATTGGAAATTATGCTGCAGATAAGTGTTTCCTTATTTATTAAACGCAGCCTACGTGTTTAAATACCACAACTAAAGCATGGTAAATTAAAGTAAGGGAATACCCTGTCTGGAAAGGTACAGCGTCAAAGGCAGTTCCTTTTTTTTTGTTTTTTTTTTGGCGCGGCTCAGAAGGGTATCTATGACGTTAACGACACGTTATGATGCTGTTATGAAAGGATACAGTTTCCGTTGTCATGGATTAACCATAAATCCGCGATAAAACCGCCAGAATTCTATGAAGGAAACCCAGCTGCTAGCAGTTGTGGTTGTCATGGAAACGGAACTTCATCCAATCCTTAATTCTTACCTTTTCCCTCAGCTGAAGGGGTGAGGATGACACTTGCACGTCACAAAGTTGCTGTGTCAGTAAGTGAGAAAGATAGCCGTTTTCGAAGATAGTCGCTTGTCAGATCCATGAGGGATTTTTTTTTGTTTTGGAGTCGACTCCTTTTAATGAATCGGTTTGACCGATTAGACCTACAAGTAGTAGACGAATCGGATTGAATCAGTCCGAACAGTTCAACAGTCAACAACTCTCTCTTTATTTTTTCCCGATTCTGCAACAAAAATGACCTGTAAAAGCAGAGAAATTATAACAATTCCTTTCATAATACCATATTTGAATAATATTGTAGAGAGTAGTCTATGGGATATACATCGGGAGAAAGTGGTCCTTGCCTCAAGTATCTAGTACTCACCAATAAAGTAAAATAAATAACATTTAAATTGATTCAGACGGTTTACCCGACTAAATCCATTCTACGGAGGCTTATGTCAGATATTAAAATAAATTGCTCCTTTTTTATCACTGTTCTGAAGAAAATATAATTCACCTGATTTTTTTTTTTGCCTACTGTTTATCCGTTTCCTGCTAGCTAAATTTTACATACAAAAAAAATACTGGCTTTTAACCTCTCTTTATTCAAATTTGATCTAGAGTACATGGAAATTATTCAAAGTTTTGTTAATCCTAAAACAACAAAATATATTTTTATATTCATTCTTTGTGTCCTCATGTAAGCTAAATGAATTACATTGTTGTTGTTTTTGTTACCCTGGCAACACATCTGTATTTGCCTTAATGATTTGTATTGTTGCTTATGTTATGTATAATAATAATAATAATAATAATAAATATTATTTGAACCAAACTGTTCGAAAGAACCGATTTAATAAACAAGTCAGACCTCTCGAATAATGCGCATGCGCAATGACTAGTGAGTATTTCATCGTCTAACTGCAACTTGTATCCTTTATGACTGAGGTAATGTTTACTCTAATACACTGATCAAGATACTAATATTCTTAATGACTGAAACCAGAAGTTTATGTCGTCGACAATGTTCTAACCTTCGGACATCTCTACTAACTAAGTTAATTGAGGTGAGTCGATGAATTATGACAGCGACACAGCGTGATTTGCTAACTCCGTTTTATTAGATGATGTTTTTGTTTGTTGTTTGGCTGTAGTCATTGTATGTACTTCAAAATAACAATTATGTTTCAGGATGTGTTTTAATTTTCATTTTAACAAATGATTTATATAGCATGACCCAGGACAGTTTCCATTTTTCGAAAAAAAAAAAAAAAAAAAAAAGACAGGTCAGTGCCATTACATGTTACAAATTAATCATAACGGAATTGTGTAATTTATACAGAACACCAGAATGTATGATTTTTGTTTGTTTTGTTTTGTTTGTAGGAACATGATTAAGCCCAATGTTAGGCCTAACTAAGACTATCACAAAAGCTGAGTAAATGCTCGCGTGTATTGTGAGATTGTGTCGCCATCCAGTGACCAAAGCCAGTTACTGCACTTTGGATTTTTAACTTTACTTTTAAAGAAAATCGTGTTAACTTGCTTAAATACGTCTGTTGAAAAGGCCTGAATTTCCCTTCGAGTTGACATTAATCAAAAAGAGATTTTGGCACAACTTAACAGTTTTGTAAACGTCGGTTGGGTGTATACTCTTTTTCATTTATGGTCGGTGGGCTGTGCATATGAGGAGTGTTTGTTGTATGAAGTCGTCAGTCCTGTTGCATCAGTAACGTAAGTGTTATTAAAAAAAACAAAAACAAGCTGTGCTTGTTCCCGCCCGGTTTCGAACCGAGGACCTTTCGCGTGTTAGGCGAACGTGATAACCACTACACTACGGGAACTGAGCTGTACCACACACAGGATGTGACGTCATTTTTAGTGTAGCGCCGGGTCCGGTTCATGGGTTAGGATTTTTGTGAATGAACTATCCATCTATCTAAAGCATGAATGGACTGATAGTGTGCTATTTCACACATTTAACCTTTCTGACTGATCTGAAAGCCTCACTGCATTGGTCTGTGTACACACGGCAAGCAACCACCCACCCACCATGTGGCAGTAGTACCCTAACTGTAGATTCAAGATTCAGTAAATAAAAAAAAGTAATTCTAGAAACTCTTGCACACTGGGCAATAACTGAGAAAAGAAGATTAGTGCACATTTAAGACAATAAAGTAGAAGAAAAGTGAAGTATAGGATGATTAAATACTGAAAATCATGCAGTACAATGTCAGATGTGTAACAACATACCCTTGCCACTATACATGTTTAAAATGTGAAGCGCATTTAGGCGTTGCTTAAAAATATTGCCTTTTGTCAGTAATCTTTGACTTTGATACTTGACTTTGAGTTTTGAATTAACAATTGCATCCATACTACATTTTTAAATGTGTTTCCAGTCGCTATTAGCTTTTAAATGGTTAGTTCACCCAGAAATGAACATTTCCCATAATTTACCTCAAGCCATCCTAGGTGTATCTTCTTAGGCCAAACACAATCAGAGATATATTAAAAAATATCCTTGCTCTTTCAAGCTTTATAATGGAAGTTAATAGATTTTGATAGAACTGAGATTTTGAAGCCCAAAAATAAATCGTGGACGTGCTTTTCTTGCATGGACGAAGAACATAATCTGTTTCAAATACATATAGCATACACAGTTCCTTTGAATGATAACATTTGCCCTTTTAATGCTGTTAAAATGAATGTATGAAGCAAACTGTTTGCTGAAAATATCCTCAACTTAACACTGAAATAGAAGCAAGCAGTTTATCTGTCAATTGCACATGAAAGTTGCATTCATTACTATAATATTATGCATGTGTAGGAATATATATATATATATATATATAGAGAGAGAGAGAGAGAGAGAGAGAGAGAGAGAGAGAGAGAGAGAGCTGCATGATTAATCGTTAAAAAATTATGACACGATTCACCTGTGTCTATTAAACCTTTGATAAAATCATACCGGGACATTCAAATCTGTGTTGGCGCTGAACCAGAGAGAGCAGTTGTCATGTTATGAAGCTTCAACCTCACAGTATCATTATTTCTGTGTTAGAAATATTCAAATGATCACAGAAGTACTGGGATACAAGTTTATAGTTCAGATATAAACACTGATGTCTATAGAAGCAATCAAAATAGAGCAAATCACCTTTTGACACTTTAAATACAGATTGTGTCAATTACATTGTAAGTGGCGTCAAGTGACTGTTAAAAAAATGTATATGTCATTTAATCATTCATTCAATAGATTTGTTCAAAAAACGATTAATCCAGTAATGAAACAGTTGAAGTACACTACCAGTCAAAAGTTTGGAAACTGTACTATTTTGATTGTTTTTGAAAGAAGTCTCTTCTGCTCACCAAGGCTGCATTTATGTTATTAAAAATACAAAAAAAGCTGTAATTTTGTGAAATGTATAATGTTATATTGTTTTCTATTTGAATATATTTTAAAATGTAATTTTTCCCTGTGATCAAAGCTGAATTTTCAGCATCCTTACTCCAGTCTTCAGTGTCACATGATCCTTCAAAAATCATTCTAATATGATGATTTGCTTTTTAAGAAACATTTATGATTATTATCAATGTTGAAAGCAGTTGTGTACAAAAAATTTTTAGGATTTTTTGATGAATAGAAAGTTCAAAAGAACAGTATTTATCTGAAACAGAAAGCTTTTGTAACATTGTTCTACTGTTCAAAAGTTTTGGACAGTAGATTTTTTTTGGGGGGGGGGGGAACTTAATGCATTTATTCAGCAATGATGCATTAAATTGATCAAGTGACAGTATAGACATTTATAATGTTTAAAAAGCTTTATATTTCAGATAAATATCTGCTGAGAATGCGACCGTGTTCCCCTCTGTCCCAAACACACATGGATATAACATGCTGTATATAGGTAGTTTACATGATAAAAGTAACCTTAAAGTTAAGATATGCCTCTAGTTTTAATCATTTAAACGCCTCTGCGTGCGGTGTACATGCTCTAAATTGAAAAAATATTTCACAGTAATACTGTTTTTGCTGTATCAAATAAATGCAGCCTTGGTGAGCAGAATAGACTTCTTCCAAAAACAATCAAAATAGTACAGTTTCCAAACTTTTGACTGGTAGTGTATTTATGAATCATTCATACACATTTTTTTTTTAAATAATTCATTCAAATTAAAGAAGTAGCATTTAAAGGTGCTATATAAAATAAAGTTTATTATTATTATTAAATTGTTTAAACATTTGTAAATAGGCCACAGCAATTAATAATTTGTCAGAAGCTCTAGTAAAATTCATGTTATTTTGTTTAGTATTCTTTTCAAAATCATGGGAGAAACGTGATCTCTGTTTGAAACAACAAAAAAATTGTGATTCTCAATTTATCCAGAATCTGACCCCTGTCTGACTATCTGACCCCCCTGAAGGCCATTGTGTAATTTGCACCTTGGGAAGAGTGACCTCTGACCTGACGCATGATGTAGGCCCAAAACTGGCCTGCCAGCAATGAGCGAGCGGAGCGGAATCTTCAGAAGGGCGCTCTCTGCTCTGGAGGAAATATTACTGCTCCGCTCACATGCTCATGAAATGTGTGGTATGAAAAAACTAACAGTGAACCATTGAAACGTTTGCTTATAACGCGGGGCCTCAGCACCAACACGTGAACAATAACAAAGCAAATTCCGCTTCCTTTTTATCAAAAAGATTGACAAGACAATCAGCAAAAAAGATGCCATGCTTCGTTTCGTGGTGCCGTCTAATATTATATTCTTTGCAAACAGCGACAACTTTGTTGCAGAGTAGACAGATAAGACACACCGGCTTTGCATTCACAAAACTAGATAGAATGAACACGTAGTTGTCTTTCCATTCTTCTTTGCTTTCCTCATTGATTTTATTATATTGATTTTAACTTTCCTCTTTAGACTCTTTAATAGTGCCATTTTCTCTTACCGGCTAGCCAGTAAGAGAAACCAAAAAACCAAAAAAATGCAGTTTAGTACATGAGGATGCCAAGGAATAATTTTGAGTGTAAAAGTTGGCTACGTCAATGTGAAATGTGAAGTTGGCTACTGGTGTAGAATGTTAGCCTGACGCCGTCATACTCAGATTCTAGTCAGAATATGAGTCTGATACTGCTCCATTGGGCTGTGATTATGAGGCGTGTTTCAACGAACCAGGAAAGAAAACGCCTCTGTACTCAATTGGATAGACCTACAACCAATCAGAGCAATGGAGTAAGTGACGTATGTTGAGCAACGCATAGTTGTCAACAGAACTCAACTGCACGCACGCTGGAAGAAGTAGAAGAAGAAGATGAGTGTAAACAATCTTTGCCGGTGTTGTGAAAAGAATTTAAGGATACACGGAGTACTTACCAACACGATCATCATTTTTGAGAGAAATAGTAAAGGTAAATGCATATACGAACAAGTTCTCCATTTAGGATTATAACGAATTCAACCCAAGCGCTCTTTGGTGACGTGGATGATTGTGTTACTGTTGATCATCTGTCCATCATCGTATAAAGCCCGCCCTGACAATTTGATTGGTCCGAACAGCTCTGGTTTGAGCATAGTTGCTCCACAACGGATCAAGTTCAGACCAAACTTCCCGACCTCAAATGTTGTGGGCGGGGCTAAGTTTGGCTGGCATCCAGGCTAGTAGAATGTAGGCGTAGCGTAAGTTTAGGTGAGAATAGATGGTGCAAACAAATAGGGCTGGGCATCCAACTCAAACAATTCTACTTTTAGACTTCTAATTTGTGACCAGTGTTTTGTTTTGCTCTATCCTCTTCGCTTCTGCGTTCGTAGGGCTATCATTAATTTTTTTTTGATAACGATACACCGATACCTTGACTTCAATACTCTCTGCGGCTGGCATAAACACAAGCATTGATTAGAGTGGCCATGATCACCCTTATGAAAAATAACCATGGTTTTATTATAGTAAAAGTGTAGTAACCATGTTTTTTTGGCTAATTGATTACCATTTATATAAGCACAGTTTTATCACAAATACCATGGTTAAACTATGGTTAGAGTAGCAAAACCATGGTTAATTTGTGGTTATCATGGTTTAACTACAATACGTTTTTTGGTTTTATTTGTAGTAAATCCATGGTTCATTTTCATAAGCGCAGCTCCGGTGGATTTTTTTTTTTACAAAAACTCATCACTTCGCTTCAGAAGGCCTTTATTAAAGGGGTCCTTGATTATGATTGAACTTTTTTCAACTTTAGTTAGTGTGTAATGTTGCCGTTTGAGCATAAACAACATCTGCAAAGTTACCACGCTCAAAGTTCAAAGCAGAGGGAGATATTCTTTTACAGAAATCGATTTTTAAGGACTACAACAAACAGCTGGTAGGACCTACAACAAGTTTCTTCCCGGGTTGATGACAGTAGTAGTAGGTAAACAGGGCTCGCAAAATCGCTAGCCCGACGTCCCGGGGATGTGTGTTTTCCAGTCGGGCTACCAAAATGTATCACCGCCCTGCCCGATGGGCTATCTTAAATAGTGAAGTAAAATTCCTTTCTTGATGTGCAATGCTCACTCTCTTGTTATTTGACTTGTTATTTGAAGGAAAAATACGATCGCGGAAGTTTTGATCATGCTGATTTGACCGCAGTGAAGTTTAAGCTGTGGGTATGGAGAGCAGGAGAGCGGCCGTTGTGCTTTCACATTGGCAGCTTTTGTCGTGCAGCTGAACCGCTGCGCTTGTGTAATGCAAATACAGACGAGTATCGTCCATTCTGTCGCCTTTTCCGCTGTTCTCCTCCGAGCCCTGTCTGTCTCGTGATTTGTTTTATTATGGGCAGCATACATCTGCTGAGAATGCGACCGTGTTCCCCTCTGTCCCAAACACACATGCATATAACATGCTGTATATAGGTAATTTACATGATAAAAGTAACCTTAAAGTTAAGATATGCCTCTAGTTTTAATCATTTAAACGCCTCTGCGTGCGGTGTATATGCTCTAATCTGTTAACATGGGCGGCGGAAAAAAATAAGGGCTGCTTATGCTCTGCCAACGCGTGCGGGGTGTGTGCGTGTGCACGTGTGCGTGTTAGTAATGCGCGGTTTTATATCCACCGATCGGACGGGCCAAGTAGCCTACTACAAAAAATTACATTCAAATTAATTGTGGGTGGATGAGAGAGAAATCATTATTGTTTTTGTTTGATAAAGACACAACTCTCATTTCATGGTAAAATTCGACGAACGTGCATTACTGTTTTACTTTCATTTTCAACTCTTCAGGGAAAACCAATCATAGAAAACATACGCCTAGAACACCTCCTAGTGGTCATTATATAAAACAATATTAAATATTGTTTAATAACTTATGCAACTCTGTGCAACACGGTGTGTATATGACAGTAAACTAATAAAGCCTATATCCAGTCTTAGCTTGGGTTGAACATATTCAGTGTTGTGTGTTCGGGAAGCTGCAGTGACGGAAAAATTGACAATTTAAGATTGTGTTTAGACTATTAAGGAAATGTATTTTTGCCAAAGAACTTACTACTTTGTTTATTTTTTGTTGTTGAATAAAAGAGATTGCATGCACAGTTGAGAAAATTGTGAAAATCGATGACAATTGTGTGTGTGTGAAAATGTTAAGAGGCGCATGGATTTACACCGGTATTTTAGTTCTGCTTATCCAAAAAAGACAGGTCAGGATACAAATTAATAGAAATTTCAGTTCAGTTAGAACCAAATACATGTGTTTTTGTTTGTGGTTTTGATTGATATTTCGACTCCAGTCCAATTTTCTACAATTTTCTACACAATTTTCTACATTTTTTTATTCTGGCTAGTTAAATTATTTTCGGGCTACCAAAATCTCAAGAGTGCCTGCCCGAAGGGCTACCAGGGATTTTGAAATTTTGCGAGCCCTGGTAAATAACAGACGTGACACTAATACTGGATCGAGCAAACTAAGCGATAAACATGCCTTTGAAGAGTGCAAAATGTAGTGCAGTGCCAGGTTGTGGAAAAACACAGTCGCTGCTTTGGATTTGCAGAGAGCCTGAAATTAAAAAACGATGCTGTGCTTTCTATATTGGATCCGACAGGAACAGCGCAACACAATTATATGAGTAAAAAAGTTTTTACTGTCTCTATTGCTTTATTACAGATCGTTTGATATGCACTGATTATGTGTACGTGTCTAACCAAAATCACCACTGACCAGTGATTTCTGATGTAATGATTCATGTAGGCCTACAGTCAGATGTTTTTGTCTCAAAATTGTTTATTGTCAATAAATCAAACCAGTGACTAAATGGTCAACTTGCACATTTTAGAGTGGCCTTTTATTGTGGCCAGCCTAAGGCACACCTGTGCAATAATCATGCTGTCTAATCAGCATCTTGATATGCCACACCTGTGAGATGGATAGATTATCTTGGCAGATTTATCTTAACTTAGATTTTTGAGTTCAGCTTATGAAAAAAAGTGTTGCATTTATAATTTTGTTCAGTGTAATTCTGATTGTGTTTGGCTGAAAGAAGAAAGTAACATACAACTAGGATGGCTGATCATTTTCATTTTTGGGTGAACTATCCCTTTAACTATCCCCCCCATAATATATCATCCAGATATGTCAACTCATCACTGATTTGAGGATGTTGAAGTGGACATGAAAGTAGAAGTAGTAGTAGTAGTAGTTAGTGTAACTACTTTGAGAAAGTGTTGATTAATTTTGACAAGTAAATTTATTCCCTACATTTGTCTTAACTTGTTCCTATAGAAAGAAAGACACAACCGGGAATTGCTGTGCATCAGAACTGTCCATTTTTACTGGAATTGGGGATAAATAATTCTGTTCGACTGTCCCAATTGATTACTCGTCAAGACTCTTCACGCTGGAGCCCGTGGGAATGGATGAGCATGGTGTTTATGTGCTTTAGGATAAACGATTGCCTATAAAGCTGGCGAGGTCGCTCTCAGGGCCATAAATACGTCCACAGATTGTCTCGAGAGCGCATCGTAATCCTTGTTGATAGTCAGTTGCCGGGAAGGGTAGCTGCAAGCAGACGATTCTCCTCCAATAGATGTCAATCAAACGAGGGTCAGTCAGGTTTGCAGGGATGCAACAGTTTTCATTACTCATGCAGGTCCAATTATTTCTCTTTCAGCGCTTATAAAGAGCATACACAGTTCTTATAACCATTTATGAAACATTAAAAAGCCATAAAAGATGAGCAATGTTTTGTATAAATCTAAAATTATGTTGTATTACATTGTGTCTATTATCGTCACTAGATGGCAGTAAAACTCCAATAATAATTTGTGTATCACCGTATCCAAGAGTTTGAAAGAGTCAAACTCACTCATTGCATAACTGGACAATGCACCTTCTGAATTCTGTGGTAAATGTTTAGTCCCAAGAACTCCCTAATTGTTTTGGGGAAAAATGTAATGCTCTCTGCAAACGCTTGCATTTTAACAATTGCTTTCATTAAAACAGGCTATACTTATTATTAAAGGGATAGTTCAACCAAAAATGAAAATTAGCCCATGATTTACTCACCCTCAAGTCATCCTAGGTGTATATGACATTCTTCTTTCAGACGAATACAATCGGAGTTATATTAAAAAATGACCTGGCTCTTCCAAGCTTTATAATGGCAGTGAATGGCTGTTTCTGTTTTGAAGCCCATAAAAGTGCATCTATTCATCATAAAAGTGCTCCACACAGCTCTGGGGGGTTAATAAAGGCATTCTGAATTGAAGCGATGCGTTTGTGTAAGAAAAATATCTATATTTAAAACTTTACAAACTGTAATCTCTAACTTCTGCTAACCGTCGTACGCGCGTTCACGAGAGACTGGCGTTCCGGCGTATGACGTAGGACGCTCCGGTGAGAATATACTAGTTCTCGCGAGAACCACGTTTTGTTTTGATCTTATCCTCTGCTGCTTTTGTTTCTGTTTATTAAAATAGAAACTTCTATATTAATTAATCGATTTAGCCTAACTACTATAGTATTAATATCTTATGATAATGGTAGGCTACTTCATGTATGGTCTATAACAACAATAGAAAAATATTTCAAAATGTACATTAAATAAATGTACAATAATTTGACTAACATTTCAATAATTACTGATTGCCTTCTAGTTTTTTTTTCTCCTTTACTGCAAGAGAAGGATTTCATATTCTCTTGACTGCACGAGCTCTTTCAGCCTTCAATTTCTCGCGAGCGCGCGCTCGTTCTAGTGTAGCGAGGGCATAAAATTCAGACTTGGCTGTGCAACAAGCACTTCAATTACTAAATACCCTTTCACTCAAAAGAAGCTATACACAACATATGAATGAATCAGATTTATTATGGTTTAGCGATGGTTTTTTATGACTGACGAACAGACATGCTAGATCAGCACAATGTCTTTCCCCACAGAGGAGTTTAATGAGAGTTTTTTTCACTGTTGCCCAGCGTCTGTGGCTTGGGTCTCGTTTTACTCACAGGTTTTTTTTCAGTGCCTGTTTAACGTCCGCGAGCACATCATATCCAGCGTGTTTCTAGAACATGTTTTACTTTTTCTGCTTTGTAACAACAATTGTCTTGACTATCAACAGTTTTTATTACCGTCAAAAAATAAATACATGATAACATTGCAGTTGCTGTTATATGGATGGGATCAAAAGTAGCTACTCGAGGAAATTATATGTTCGTATGACATCTTTAGAAGTTGGCTAATGCCACTCAATTGGATCAGCTTTCCCCCGTTATGTGCCATTTTCATAAATATTCTTATTAACTCGGATACTTTTAAAACCATTTAAACTTGACGTGATGTTATTAACGTTGTTTTATTAAAGCCTTTTTCAATTGCCATTGATTTCACAGCAATCACACATTGTTGCTGTTGGACATGAAGCCCCACCGCAGATGTGTAAATACTGCTCGCCAAGCAAAGCCCCAACATATATTTTCTACAGTATGCGAATTATTCAGGAACTTGCAGGAGATCCACATTTGTAAAGGAGTTACAATAGGAAATTTGCATCGTAATCTGTTGAGGTTCGTCTCGCGCAAACCGAATGCTCTTTTGGCGCCTCTATATTACTGTAACGTTTTTAACAAACACTTACATTTTGTGATATTTATAAAAATCTTTGATAAATTATGACATTATGTATTTTCAATGATGATGTCAATGTCATTGACCGTACGATGACGATCGTAAAGCGTTCTATTGTTGCTATGGTTACCGCTTTGAGCAGAGTTCTGTTAGTAACTTGTGTGGTACCTGAAGTGTTTCAAACTACAAATTAAACGTATACTAATGTAAAAAAAAAAAAAAAAAAAAAATCGTAGCCTACTTTTTAGATAGATGTAGTGGAGACTGCACATTAAAATGCACAGTGTACAAACTAGTAAAGTAAAAAGTAAATAAATAAAATAAGCATTGTAAGCACGATGTTTGCTGCAGATCGGTCTGCCCCCTCTCTGTGCCGTGAAGCCTGTGGTTTAGGGAATGTTTCCGCTTGTTTGAAGCGGAGAGGGAGTCGTTGGCAGAGTCTCCGCGGATGTGAAGAATGCGCTCGTGCTCGTTCGGGCTCCCGTTCCGCGCGTCTCCTCAGTGGGGCAGTGCTCGCTGGGGCACCGCTGGCTTTTCTTCCTTGTGCTGCCTGCCTGCCTGCCTGCTATTTTCCCCCGCGTAATATTTTCTGCCAAACCAACAAGCATTATGACTTTGTAGAGTTAAATAATACCGATAAGTAATGCCAATATAATTATATTAATTAAAAGACTGGGGTGAACGGGTTTTTACGGTCGTAAAAACAGGATTAATATAATTCTTAGCCTTCTGAGAGTGCTCAGCATTTTTTTTCTTTGCATCATTTTTTCTTTTCCTTTTTTTCGTGTCCCTCTTTGAGTAATGAAAACATTAAAATGGCAAGCTGTATGTTTATTATTATTTCGACTTTTTGGTAACTGTGTTTGGTTACTTTTAAAGTATAAAATTGTATCATTTTTAGTAACCATATTGTAGAGGTACTTTGATATTGACCACTCTATTATAATCATATCAAATAATTCAACCTATTTCACACGCTCCAATATTTGCACTGTTTTGATTTCGAGTTTGAGGAGCAGCCGACAGGATGTAGCATTGATAAATATCCCTGTTGATCACTTGATTGATTACCTCGCGCAAAGGTCACGCGGGCGCGCGGTAATTTCCTTGTGCCCGCGGCTCCCATTTCACTTTCAGTCTGGCGCGAGAGCACCCGACTTTACAAATTATGTTTTTATTTTAACCCTTCCCTTCCCTCTTTAACATCACCGAATCTCGCCAACGACCTCTGTGTGCCGTACATCAAACGACAGAAGAGGGCAAACCTTTAATTAGGTTGGAGTATTAATCACAGAAGGTAAACTGTATCCTCTCTTTTTGATGGGGTGGATTTAAACCCGACGACAAGCTAATAATTTAGCCGCATTTCCAAAAGGGCTCTGGCCTCAATTAATTTTCAATAATTACAGCCCACGGGGTCTTGACTGATCTTCACACCAGTACGCCAGCCATCTCTGGCCGACGGGGTCAGAGTATCATAATAAAATATGTACTCTGATAATAAGGACGGTGAGATATTGCGAATGGATAAACAAAGGACTACAATGGATTGACAGCTTTCAAGCCCATTCTCTCTCTCTCTCTCTCTCTCTCTCTCTCTCTCTCTCTCGGTCAGTCTATCTCCCTCTGTTTTTTTTTATCATCGAGAGAAGTTGCATTGGATCGTTGTACATGTTCTCTCACGCTCACATTTGATTTATTTCTTGTGCAACAATTGAATACTATATTTATTTACTTTGTGTTTCCATTTATAAAGTAATCTCATAAAGATGAAAATGAAAGAACATTAAATTTCTTTTGATATGCAAAATTAATTATTGATTAATGTTTAAATGACAGACTGTGGCCAATACATACATAATCAAACAAATAAATAAATATGCATTTTATCATGATCACTGACATTTATGATAATTGTGAGCTGTAATTTGGCAAAATGTTGAATGACTGTTTTTGCTATTTGAACAACCTCTTGATTTTCTCTCATTTGCTGTTGGTAATTCTGTTTTTTGTGTGTTGCATTTGTAAGTGCTGGTCAGCTCAGAGAGGCGTGGACGGCAGCTGATGTTTGTTCTGCACCATTCATTTTTATGCAGAGTGATGTCAGATTAATTGGATCCGTTTTAGAAATACTTAGCAATCAATACCGCCAGTGAGGGGAAAGAGACCCTTTTAAAGGTTCACGGGCAAGGTCAACATGATGTCACGCGCTTCTAATTAATGGACAATTAACTTAATGACCCAAGAGTTTCCCAAATTTTCACCCACCTTGAAAACTAATAATACATGCCAAAAATAAAATTAAATAAATAAATTGATAATGTTGATTTATTCGTTATTTAGGATCATATATCAAGATCATATCAGCTAAAGGCCTAACGTACTATCTAATGTTTTTAGTTTGAGCATTGCTAGACATCGACAAAAAATGCGTCCCAAAGGCGTCAGAGATCAATTTCCGTTTCAAAAGTGGTCTGCGTTTAGAATATGCAGACTTAAGTCTCAAAATCCAGTTATCAACCCAATATTTCACACATCGGAAAATAATTGTTTTACTTTTTTTAATCCCGTATGAATGTAGTTGGTCAATAACTCACACAAAATCATGGAGAGCAAGAACAGCTCCACCGAGTAATAATTGTCAGTGCCGCATGCAAGAAAAAAATATTCAACGGGCTGCCCTCGGTACCGACTGCCCACGC
The DNA here is from genome assembly GCA_039654625.1 of Rhinogobio ventralis. NCBI lineage: Eukaryota > Metazoa > Chordata > Actinopteri > Cypriniformes > Gobionidae > Rhinogobio > Rhinogobio ventralis. The sequence goes on from CM077199.1 coordinate 14,388,384, forward strand.
GCCTGGCTGAGGGAGGGGGAGAGAAGTAAAAGTTTATCATAAATTCATAACGATGGTCAAATCTCAATTAAACAACATAAAACGTTTCATGAAAACGTTTTACAATAGTCATTTACCCGAACAGTGATTAATGCGTCTTCATTTAAAACACAAAAGACCGGGCGCCTTGGACGCTCGAGACTGCTTCATTATAATTAATGTCTCCGGTTCCTCGTGCACCCGGAGGTCGCGCATAGCTCCGTCCCGCGCCCACTGATCTCTGAAGATCTGACACGAGAGGGATCTCGCTGGCTATTGCAATCTGACAAGATCTGTAATACTGGGGTGATGAATCGTTCCAAACTTTTTGGCGATGCTGGCAGCTCGGGGGTGTGCGCATGTGCGAAGGTGTCCAAACTGACAATGCTGGAGAGATAGTGCGTCTGGGATTGAGAATCACAGAGAAAAAGCACAGAGGAAAAGCGAAAAAGGAGGAAAAGATTCGAGAAAAAATCCGACAAACCCACGCCGAAAGACTGGCATCATGAGGTCCAAAGGCAGGGCAAGGAAACTGACCACTGGTAGGTGCAACATCTCTTTTTTAGCCCTTTTCAAACTGCCATCTTGTCCATGTGTATGATGCATAGAAACATTTTAGCAACTAAACAGTTACAGTCAGCAGACCCCAGCGGTTCCAGTCGGTGTTAGTTGCTTGTAAGTGTTGAAGACAAGCTAAACGCGAACCGTCGCGCGCGCTCAGACATTTCAAACCTAGATTCGAAACTGGCACGAAAGTTGCGCGTGCCGCACAAACTTTTAAACTATCGCATGCTGTAATCGCTTTCTTTATTCAAGCCCCGAGCGCCCCGATGTTCGATAAAACAACACCGTTCTTGCAAGGTTCTGCTGCTCCGGTCACATCAATTTCCAGCCGCGACTTTGAAAGCTTAGCTTCGCTTATAGTCGGCAACAGAGAGCCAGCTGCGGAGACACGCGTTTAAATGCAAACAGGTAGCTTACAGCTGATGTTACAGCAGGCAATCCAAACAATTGCATATATACTAGATTAACAGGACTGTGGTAAAAAAACCCGCTTTGAAGTATTTTGATTAGTAGACATTAATATCCTACCCCCTTTTCTGTGTAATTGTTCAAACTGGTTGTGCAACAAGTGATCAAATCCCGTTATGATTTTTTGTTCCGGTATGAACAGCCCGGAGAAATGTTTTTGTTTGTTATGGCTCTCTAAACGGTCGACTGTAATCTTAGCTTTTGATTACGGGTTGCCTTAGGCGCTTGTATGAGTTGACGTTCAATGCCATGCCACAACACAAGCTCAAACGCCGAAACTGAACATCAAGTAGTTAGTGGGAAGTTGTTCCCCTCCTCAATGGATTTATTCGGAACGAATGTATTTCGCTCAGGTCTGTGAATAATTCGGCCCCCTCGTGCGCAGTAGGCTGCTAACTGCTGATTTGACCAATTTTCTTTTTTTTTTGTGCTGTTTTCCAATAAACTCTCATTGTGGTCCACATCACGAAAATCCATGCAAATATTTCACAGTGCTTAAAAGCATTGTATAATCTCGAAGCAGAGCTAAAAGTTGAATGCACGTGATGAAGAATTTGATTTAATTTATTTATTTGAAAAGAACAGATAGTGACAGCTGGTCACAAACTTTAATGTTGTAAGTATGTGCGAAGGTAACAAAGGAGGCAGTGAAAACAAAGTAAAGGATCATTTTGCTCTTGAATTATTGTTTCCTTCCCTGTCGACAGCACCGTGATGGGCTAGACACTGCGCGCGCTCCGTCTGGACAGAAACGGGTCGTGCGGGTCTTATCCGTTCAATGAACGGTTACCTCTCGAGCCCTATGCCCTGTCATTGTACAGTGAGAGGGATTTTTCTGCACACAACAGCAACTTGTCAAACACGCTCACGTGCACACGCTCTCTTATCCACACATATCTATACGGAGACCAATGCAATTTCACTTTTGTATTTTCCTATTGCTGCAGGTATGGGCAACTCATCACTTTCTTTAAGATTGCCAGAAGTGTAAGAAATTATTATTCGAGAGAAGTTTCAAAACTAACTTTTCCCCCTCAGATTTATATAGTCTGTCATTGATATTGATGCCAATTAATAAATCATAATGGCCATCATAGCTCCGTGCCTTTGCTCTAGAAAACGTCTTTTTTCCTCTTATCAAATTATTTTTAGACTAGCTTCTTATTAATTACCTGTTCTGAAAATCAACCAACCAGTCATTGTAATTTTATTAACACAAATGAACATGCACATTTGCTATAGTTTTTAAAAAAAAAATGTAGTTTAGTTTTTTAATCATTAGTTTTATTATAGAGAGGGGATAGTGTGATGTTATACGCCGGCACTTTTTTTTTTTTTTTTTTTTTGCATAAGTTTTGGCTAAAAATGCAAGTCGAGAGTAAGATATTCGCCAAGATTTTTGCAGACTTTCCCACCCTCTCGGAGCTCCAGCATCGTCATTTAGGCTACTATCTGAGAATATCGAGATAATTGTCAGGGGATGTATTTAAAGATTATTATTTACCCAAGATGTAAGAAGAAGATTTCTACCTATTAAGTGGAAGGGAGAGAATGTTCTGGACCGCGCGGGTCCCGCGAGACACTGGCCTCTCTGGCCTTGCGCCAGTCCTGCACTATGTCAACATTGAATATTTAAATTCCCAGACTCCTCATAACGGGGCCCGTCTGCCGGTAAAAGCGCGTTGAGCGTCAGTCTGAGTACTCGGTTTTCTTGGAGGGGGGAAAAAGGGAAAAAAACGTAATCTTCTCTCCGTGTGGCCTCTGCGCGCGCGCTCACCGCACATCACTCTGGTTGCACGCGCTCGCACTGATGTGTGTGAGTGCTGGAAAGGTAATAAAAATCGGTCGTTTAGCTGGTGTGTGTGCACGACATGTTTTGTGGATTTGGCCAGCGGTGCCGGACATTTCACCTGCAAGTCCAACAGTCTTAAAATGTCTATAATGTTTTAACACACCGTGCCAAGTGTCCTATATCCCTCAGCATGAATGTTGCAGGTTTACTATGAATGGGGTAAAATTACACTTCATGAACAAGAATAATAACCTTGACCTGCCAGAAATCAGACCGTGCTGTCAGTTGAAACCCTACCCATGCCATTCTGACGGATCTTGACACTTTTAATTGCACTTTTAATTATGTAGCATCTTTCATACACTTTAGAGTCTGCCACGTTTACTTGTCTGGATATCTTTTATGAAAATGGTTTCATTGCCCATTATGGATAATATACCTGTTCATGGATTAGATTATAACTTTATTGCCATTGTGCTGAGTACAAGGCAGTGAGATATGCTGTTAGCTTCTAATCAGAAGTGCAAAATTATACTTGCATATACTTATACTTGCAATTGAGGTAATAATGGCAGTATAAAAGACTATTGTGCATGAATGTGGTTCAGAGTAAAATATGCAAGGTAATATATATACAGGCTATATATTCAAGCAGTATGTAAGTGTACATTAATGTATAAAATATAAAATAATTAGTTTCAATCTATAAAGTAATCATATTTAGCCTATATTTACAGGCTTTTTGAGATCGATCATTTAGAAGTGAGGGGAAGGACCAGAAATATGCAGAATTGCAATATAGTCACGTTTATGATTTATATTCATTTTCATAATATAGACAGGCATGCGTAGCATTACATTAGCAACTCCAGTAAAGTTCTGTTTGAAGAATAAAACTGTTGATATATTTAAGACCTTGAAGATTAAAACCTTTTAGTAATATCTCTAGTCAGGTTTCTAAACCCAATCTTATCTTGGGTGTCTGTGGAATTATAGAATTTAAGATAAATTCAGATGCATTTTCCCTACGCTCTAACTATCTGATTTCTCGTTTGATGATAACTACATTTGATAAGCTGCACATGTTCAGCAAGACTTTTGATTGTCCCTTTGTCCCATTCAGCGTCTTCTACAGCTCCATCAGTTTCACGCTACGACTTTTGTTTTGACTTTGATGTGACTCACTTCACCGTGAAAGCGTCCAAACAACGGAAAATCAACTCGAAGCTGAGAAAGGACCGGACTCCAAATTTAACAATGTGACATTCCGCGTGAGTGAAGCGCGTGAGAATAAGCCCTGCGCGCGAGCATTCTCTCCGCCTGTCAGCGCGCGACCACAGTCCGCTTGTTCTCAGACACGGGCGCGCGTTAGATTCCGCACTGTGCAATGGGCCGTGCTGCTGCGTCCCGCGTCCGCCGCCCCCTGGGCTCATTATAGAGCCTATTCAGAACGGGGTGAACGGATCGGGCCATTTAAAAAGGTGAGCGCGAACCGTATTAAACGCTCGTTCGTTGTCTGATACTGAATCTTGGAGTTCGGTGGAAAAAAATGGCCCATGTTTCTGTGGACAGCGAACCGTGTCTGCCCCAAACATTTTTCAGACTCACTGGGGACGGAAGAAAGCAAGAAAAAGTGTTTATATTGACTTCACTTTTCAGACTGTGAAAAAGTAGAAAACTACAATGTTAACTTAAGGTCTCAATTTTTACCTCTAGAGTAAATATTTACTTTTCTTCTCTCTCTCTCCTGACATACTACAAAGTTTCTAGTTGAGTTCCTGGGATTGTGATGCTTTCCCCTTTGCCTCGAACTATATGCATGTCCACTCTAAAAAAGATCAGAGAGTTTAAAACTGAAGACTTTTGTTTTTAGAGACAAAGTCAAAGTGACCGATGAGTTAATTACGAGTGAAACAGTGAGCCGTGATGGGGTCAGTGTGAAACAAGCCTAGCGTTCCCAGGCATTGAGTATGTGCATCTGCGTAAGACGGAGAGAGTTGCAGGCCACTGTGGGTTTTGATCATGATTGATCACATGTTTTCAAAGGATTGATTGATTAGCCAGAAGCTACTGGGTTTAGCCGAGAGGTCTGCTTATGTCCTGGGAAATTGTCCTCTTGTCTGTTTGTGTGAGATTTCATCTGAAACAAAACAGGAGGAGATGAGATGGAGAAAGAGATAATTATATGATGTATATATGATTCTTTGAATCGTGCGTCAGAGTGTCCCATAGATGCCAAGGTAAGAAGTGATTTCCTTGTATATGTTAGGAAAGGAAGGACTGGATGTAGGTGACAATAACACAGTTAGCCTCATCCATCAACGCCCTTATAATACCACTACTTTCTTTCTTTCTTCCTCACTCTCTCCCTCCCTAATGACTCAACGAGTGTCTGCTTCTGCCCAGAGTGAATTGAAAAGGCCGGGTCAGCGATTTATTTATCTTGTGCTCTGATTGGTCAGGGGTCAGGTCATATGGATGTTTATTTGGAGATTTGATTGGTGTGACTGATGGCTATGTCGTTTGTGTCCCCAGGGAATTATGGGGGTTGTTGTTCAGTACGTCCAGTCACATTTTATCCCTGAGCGACTGGTCCTGAATCAGACTACCGAAGCTCAGCCTTGACTGAAGTCAGCAGTAGCCACGAACAGGGCGCAGGCATCAGGCCAGTCGAGTAATAAGTCACTGTCAAGCCAACACCCCCGAAGCCATCAGATGTCACTGTTTGACTGGTCTTGACTTATCTTTACTTGGAGAGGATGGATTATTCAAGTTTATTAGGCTATATATAAGGGTTTCACTTACAGCTCTAAAACGTCTTCGTAATATCTGAAAACGAAATGTATTTTTTATTGAAAATGTAGCCCAAGTTAAAATATCCAACATCTAGATTTCAATTCACGTTTATTGGCCATTTTTTGCATATAAAATGTGTTCTCTCGAAGTATTTTAAAACTAGATTTTTACATTTTCAAACATAAGTCCAAGTCTCTATTGCTGCTTTACGTCAGAATAATCAGAGATGAATGCACATGCACATGAATGCCGCCACAATGTCATAATTACTAAGTATTATCTTTGCGGCCCTTTGTTCTGAGTTTGGGGGTGTTTAATTAAAGAATTGTGGCGGAAGCAAATGAGGGAATTGGTCATTAATTAAGGTTGTAATTGTGATTTAATTACTGCTTTTTTTGAAGAACAGCAGTTAGAGTTAAAGCATGCATGCATTTTTGATTCACTCCTATTAACTCATTCTGATTGCTATTTGATTTCCCTCAAACTCTGTATAAAAAAAATACAGTGTGTGAAAGTTCTGTGACCGTACAATGCTCATGAATGTTTAATGAAACAAGTGCTGTTCAGTTTTGGTTGCTTGGTACTAAACGACTGGCCACTGCATGGTTTCATACTGTACAGTCGTGCTCAAAAGTTTGCATACCCCTTGCAGAATCTGCTAAATGTTAATCATTTTAACAAAATAAGAGGGATCATACACAATGTGTTATGTTTTTATTTAGTACTGTCCTGAATAAGATATTTTACATAAAAGATGTTATATAAGTCCACAAGATGACATACAGTATAGTTCACAAGACAAAAAAAAAGAAGCTGAATTTATACAAAAGACCCCGTTCAAAAGTTTACATACCCTTGATTCTTAACACTGTGTGTCGTTCCCTGGATGATCCACGGCTGTTTATTTGTTTTGTGATGGTTGTTATTGAGTCGGTTGTTTGTCCTGAGCAGTTAAACTGACCAACGTTCTTCAGAAAAATCCTCCAGGTCCTGCAAATTCTTCAGTTTTCCAGCATCTTTTGCATATTTGAAGCCTTCCCAGCAATGACTGTATGAATTTGCGATCCATCTTTTCACACTGAGGACTATTGAGGGACTCAAACACAACTATCAAAAAAGGTCCAAACATTAAATATACATATTTTTTTCATTTAGTACTGCCATTCGGAAGCAAAAGATGGTACCTACATGTTTCCCAGAACACAAATTAAGTACAATTTACCTTGAGCTTTAAATTTGAAAATATAGTCACTGCTGGAAAGGGTTCAAATATGTAAAAGATGCTGGAAAACTGAAGAATTTGCTGGAGGATTTTTCTGAAGAATGTTGGGCAGTTCAGGACAAACAAGGGACTCAAGAACAACCATCAGAAAACCAAAAAAAAAAACAGCTGTGGATCATCCAGGTAAAGACAGACATTATTAAGAATCAAGGGTATGTAAACTTTGAACAGGGTCATACATTCAGATATTTGTTTGTCTTGTAGACTATATGTAAACATCTTTTATGTAAAATATCTTATTCAGGACAATACTACATAAAAAATAGCATGCATTTTGTATGATCCCTCTTATTTTGTTACAGTTATTCAGATTTTCACAGATTCTGCAAAGGTTATGTAAACATTTGAGCATGACTGTATACCGTTAAACCCATGAACAGCAGTTCTGAACCTGCAGAACAGGTTTTCATAACCCAGGGTCAAAAGTTCAAGTGTTTGAATTCTAAATTACAAATGTGAAACATTGCTTCAACTAGGTGTAAAAGCAGAGTTTAAAAAGACAAGATAACCTGGGTTGAAAGCAGTGTGAAAAGACAAAAGGTGGGTGTCAAGTTGCATGCTGAAGTTTAACACTTACGGTTAACCCTAAGTATGAGCCGTATAATACGTTTTACAATAAGATAAGGATACCAGAATAGCATCGAGCACAAATGTTCATCTCCTCCCTTCTCATTTGATCTGAAGGTCACCCTACAGTACCAGCGGAAGGTCAATGTAAAGTTTACATCCTTAAAGCTCTATAGATTAAGTGGAGATCTGTCTGAACCAGCATGAACAAGTTCCTATAGTGTGGTTTTCTGCAGGAAGAAGCAGGTCGGTCATTAGCAGACTCAGTCTGTGGTGCCAGGCGGTCCTCAGGGGTGTGTCCTCTATGAGTTAAATGTTTGCACAGAATTAATGTGTTTGTGCGTGTAGGTGTGTGAAAGAGAGTCCGAATGGGTCTGACGTGCAGCCTGGGTGCCGTACGGACATTGTGAGAATGGTGTGTGTGTTTGTGTGTGCGGGTTTGGGAGGCCTGGGAACCGTACAGTTGTGTTTACCACAGGGAAACCAGTACCAGCACAGAACAATGAGTAAAGCTCTCCCTGCCCTCAGTCCAAAGGTCAAACTGTCTCTGATAAAGATATGAACATACACACACATACCCATACACGGACACACACACACAAAGGCTCACCAGTGCACTGCCGGCAGTCTGCCCAGGGTGTGTGCCAAGGTTGAGGTCATTATCTACAGACGGTCCCAAAAGAAATGAAGCATATTTTTGTACTGTGAATGTGTGTGTGTAAATCTCACTTTATTAATGGGTGTGCATATTGTTGACTTCATTTGTCTGCTTGTTGGTTGGACGGGCACCTCCCTTGTGCCATTGTCTGTGTGTGTTCAGATGAAATCAGTATTCCTAAGAGTTACCTGCATTGTGTTTTTATGTCTGTGTGTATTTCAGGTTGCATTGTGAATGTTTATTTGTTGAGGTGCAAACGAGAGTTTGTTGTTACCCACTTTTTTTATGGATCTCCTTGGATTCACACAGTTGTTTTTTGTGTTTGCATGGTTTGCTGTTCTACCACACATGCTTTATAGGGAGTAGTATAGCACCGTTTGGCATTAAGTAATGATAAAACTATGCAGATGTCGACCAACAGTCTTGTAGCAGCCAGGTACTAACCGCATTTGCATTTCCTGAAGGAAGTGCCAGTTCTTGCAGGGCAGGAAAAGAATAGTTAGTTTTAGGTAAGGTCAGGGTTTAGGCTTTGCTTTTGCGTTAGTGAAATGGTGTTTTAGAGAAGCTTTGATGTTGTCATGACATTGACACTCAGTTTTTTCTGTGCACAAGAATCAATACATGACTGAAATATCTGCAGAACAACAGCTGAATTCAGAATAGCATGCTAGCATACTTTTACTGTTTCTACCATAAAGTTTGAGTATGATCTTTGTGTGGTTGTACAGATCAGTCAGATAATATTCTGTAGTACATGCTTGCATGTTTATATGAGTTTGTGTGGTCTTGCGTGTGCAAATTAGGGATGTGTGATTCGGCATAGTAACTGTCCATCAATAATTAAAAAAAGAAAACTTGTTAGCAAGGATTTTGTTACAAAAGTGCTACTTTAATGATTGGGTGCTTTAGAAGAAATGAATTCAGAGATGCAACATACACTCTAAAAAACCTAAGGGCTGGGTAAATATAGGACAGAACACGTGTTTTACCCAGCAAATTAGGTTGTTTATTTAACCCAGCATAATATGTTGATTCATTTTTACTATAATACTATCTTATTTTTTTAACTTTATACATAAATTAATGTTTACGGATTAACTTAATCATCTAAAATACTCCACACAACCACTGTTTTACATGATAATTCCTTTATTTTCAATCATATTTTACAGTATACTCATCTGTATGATATTCAATCTTTTTGAATAAAATCATAAAATTTTATGCAAGGCATCAGTCGAATCACGCAATCACACAAAAGACTGACACGACACTCGATTGCTTTGCATAAAATTAAACTATATACAACACAATAATGAAAACTGTATTTTAAACATACACCAGTTTAACGGAGCTGCACTGCTCTCTCCTAAAGAGGTCGCAAAAAGCCTGTGATAAATAACTCAACCCTTGGGTTGTTACGTCTGACCCAGGATCTGGGTAACACAAAAACTACCCAAACACTGGGTTGTTACGTCTGACCCAGAAGCTGGGTAACACAAAATTTACCCAAACACTGGGTAGTTACATCTGACCCAGGATCTGGGTAACATAATAACTACCCAAACACTTGGTTTTTGTGTTACCCAGATCCTGGGTCAGACATAACAAACCAGTGTTTAGGTAGTTTTTGTGTTACCCAGATCCTGGTTCGGATGTAAAAACTTCCAAACACTGGGTTGTTACGTCTGACCCACGAGCTGGGTGGCACAAAAACTTCCAAACACTGGGTTGTTACATCTGGCTCAGGACCTGGGTAACACAACAACTACCCAAATACTGAAAAAATAACCTAAAAAATTACCCAAAAGGCTCAACCCAGGATTTGGGTAAAAAAAAATAACCCACAATTTTTTAACATTTATTTACTCCATTTATACAGTTCAAAAGTTTGGGGTCTGTAAGATTTTTTTCATCATTCAGCAAGGATGCATTAAATTGATCAAAAGTGTAAGTAAGGACATTTGTAATGTTATAAGATTTCATTTTCAAATAACTGCTGTTCTTTTGAACTTTCTATCCTTCAAAGAATCCTGAAAAAAATAATCATGGTTTCGACATTGATAATAAAAAGAAATGTTTCTTGAGCATCAGATTAGCATATTTGGATGATTTATAAAGGACCATGTGACACTGAAGAGTAGTTAACTAGTCAACTACCATGACCCATTCCTAATATGAATGTATGTACTGTATGTGTGTGTGCTTTCACTTAGCTATGTTAGTAATTATTGGCAAGGGTCTCCTCTCTGTTAGCCCGTCTGGATTCCAGCCATTAACAGGAATTAGTCAACAATTGCTTTGTGAGCGGCCTGATAACAGCCTGTTACACACTCTTTTTCAGAAAGTCCCCATCTTTATGTTCCAGCATGGTGTGATATCCAGAGGGTGTGGGTCTCTCTCTCTCTCTCTCTCTCTCTCTCTCTCTCTCGTGTTTGTGATGAACTCAAGTGAGAAGTTTAAGCACATATTGTTCGAGAAGGTCAAGGAACAGGAAAGACAAGAGGACATTTCAACACACCTTTCATCTCTGTCAGTTACACACACACACACACACACTCACTCACTAAAGCCTTATTTGTACATGACTAGTATTCAATGAGGAGGTTTGGTAAAGTTGTTTCACAAATTGATTCAGTTCACAATTTATTTGATTCATTTTCTCATAAAACTGCTGTTACACCTACAGGGCAAATTACTGTTTTTTTATTTGCTAACTCAATCACAATCCATGAAATAACAGACATCCTCTTTTAATAATGGTATCTTAAACTTTGTTTGGAAGACTAATCCCATTTGAAAAGTGCTTGAATCTTTGTTTCTATAAGCCTAATTTGCTCTCTCTTCATACATGACCTTTCAGTTTGCTTTTAAGACAAGAGAGCAAATATGACCTGTAGATAAACTAATTTAATAAATTAACAAATGACTTGAACCTTTTTGAGTGCAGAGAAAATATTTACTCTATAAGCCAGTTTATTGTAACCCTTAATACAAATAGGCAGAAAAGTTTCCGCCATTGCTGTGCATTTTAACAATGGTGAGGAAGTGCTCCCATCAGCCTGTGATGATTTATCAATCCACTAACTTGAATGACCATTTTTAGTCACCATGGTTAGTCACCATGAAATCAGATTATTTTTTTAATTGAATATGGAGGTTTTTTATTATAAATAATTTATCGGTGCACATCAATATTAAAGTCCCAGTGAACCAGAGTTGCAACTGATTTTATTTCAGCGCTGTGATGTATTTCGAAGTGAAACAGAATATTGAATAGAGGGCAGGGTTTTACTTCAGCGCTCCTCCTATCCATCTCGCACTCATAGCAGACTAACGGTTGGAGGGGAGTGGTTAAGGATATTCAAACCCAAGCCGTCAAACTGACATCATCTGAGAAGGAACGCCATTCCAGACAGGAAGTTACTTCTCAGATTTTGATTAAAGATTACCACGGCAAACAATTTTTTTCTGTGTATTAACTTGCACGGATTAATTGTTCACCCTAAGACCTGTAATGTGTGCTAACAAAGTAAATAAGGTCGATTTTGATTTTATAAGGATTTTAATGTATCAAAATAATTTCCCATACCTCTTGCAATGACATCTATTCTCACCTCTGATGACATGTTAACTGGCGTGAGGGCGGGACAATAGAAAACCACAACCATCCAACATTCCAATCAGTAGAGTGCTGCAGGGATGACATCAGAACCCAGAAGACTAAAGACGCCTTTCCACCGTCGGGCCGCCCGGTTCTCATTGCATAACCGTTCTATTCCGTGCCGATCCGGGCCAGTCGGTACGGTTACAGTTTCATTTTCCACTGTGGGGCTGATAACGGCCACTATTTGGAATGTAATTCAAATGCGTCAGTCGTTGCCTTGGTAACGCAAGGTTGTTTAAAGACAGTATTATGTAAATAGCGACCGCGTTATGGAGGGCAATCAGGTATTTCTTTTCATTTTGTTATTAATCTGCGTCTACGTCACTCAAATAACGTGCTTAGCCAGCTACAGAGAAACGGGTAGCCAGGAATTAGGACAAGTGACAAATCCTGAGTGGCGACGTCACTATACAGCACGGTTCTACCAGCACAGTTCGGCAAGGTTAGCTAACCATGCTGAGAATTTCGGGCCGAGAACGGTTTGTAATCGTGCCATGCTGTACCAGGCTCAAGTGGAAACACAACTGTTCAGCACGACGGTGGAAAAATGGCTTAATTCACCGCTGGTTCCTTCTAGAGTTTCCTATGGGAATTTTCAGTTAAAACCTAGGGTTTTTCAGTTTATGTGTAAAATAAAGCCTGTGGTAACTTGATGATACTTTGACGTTTTGTTCTATGATGTAAACTACACTCACACTCACATTCCAAACCGTCTTATCTAGTTACTTAGAAACATATATTTTCAAAAATGAACATATTTTTGGTATGTGTGTAATTTACACTGTAGAACAAAACATCAAAGTATTGTCAAGTTATGTTTACCACAGGCTTTATTTTACTCATAAATTGAAAAACCTGATTATAAAACCCCATAGGAAAATCTTGAAGGAACCAGCGGCCAATCAGTCTTCCGGGTTCTGACGTCATACCTGCACCACTCTATTCCCGATGGACAAAATCAAGTAGCTGTTCGAGAAGCCGTTTCACTATCGCAGCTTCCATTTCACGCCGACTTTAAAATGTCAATTAGTTTACAGGTAAGCGCTTGTGACACTTTGAGCTAGAAAAAACAATTATGTCTTGATTCTTTCCTTGTTTTATCACCATCAACCTCCCTCACTGGTCTGATCTGGCCTGAATCTGTTATAATACACTGTGATCTTTGACCTCTCAGATCAGTCTGGCTTGTGTTGGGAGAACATTGTGTGCAGAGTCTGAATGAGATCCTCTCCAGCTGTATACCAGGTCATACTGGGTCATAATGAGATTGTGTTTGTGTTTGTGTGTGTTTGAGCGAGAGAGTAAAGGAAGGTAACTCTGATTAGCGAGAGTCGTGTTACCTATGAAGGGGAATTCGGACGTGCGGTGAAGCCGGTCCATCGCAATCGGATCTTTTCCATTTTGACCCGGAGATGAGACACGTACAGACTCGCATAGACTGAGGAAGAGGCCGAACAATAGAGACAGTAGAGATTCCCTTCCTCTCCCAGCGGCATTCCAAAGATTCCCAGTGGCCGGAATCTGGTCCCAGCCCAGGAATCTGGCCCTCGCTCCGTGCTTTGATGAGCCCTGTTCCCGACGCTTCCTGAGATTGTGACTCATCTACAAACAAACTGAAAACAACCTGATGGAGAGATGGAGAAGGACAGAAGGAGAGGGTGGGAGAGAAGAAGTGATGGAAAAAGAGAGAGCGAGAGAGAGAGACTGAGACTGGACTACAGGATGTCCTGTTTTGATTAGCGTTAGCATCTCCGCTCCCCCTGAAGAAATATTATTCTAACAGTTTCAGGAGCACGGTCTTCACGCTGCTCGTCTTCCCCACACACTTCCCTTCAAAGTGCCCAGATATTCCTTCTGTTAATTTGTGAATTGCATGTAACTGGATAGGAGCTGTGTCGTTAGCATAGAGGAACATGCTAATGTTGTGATTTACCATTGCAGAACACAAAGACCCTACTGAAAAGATCGGTTTAGACGTGCATGAATTTTCAGGCTGGTTTACGCTGGTTAGTGGTGGTTTGGTGCTGGTCTAACTGCATGATCTTACTAATGAAGCTGATTTTTCTGTCTGTTAAACTAGTTAAGCCTGTTGGCATCCATCCATTAATCAATAATAAATGATGGATATTAGTCTTTTTTTATTTCAACAAAATAGTAACAAATTTTAAGTGTTATTTTAGAATTATTCATATATTAGTATTTATCCATCCATTCATTAATAATAAATGATTGATTTTAGTCTTTTTTATTTTTAACAAAATAATAAAGAATTTTAAGTGTTATTTCAGAGTTATTCATATATTAGAATCCATCCATCCATCCATCTATCCATGTTAGTATTTAAAAACAAATCAATTCAAATTCAGTAACTGTTAAATGTAATCTTTAGCAAATCTCAAAATTAATATTTTCATACTGTAAATTATTTTGATGCTGTGAGGGGGGAAAATGGATCATAGCTCTAACCAGTAGGTAACACTTTAACTTACATGAACTAACAATTAACTATTTTTAAAAGTATTTATCTAGCTTAATGTTAATTTTTCATTCCTAATTAATTTAGTTTTATTGTACATAGAATAATACAACAGTTTATTTTTAGTTCATGTTAGCTCAGGACAATGAAATATAATGAACGGACAAACGTTTTATATATATATATATAAGTTAATCAATTAACATGAACTAAGTACTTTTTCTTTGTTCATGTGAACTAATGTATTTCTCCAACTGTACCAAATTAAACCTTATTGAAGAGTCTTACCTAATATTAATTTATACATCCTAAAATTTTTAAATGCATTAATATATGTAGGAATTAACATTAATTTAAATGGTTGTTAAAGGTGCAATATGTAAGATTTTTTTCAGTAAAATATCCAAAAACCACTAGGCCAGTGTTATATATTTTGTTCAGTTGAGTACTTACAATATCCCAAATGTTTCTAACTATTTGTAAATCGTAAGAAAATTGCAGTTTTATCCAAGGAACTGGGACGTGTGAGGGAGTCGCCTGCCAATGGCGTCATACCTGCGTTACCCTCTGTTTTTCGCTTTTACTGCCGTAGAAACCATTGCAACAGACGTGCACAACTGCGTAACGTCTAGTGGCATGCTGTTGTAGTTTCATTTAAACATTATGGACCATGGCAAGCAGACTTTGGAACAAAATGAGAAATCAAAAGAGGACCAGTATCAACGTGCCGTTTTCGAGATGGCGAGAGCTTCGCTAAAAACTTCGACTTGACAGAGATGCTGTTCTTGCATGTGCTTTAATAGACAGGTGAGCGAATGTACATAAAACAAATCAATGTTATGTAGCTCAACATGATGAAATATTAGAATATCATCAGTAGTTGATGTTGATGTAGCTTACTGCTAGTCTCATACAGCCAACAAACTAACACACAGAAAAACATTATAACTTTCAACACACTCAAATGCAGGTTAGATAGTGGAGAACAAGTGAAACAGCATTGCGTTTCCTCACAGTTTTAATTGGTCAAATAAACTGACCTGTATAAGTAGTAATTCAGCACTTGTGGGTATTTTGTTAGAATTAAATGTCCTCATTTCTTTATATCCCCCGGGACTTGTGTGTGGCGCTGATATCTGTCTCTTATTAGTAATCGCGCCCCCTGCTCCATACCACAGTCATGTTAAAAAAGATGAATGCCTTCACTCATCCATAAACATTATTTCCCTATAAACATTATTAGATCTGTCGGTATGACGGCAAGTTCCATGATTCCATGCTCGTTCACTGCATCATCAATCTACGCCTTTGTTATTGTTTTGAAGAGGTTAGCAACCCCTAGCGGTGAAAAAATACATAGTGTAGCTTTAAAGTATTATTCATTGTTTGTTTATAATACTAAATTCATTAACTAATATTGACAAATTGAATTGTAAAATGTAACCACTTGAACAAAATTACCCAAGACAAAACAAGGTTGGGCAGCTGGTAACTCTTTGGACCATCTTAGACTAGCTAAAAAACTATTTAAAACCAGCTACCACCTTAAGATGGTTTTAGCTGTTTTTTCCAGAAAGATGACCAGCCATGCAGCAGGGAGATGGAGACACTGAGCACTGAAGTGTGTGTGTATATGAGTGTTTGACACTGTTTTACTGTAGTTCACTGCTCCCTATAGCCTAGGCCCCATGGAGCAGATGTTTGACTCCTTAGGGCCTCAACCTAGTTTCTATCTGTCAGGCAGACATCAAGTCAGTGGACCCTAGTGTTTGCTGGGTCACTGGCAGAGCTGTGTAAATCTCTGTGTGTGTATGTGTGTGAGAGAAAGCGAGCATGTGCGTCTTTGGAACTTTGTTTTTAGCGGGTCATCAGAGAAGCTAATGAATTTTATCTGGGTGTCCATCTCTCACACAATCACACAAGCACACTTCTCTAGAGATTCACACTTCTGTCAGATCTCCCCAGCTCTGCTGGTGCCCAGCCTGGGTTGCAGTTTAAATTTAGCTCCCTGTCTGGGCCTGGCCTCCTGGGAGATTCGGATGAGGGGAGTGAAGACTGAGGAGGAGGAGTGCAGATCCGAGCAAACGGCTGAGAGTTTGGGAAAATGAGGGAGACGTCTAATGTCATTCGTCAGTGAAAAGAGATACTGCGCTGACATATAGTGAAGTGTCAGCCAAGCACAACACTGCACCCAGACACACACACACACACACACACACACACACACACACACAGACACACACACAGAGTTTGGGGTTGTAGCCAGAAGACAAGCTGGCAGACTCGTTGATGGAATATATTCAAAATATTCTTGTATTAATATATTGTTGTCATACAGATGCAGACATGAATACATCAACAATTTCTCATTTCTCAATACAGTTGCAGTGTTCTTAATGATCAGTTGGATGATAATAGAGTTTTTTTTATTATTATTTGAATTTTTATACAGTACATTACAATGTTTTGATGCCCAAATGAACTTGAATGTAAAATAATTGATTTTAGTTGTTTTTTTTTTTTTTGACAAAATAGTGAAGAATTGTAAGTGTTATTTTAGAATTATTCATATATTAGTATTTAATAATACTTTGAATTAGCTTTTTTCATTTTTATTTTAGTTTGTTTTAGTAATTTTGTTTATGCTTTTGTATTTTTTTCAATTGTTTTTTATATTTTTGTTTAGAGTTAATTTATATTTTTTTTAGTTTTAGTAATTTCATCTATTTATATTTTATTTCAGCTTTATTTCAAAAGATTTTTTTTGCTATTAACAGTAACAAAGTTTTGGACGTAGCGCACAAGTCTTATGGACTGCTTTTATGGTACTTTTTTATGATTCAGTTAAACGTTCTCATTTTTTTACAATATGAGGGAGAGTAAATTACAGATCTTCAGTTTTCGTGAACTATACCTTTTCTTATTCTTACATTGCATAACTCAGTCACTGATATTGTCCTCTGGTTTAGGGCCAGCTTCACACACACACACACACACACTTTCGTCACACCTGTCTGGTCTCATACAGCAGCTGCAGGTGTGTGCATGTCTTTTTGTATGTGTGGGTACCATAGTTTGCCCATCAATCGCTGACAGCTGACAGTTTAATCTGAGCATTCAGTAGGTCATTACTGAGCATCGAGAGCAGCCAATCGCATCAGCGATCAATGACAAAGAGAGAGAGAGACCAGCACCGAAAAGGATCAGCTAGCTCAGTATGAGTAAGAGATATGTTCGTAGTTATGGATGTGAAGGTCAGCTTTGGGCAGTTGACAAACAGGCTGTCAGGTGCGCAAAGATAGGAGGTGAGCACCTGCACACAAACTTTCTTGAGCCAATAAAACACGGCACACACACACTCGTAAAATCTATCACTCAGATTTGATTGAGAACACTCTGGGAAAATTTTATGTGGACGTCTGCATATAAATTCCCCATACAAGACTCTCATTGTGTCTGTGTATGTATTTGTGATTTTATATATATGCGTAATATATGGCATCCATCAAAATGTGCTTCCTGGAAACCAGGTCGCTATGGCACCAATCGGTCCGTCCCCCTTCAGAACCTCCTGGCTGCTTTGGAAACGACCCGTGGTAGTTAGGACCTTCCCATGTTTACATGACTCCCAAAAGACAGACAGAACCCCGTTAACTGAAGACATTCCTCACACTTTATGAGCGATATCATGTTTCATATGCCAATGAATGTCACTCTGCCAGCGTTCTCTCAACATTAGCTGAATATAACCAGGCCTGTTGATGGGTCTGACAACAGTTTTGGCCGCTGGTCTGCTCAAGCATTCCATCCTGTGTCACAAAAGAGAGGGTATTGGATGGGGAGAGAGATGGAATAGAGAAAGACAAGCACAGACTGTGAGAGCATAGGTTAAAAGAAGACATTTTGTGAAACATTGTGATTCAGTAAATAAAAAAAAAAGAAATGAATACTTTTATTCATCAAGGATGCATTCAGTTGAACCAAAGTGACTAAAGATTTTTACATTGTTGCCAGTGATTTCTATTTCAAATAAATGCTCATTTAAACTTGCTAAAATATTCCTGAAAAAATGTATTTCCACAAAAATACTGTTTTCAACATGGATAATAATAATAAATTTTGAGCAGCAAATCATCATATTAGAATGATTTCTGAAGGATCATGTGACACTGAAGACTGGAGTAATGATGCTGAAAATACAGCTTCGATCACAGGAATAAATTATGTTTTAAAGTATTTTACAAATAGAAAACTATTATTAAACAAATAAATGCAGACTTGCTGAGCATGACTTCTTTCAAGAACATTAAAACATATTTTCGGCCCTATAGTATACTACACTATAAAAGTTTTAACTGTAAACCGTAATATATAAGATGACTGCACTGTCCTTGATAAAGACAAAAATCCCTGTGACTCCAGTACCTTCTTGTCACTGACCTTTGACCTCTTTAGTTTGATGAACTGACCATGAACACCAGGGTTCCCACTGGCTCAGTGTCTATTTCATTCAAACCCTCCCCATGTTTTTATCTCTTCATCTCGCACTCCCTCGTCTCTGCTGGTCCCACATACATAAATCTGTTCTTTAACCATAACTCGCTCTCATTTTTAGGAACAATGATGACTGATGAACTCCAAGAATTAAATAAACATTCCTCACCAAAGTTTTAGTTTGAAAACAAAACAACTGTTTTGTGGAACCAATTTGGGTGCAGCCATTTTGGCTCCGAGGCATGAAACTTGCTTCCAGATATTATTGTTACGTTCAATCAGTTGCATGAAACTGAGCATTATCAAACTTGTCAGACAAAAGAAAGAGAAAAAGACAATATTGAATGATATTTCACTCACGTCTTGCTATTTTATTTGATGTCGCAGTTTAATCGGATCGCTCTGGAGCAGAATTCCGCCCAGACCGAAGCGCTAATCCAACAAAATGGGAGTGTTTGGATCGGAGTGGCGCTATGGAGAAATGTAATTTCTCTTCTCCCTGATTTGATCAGGATCGAGGGAGCGGGCGGACGAGTGTAAATGTTTAAAGAGGGAGTGGGCGAGGAAGGGGAAGGAGGGAAAATTCTATTACAGGTATTCCCCGTGCACACGGCAACGCACGCAAAGCATTGTGGATGTTAATACAATTCTCATTTCAGCACCTGCGCTGATTGGCCGGCGTGCAGGCGAGGTGAGAAGTGATCCGGCTGATGTGTGTTTGTGTGTGTGTCATGCATACAAGTGTACATCCTGTTTGATTGTAGAGTCAGAATGTCAAAACCACGACATGACATGATTATAGCTCCGGTCAATAGTGCGTGTATGTTTGTGTGTTTCGTTGTTGTAATAGTTTGATTAATGTACGTGTATGTCTTAAACTACACACAACTCTGGGACGTATTGATTTGTCTGGACTCAGCAGCACATTCATTGATGTGTCTGTCTGTGTGTGTGGGAGGAGGTCAGCTGTGGGTGAGAAAAAGGATTAATATATTTAATCGGCCGGTTTTGTGGAAAAAAGGGAGAAAGAGATAGACGCGGAAAGAGAGAGAGAGAGAGATGTCTGTCATTCTTTCTTAGGGTCTGACAGGGTTCAAAGGGTCAAGGATCTGTGACCTTTGGTGTACATGGCTACTGCTATTGGTCTTAACATTGGCCTAGAATTGATCTCTGATTGATTTTCTGTGTTCTTAAATAGATACCCAAAATTTGTCATGATTTACTCACCCTCGTGTTGTTTTAAACGTATGTCTTTTTTTTCACTGTGGAACATGAAAGAAGAACTTTTAAATATTCACCTGCTCATTTCTTTCAGTACATTTATAACAACGACAATAATAAAAGAGCTTTAAAGTATCAAAAAGCATGCCGATGCACCTAATGCAAAGTATGATAATACCATAAAAGTGATCCATATGACTTATGCACTATATTCCAAGTCTTCTGAAGTTAAACAATAGCTTGAGGAGCAAACTGAAATTTAAGTTGTTATTCAGCGATCATTTTCACCATCAGTGAGCTGTTAAAGTCACAATGAAATTCTATTTTTTCTATGGAATATTGCAGACTCTCAGAAAAAAGGTACAAAAGCTGTAAATTTCACACATGGAATTAAGTAAACTTTGTAAAAAAAAGTTACAAATAAAATAAGTAATATTAACTTGGACTGTAAAAGTTTGAGTTATTTCTACTTAGCTGAAGTTTCCTTTGCAATACTTTTTTACTCTAACAATATAACATTGAATTAAACCACGCTTTTAAAGTGTATGCTTAGAAACATATAAGTAAATAATACAGTAGATATTGTGTAGACACCATATCTACATAATAGTAAACTCAGTACCCACCTGAACACACAGACTTACAACAAACAACAAACGCAATGATAAATCAGTGTAAATAGAGCTGGAAAACAGCGAAAAATCAACCTTATTATCTATTCAAGCCCCAGTGCATGATGGGAACACCAGTATCAGAAAAGTTGAATTGAGTACTAATATAGAATAATTTACTTTGTTTTTTTTAATTCTTGCCTGAACTAACTTTTTCATGTAGAAATTACACTTGTTTTTTTCTGTAGTATTTACTTCAGCACAGAATCATTTTTATCATTGTACACTTTTATTCCTTTTAGTTACTAATATGTACTTAGGCACAAAAATGTACCTTTTGAAAATGTACTGCCCAGTGATAGCTTCTGTACCTCTTTTTCTGAGAGTGCACATCATTATTATTATTTTTCACTTCATGTGTCTTCATAATCTTTAATCAAAATAACTTCCCCTCCCTTTTGCAGCTTCATCTCTTCTCTTCTCTGATGATGTGTTTTTCGGTGTGAGGGCAGGGCAACCTGTCACTCACGTGACATCACAGCAATAGCAAACGGTCCAACGATCCATTCAATTCCCAATGGACAAAATAAAGTCCTGTCCTGCATTTTTCCGACTTTAACTGCTATGACTGGAACATAGAGTCAGTGAGTTGAACTTGAGAACCTTGAGAATCATTAAAACTGGTTTTGTGAACTTAATCAACCAACCAACTAATTGCCTCAAAAAATAATGATTCGTTTTCATATCAGATATGCAGCTTGTCTCATGTACTCTCATGAGCTAGTGTGGCTGCCAGTATTTTCAGTGAATAACGACTTTTTCAGTCTGTTCATCCCACAAAACTATTGAATAGGTTCAAAAGAGTCGTTTGAACTACTTTTGTAAAGCTTGACAATGAATGTTGTTCAAAACAGCTCTTTTTGTGTTCCACAAAAGAAAGAAAGTCACATATGTTTGGAACAACATGAGGTTTAGTAAATGATGACAGCATTTTTGGCTGAACTCTTCCTTAAATATTGGAATCATTTACATTTGGAGCATTTCCATAAACTGCTGTTGTGTGTCAATACATGGCAAATCATGTTTCATATATAATTACACTGATTACATTTTTTCTCTCTCTCTCTCTCTCTCATTCTTCACATTTTATGATATCTCAGTGTTGGCAGTGAATACACTGGCAAAGATTAACTTTGACTCAGCATTGTTCAAAGCATTTTTTCACCATGAAGCTGGCTGAATGTTTCATATGTCTAGCTTTTAAAAACGTGAATACTGTAATACCGGTATAAACATACGTATGTGTTTAAGAGAGAGAAAGAGAATTTCATGACAATTAAGCACTTTTTCTCCTTTTATTATTCTTTTTTATTATTAAAATCAGCACAAATTAATATTATATGACCCTTTGTGATTAACTCCTACATTTAAAAAAAAATTACCCAATGCCATAAACCTATTTATTTTATTTTATATTTTATTTTATCATTTAATTGTATTCAATTTTATTTAACATATATAATAATATATAATATAATATTTATTATATTATTTTATTTTATTCCATTCTGTAACTGGTGCCCCTTCAAAAAATGCGTAAAGCACATGACAGTCCTCCATATAATATAGCAACAGAGTATATTTTTGTGCTGAAATATTGTAATATATTCACAAACCACCGGTAGAATTCTTCAGACTAAGCGTTTCAAGAGGACAGACCCCAGCGTCGGTTCACATTACTCGTTCTAAATCACCCTCGTCTCGTTCTGTTCTGCACTTACTCTTGTTTTTCACACAATATTTCATCGTGCCATGTTTTACGTTTTACTTTTTACTTCTTTTATTATTGTTCTCCCTTTCACTAGTCTTTTTGTAATTTCGGTCCAATTATTTCTGTCCGTAGACTTCATTACTCATGTCCGTGTCAGACACCAACACACCACACAAATCTCATTGAGTACACACGTCGACAAACATCGGCACATGTGGTCGCGGGCACAAAAGCTCATGGATGTAGCAATGTTCACTCAAACACACACTCTCACAGGTATGGAAGTCATCAGCTGTGTGTCAGAGGTCAAGCTCATTATCCAGCTCTAGTGAAAACTTTCAAACCTGCATTTAATATGGGGCTGTGATATAAGCTCCTCTGTCTACACACACACACACACACACACACATCATGCTCCATCTCTTCATATTTGCAGGTATAAATCACACAGGGCCCCACATTGTGCCCATTCCAAAACACACACGTACACTTACTTTATAAACTCTATGCTATACCCTTACTCTGTAAATGATGCAATCTTCCTTTGCTTTGGATAATTTTTGAGCTATATCTTTACATATATTTTCTGAATTCTTAAAAACAATTTAATTTGTGCATGTGGCCTTTAGATGAGGATCTTTCAGATTGCTGCTCTGTTTGGATTGGGACGTGTGTGTGTGTGTGTGTGCATGTTTGGCATGTACATGATGGGTGTTTCCTGACATTAAACATCTCTGCATAAAGCCATTAGAGAACAGGAGCTCTATTCATTCACACTGACGTGATTAACACACACACACACACACACACACATCCTCAAGCATGTACTTGTCCTCACACACCTTTACACACCAACAGCCACTTATAAAATACAAAACGCATTTTAGGTCTCTTATTCATGGCAAAAACTCACATACGTGTACACATTTATGATGCATGGTTGTAAAATTGGTAAAACCTGATATGTCAAATGCATTTGTAACATTAAAATGCCTAAATTTACATATACACACAAACTCTGAGAGCACCCTTCTGGTAGGCTGCAGTATGGCTGACATGTGACATAAAACAACCATACCTGTTCAAAGGCCACCTTGGTGGTCGAGACCTGGCTTGTGTATTTGTGTGTATGTTGGATGGAAACAGAGGGGCACAAAGACACAAACAATGGTGTCTTAAAGGCACAATATGTAATATTTTTGGATTAAAATATCCAACAACCACTAGAACAATGTTATATCATTTGTTGACTTGTGTACTTACATTATCCCAAATGTTTCCAAGAATGTTTAAATCCAGAGAAATAAGCAATTTTAACCAGAACACGGACCGTCGCCTATCAATGACATCATAGCGGCGTATTTGTTTTTCAGTTTATGTAGAAACCATGGAAACACCAAAGACACTTTAATATATTATGTGTTTTATTAGACAGGCGAGCAACTGTTTGGATACATTAATCGACAGAAAACTAATCATTGTTATATAGCTTAACACAGTCTTATTGTTTAAATCTCGTTTTCTTGATTTACCGCGAGTACCATATTTTACCATGCCTAATATCAATCTTACTGCAGTGTGCAACAAGTGTCTCATAGCAGCCGCCGAGCAAAAGCACAGAGAAGCATTATAACATAACTTTCAACACACTCAAATGTATCTAATATGATAAAACAACACTGTGTTACCCCACATAAACATGACTGGAAGAAGCGGAAGCGATCATCTGCGGCATAATAAAAGCTCCACTGCTCTCGAGCCGTGTGTCGCGCTTGTCTCTCGTTAGCAACCGCTCCACCCTGCTTCATACTACAGTAACGTTAATAAATCTTTCATACATTAGCTCATCCATTAATTTGGATTAATTAATTTCTGCCCTAGTCCTGTTGGATTCTTTTCCACCGGCTGTAGAGGTGAAGTCAACAACTCCCACAATTCCGCGAAATCAAGGCGTCATCAAGCTACACCTTTGTTTTGAATAAGTGACCTCTAGCGGCGAATATTACATATTGTGCCTATAATAATAAAAAAAATTTAACTAAATACTATGGCATCATTTTCGGTTTGAAACAAATTTGATAAATATCAGCAGCTGTCGAGATCATTAAAAAACTTTTCCGCCAATTTGTACATTCTCAAATGTCAGGGTGGCACAACAGCAAACATTGCTCTTTTATTATGAATTGACAATGTAATAACAGTAAACATGATAATGCATTATCCAGACAACCCCAACTAATCCTTGTGGCAGAGTGAAAAGATTTGTAGATCTCTCTCAAATACTGAAAATAACTTTCAAGTATGGGTAGGCTGGTACACTATCCATGTCAGGTGGTACAACTACAGTATATACATAGATACAACTATTTGGTTGTACCGCCTGACATAAAAACAGTAAAAAAAAATGCATTTAAAGGTGCAGTGTGTAAATTTTGCGTCTAGCATCTAGCGGTGAGGTTGTGAATTGCAACCATCCACCGCTCACCCCTCCCTTTCGAAGCACATAGAGAAGCTTCAATGGCCAACACAGGACAAAGATGTTATCTGAGACAGCAGAGAGTAGCTAGCACTCTGTAGAGTCCGTTTAGCGCTACTGTAGAAACATGACGGCGCAAAATGGCTTCAGTATGAAGGGACCCGCGGAGTATGTAGATAGAAATGGCTCATTCTAAGGTAATAAAAGCATAACGGTTCATTATGTTAGGTCTTTATACACCACGGAAAACAAAGTTATGTATATTATATTGCATTTCTGTCAGTAGACAGTCTAACATAAATATTACACACTGCACCTTTAAACACATTGGAATGTTATTTAACAACTGAAACTTGTTTAAACACATCATTCATGACTCAAAAATATCTATCTTGATAGTCAGCTTGTATAAATCGCTGTGTATAAAACATACAATAAGCTTCAAATGGTTATTCATATGTGTAAATATGCACTACTTTAACGAAAAGACAAGGCGATGTTGCTGTTGTGGAAAAAACTAATAAAGAATATCAGTCACAGCAGCAAACGTTCTCCTCTCCGCCATGTTTAAAGTTTATGGCCCGCCCATAACTTAAGTATCGGGAACTTGAGTATCGAAATTGTCCCAGAGCTTCCCAGTGGTAAATAAGACTTGAGAACGTCATCATGTCCAATTTATGACTAGGAAACTCGTATTTATGATAATTCCGGCAGCATGTGAAGGCATAATTCATGGAATACTGTATCACACAATACAATGCCCTGGACTTACCCTATATAGTATACTATAGCAGTAAACCAGTATTGCATTTTAAAAACAACCTATATTTGTTAATGTAGCTGTGTAGTAGATGCAAGCCGGGGCTGATGGGAAATGTAGTTTCTTTAAATGCAGTTTAATGTAGTTGCTTTAAATCTACTTGCTTTAGTGTATTTTTGGTTTTAGTGTGTGATGTTACAGACATGTATGTTTTTGTATTTTGAGAAGTATGGAAAAGAGCGATAGTTGACACAAACCTGGACCCCAATATTCATCAAAATACAGCATCTTCTTTTGTGTTCTGCAGAAGAAAGCAAGCAAGTAATACAGGTGAATAAATGATTACAGAATTTTGGTTTGACTGAGATGTGTGTGTTTGTGTGAACCACGTCCTTAGCTTTAGATTTCAATCTAAACTTCGTCAACTGATGGCCAGTGAAAGTTAAAGACAACTACTTCACCATTCTGTTAAAATTACAACATACTGTACCCACTTAAATTATAAAAGCAGGTGTGAATGTGTCTGTGCTCATTTGTGTATGTGCGTGCGTAGTGTTAACACTTTAACCAAATTAAACAAACCCATCAGGAGTGTGAACCATTTCTGAAATAATCCAACACATCAAGCCACACTGATTATTTAATAAAAATAAATCAAAGTAAGACACTGTATATTTCAAATGATGCGGTTATACTTTGGCCAACATATTTCAATTGCATGTTTCGTTGTACAGTACTTGACATGCATTTTTAAGCTCTGTGACAAACCTCAGTACTCAAGGGGGCGATAGAGTTACCATTGTTTGTACTAATAATGAATGAGTGAATTATGTTCTGACACATTTTGAAATGGAACAATGCATTTGCATTTACATTCTTGCATACTTGAGTATGTATCGGCCTTACTATCACCATAAAGAAAAGCTTTGCCTTGTTTCTGTTTTTGCACCCATAATATTTCAGAGAAAACATGACACTCTACTTCTTTATCTCCCTCACTACAGGTGCATGAGAGTAAAAGTGTCTCTTTTCTTCAGTTATGAAGAGATTATGATCTGTGATTGTAGTGACTTATAAATAGGCCAGCAACTGCATGCTGATTGGCTGATTGGCCACTTTATGGTTCATATGATTGGCTGTGGCAGAGCAGCGATAGTGAGTGATAAATGGCACGTAAGCAGAACGTCCACCTGCTCCTCCATCAACCCCAAACCACTCAACCATCACACACAATTGTATGAAAAACATATTTATATGCTTGAGACAGATAAATGTTCCTGCACGAAAAGTAAATATGTATATTATTATAAAATATAAATAAATGTTGTTCTTGCACAGAAATTTAAATAAAAATAATATATAAATGTATTAATTTAATTTAATAATAAAATAGTAAAATATATATAAATATATATAAAATGTTCTTGCAGAGAAAATATATATAATTTATATATATGTGTGTATGTGTGTTTATATATAAATTGCTGTGCAAGAACAACATTTATTTCTATTATTATATTATCTTTCTCTTCACTTCAATCCAGTTTTTTTTTCTTCTCTCCTTCCCTGCATTTTTTTCACTTGCGCTATCCATCTATCCATCACTGTCTGATAATCCTCTTTTTCCAACACTCCTGATTTTTATACTTTTTGTCACTCTCTCAATCTTTGCACTCATCGGGGCCCCTCACTGTCCTGCCATCTCTCTCTCTCTCTCTCGCTGTGGGAAAGGCTAGTAGATGAGAGAGTGAGTGGAGGTCATTCTACGCCTCTTAGATTAGCCCCTGCTAAAGCGCTATTGTGCGCTGAATGCCGGTCTCTTCCTGCTGTCACTCAAAGGCCGGCTCCGCCCGCTGCCTCTTCTCTAAGAAGCTTATCTCCACTGAAAGGAAAGAGGGAATGGAGAGAGGGAATGTAATGAACCGTGTTTTTCAGCAAACGACAGAAACCTGGGGCTTGGAGGACAGAGGACAGCTGCAGCACACCCTCCCACACCCCTTCCTTTTCTCCCTGTCTGTCTATCTGTCTTTCTTTCACTCATTCTTTCTTTCCTCCTAATCTCCCACTGTCAATCCATCATTTGTTCCCTCTGTCAAAGTTCTGGCGAAAGTTTTTTAGTTCTGCCTTTGTGTCTGTCTGTCTCATTCTATCTATCCATCGTTCTATCTATCCATCATTCTATCTTGCAGTCTTTCTTTGTATCTTCCGTTCTATCTATCTGTCTGTCTGTCTGTTCTATCTATACAGCCATCATTCTATCTATCTATCGTTATATCCATCGTTTTATATATACAGCTATCATTCTATCTATCGTTCTATCCATCGTTCTATCTTGCAGTCTTTCTATGTATCTTCCTTTCTATCTATCTATCTATCTATCTATCTATCTATCTATCTATCTATCTATCTATCTATCTGTCTGTCTGTCTGTTTATCATTCTATTTATCTATTGTTCTGTCATACAGCTATCGTTCTATCCATCGTTCTATCTATCTATCTATCTATCTATCTATCTATCTATCTATCTATCTATCTATCTATCTATCTATCTATCTATCTATCTATCTATCTATCCATTGTTCTTTCTTGCATTGTCTTTCTTTGTATTTCTTGTTCTATCTACCTATCATCTTTAGTTCTATCCTTTGTTCTATCTATCCATCATTTTGTCTTTCGTTCTCTTTTGTTCTGTCTATCCATCATTCTGTCTTTCGTTCTCTCTATCCATCATTTCATTCATTATTCTGTTTTATCTATCTATCATTCTATCATGCATTCTATCCATCGTTCTATCTTGTGTTCTATCTATCCATCATTCGATCTTGAGTTCTGTCTATCTAATGTTCGATCCTGGGTTCTACTAATCCATAATTCTATAGCTAATGTTCTATCTTGCGTTCTGTCTTACTTTTCATCTATGTACCATTCTACTTTTTGTTCTACCTATCCATCATTCTATCTATTATTCTATCATGTTATCTGTCCATCATTCTATCTTGAGCTGTATCTTTCATTCTATCTATCAATCTATCCATAATTCTATTTATTTATGATTCTATCTTTCATTCTATCTTTCTATCTTGATTTGTGTCTTTCTTTATATCTTTTGTTCTATCTATTGTTCTGCCTTTTATTCTATCTGTAGGTCTATCCATCGTTTTTGTTTTATGTTAAGAGTTTTTTCTTATTCATTCATTTTTTTTTGTGCTGTCTCATGTATCAGTTATTTCGGAGTGATCTGTGTGCAGTCAATCTGCAGGGTGCAGGAGTAGACTTTACTAGAGGGGGGCACATTGTGTATGAACATGCGTTTGTGTGTGTGTTGGGGGTGTTTTTTTTTTCTTTTTTGTGGATGTGCCTCTTGTTCCTGTTCAGCCGTCTGTGTGCTCCCGGGCTGCCTGCTGGTGTCTCGCGCTTTTTGTCTCGGGCTGTTTGAAAAGGGGAAAGTTTAAGTGCTGCACGTTCTCAGAGTGAGCCAACGAATGAACCACCAGGGTTAAGCAGCAGGACCCATCTGAGTGTGTGTGTGTTTGTGTGTCTGACATTGCTCGAGGCATCTAAGTGTGTTTGCATGTACACATTTGTACATACAGTACTTGTTTGTCTGTTTTTTTAACATATACCAAGTCACAAACTATAAATGAGACGTCCATCTTCTCAGTGGCTGTCAACTTTAACCTTTAACCCCCATGGGTCAGTACATGGCCTGGCTCTTTTGGGCTGTGTCAGAGTGTCGAGTGGTTCAGGATAAGTGTGTGTGTTGGGGATTCAATTTAAGTGATGTAATCATGCTGTGCTGGAGAACTCATCGGTCCATTTGGACTGTCCTCTGACGTGTGTGTGTTTGAACTAGGTCATGTGTGTTATAGAGTCTTAAGGGATGGAAGGAAGTCTTATGGAAGGAAAAGAGTAAGCCTGTAAGAAACAAATTTGACAAATTAGATATTTTTAATAACTTTGTTTCTTATGGAAGCTTTTTTCTCAGAATTGCGTGATATAGTCGCAATTGCGAGAAATAAAGTTTGAATTGCGAGAAAAAAGTCTATTTTTCTTGCAATTGCGAGTTTATGTCTCTCATCTGACTTTTTTTCTCGCAGTTCTGACTTTATAACTTGCAATTGCGTGTAATTCTGAGGGGAAAAAAGTAAGTCGCAATTACCCTTTTTTTTATTCCATGGCGGAAACAATCTTCCATAGTAGACAGCAAAAAGAAAATGTGAAGTCTCCTGAGAAAAAGATAGTAATCTCACATTTTTCTTCTGTTACACAAGAGATCTCAATAATGTATCAAAATGTGCTTGGATTTGCCAAGATAAGTGTGCAAAAAAAAAAAATCTGAGATCCAGAAATTAAACATGCATTTAGTAAGTTCAATTTTTATATATATATATATATATATATATATATATATATATATATATATATATATATATATATATATATATATGCATAAATATATATGTTGTATGTGGTTAATAATAATAATAATAATACATCATTTTTTCATTGATTAGACTGGTATCTGAATGTGCATTTACAAAATGTTCCTGCCATGTTTTGTTGTTAATATTTTTGCATATTATTGAACCTATGTAGTTCATGATAACTTTAAGGACTTTTTTGATGTGTGTTCTGAAGTTAAACCAGTTAAAACCACTGGTCTAAGATAAACCAGCCAAAACACCAGGAAGCCTGACAGGAAAAATAAGAATCTTCTTTCTTCCCGTTTCCCTCTCTTTTCTCGTCTCCTGTCCTCTCATCCGTGAGCCAGGGTTAGGTGGCACATTGTGTTGTGGACGCTGAGTGGATTTGAAGGTTCTTTTTCCGTAAACATGTGAAGGCCTGTTGAGGGGAACAAAAGAGTGGAGAAGGGCCTGTTTGGTTGGGTCCTTTTACTCTAAATGGACATTCTGTCCGTGCACGGCTCAGCCTTCAAAAAACCATCCTCACCCGCAATTACCATTTCTATCGGCCGGGGCCGAAGATTATGCTTTTGGGTGTTCGTCTGAATTTCTTCCAGTGGATTCACTCTCTGAATGTGACACGTTTTGTGTCACTCCACACACCCCTCGAGCAGATTGAAAAAAAAGTTTTTCTCCGTTCTCCATATCTCTCTTTTGCTTTAGAGGATATGAATCCTGCTGGTGAATAGATAGCAAATCTCCTCAAGGTTAAGACTTAACCTTCCCCTCTGTCCTGACTCCGCCCCCCAGCCCTGCTCTCAAACCAATCAACATCAGATGATTAGTAAACAATGCCTGGGTGTGTGACGGACAGGTAGGAGCCTCTACGGGATTGTCTGACTTTGCTTTTGTGCCCGCTCGCTTCGACTATAGCACCATCGAGCAACCCACGTATTCACGACTGCGCACACACATACACGCAAACAAAAAGTGAAATTACTATTCAGTTGGAATGGTGCCATTCATCTTTGTCAAGTGCGGACGCGGTCCCGGCAGGCCCGCGTTAGGCCGCTCCCAAGTCCAAATTAATTCCTTGTTTTGCATCAGCTGAATTTGGACAAATCCAGGAGGATAGCGTGATTTCTCTCTCCATCTGCCTCGCACTCTCGTCTGGTTTAATGTGGTAATTCCAACTGATTTGGCCGAGCGGACGCCGTGTGTCTGTGTCAATATTTACTGCCTAATTCACAAAGAGCAGGAGAGAGATATGAAAACAAAAGGAAAATAACCCAAATTTAGCAATGCAAGAGGGACAGAGCGAACCAAAGAGACAGGGAGAGAGAAATGTCGCCTCAACAAATGAGGAAGGGCGGTAAAATGCATAGAAAGATATAGAAAGTGAAAGTGGGAGGAAAAAAGTGAAAGTTAAAAGAAGATTGAAAAGTCACACAGATGAGTGGAAACAGTGGTTTTCTGAAATGCTTGCAGGGAAGGGAAGCAGAAAGAGTAGAGAGGTTCATTCTGTAGGACTGAAGCTCATGAGCCGGGCCAGGCATGTTTCTGAGGGGTGAGGCTGCCGTATTTGATAACAGAATTATTATGACAGAACACAACTTGACCAGTCCCATATGGAAGCTGATTCTGCACCCGCAGAAAGATCTGCAGTTTTCCATAGAACTGGAACGCCTGTCATTTATAAAGTTTTACACATCTGTTGCACCTTGTGTGTTTTGTTTTTTAAAGTCCCCCTGCAGTCACTAATGTTATCCCTTAAAACTCATATTTAATAATCAAAATGACAGATTTCATTTTTTATGTTTTATCCTGTGAAAATAATGTCTTCATAAAAAATCAAGGTTGAATAGGTTGAATGTAACTCTACACCCATGCTTAATTTAGTATACGTGGATACATGGATATGCAATTGAGCCCCGCCTCCTCTCACTCACACCAACTCAAACTACCTGATTCACTCTGTCAACTTTAGTAAATGCAACACAATGGCAAGTGGAAATATTAGTTTAATTCAGCCATATATGTTTGAACCAGAAACTGATTCAGAAGAGGAATTATACATGCTTGTCTGCAAATTGATGTATCAGAATGGTAATGCATTTTATGTATCGCTCTCTACAACGTTGGACACATAACGGTAATTAATATGATTATCCTTGTGCTTGACTATGTTATCAAACAGCTAATAATGTGTAATAATGTTACACAAACCATGTTCCCGTTTGTCATCTCAGAATCAAACAGCTGCCTTCTAAAAATCAGCATTCTTAAATTAGGGGCGATTTAAAACTGTATTTGATACTTTCTTTGGTTCACTGCAGCTTTTAGGAGAAAATACTCAGCAATAGTGTTGACAGATTTTTCCCATGTGTGCCTTAGTTTTCCGACCCCTGGTTTAGATGTGTTTTCCTCTCACAGATGAATAGATATTTTAGATATTAAGTTATCATAGGAAGTTATGAGTTTGGAAGCTGAAATTGTGATGTTGGTCACCACAAAATGGAGGCGTTGGGCAATTTCATATTTCATAGTTGGCATGATGTGTCCTTGAACTTTTATTTCTCCCAAAATCAATATTTTGGTCAACATTTAAATGTATTTTAAATGTTATATATTGCATATTTTAGATGCTGTTGCTGTTTTTCAGTATTTTAATCACTTTTTAAGCTAAACCCCCTTTTTTGCAGTTTACTTAAATAGTCTTGTATAATACAGAGACAAATGTATTATTTTTTTAAATAAAAAAATGTGGTTTAAATAAATAAAATGATGTAAATGGAGCATATCTCACTGCATAACTGCTTCAAATTTAATGTCAGCAAACAATTGCTTTCTTGCTTTGCCAACAAAATGAGCAGTAAATGTTGCATTCATACGTGTTTATCTCATTAATACATTAATTTCATCATGACTTAAAGATAGCTAACATAGCTCCATGGTTAAGTGTGTAGTCAAGTCACCTTTATTTATATAGCACTTCATACAATACAGATTGATTCAAAGCAGCTTTACTGTAATAGGAAAATGATGCATTTCGGCTGTTGTTCAGCTGAAGTCAGTTCAGTGTTGATTCAGTTCCGTTGTAAAGATCATCAGTTATTAAATTAGTTAATAATCTATAAAGCAAAAAAAAATGATGTGATCATCCAGCTCAGTTCAGCTCTCATACAACAGCGTCAGTACAGTCTACAGATCAATAATATTGTTGAGTATTAAGTGTCCACAACTAAGCAAGCCAGAGGCGACAGTGGCAAAGAACCCAAACTCCATCAGGTGACAGAATGGAGAAGAAAACCTTGGGAGAAACCAGAAAACAGTGTGAGGAAGACACTTTGTGTGAGGACAGAATTGCTCCAGTAGAGGGCCATGGCCTCTTTCTCCTTTGTCTTTCTCTCTCTCTTTCTGTCTTTTTACTAAACCATATTTACAGTATTTACAGTGTATATATTCATATGTCTGTCAGTGACTCTATTCTAGTCTGCTGTCGGTGGTCTGTGCTCAGTGGGTGGAGGATGCTGCTGGCCTGTGGAAAGCATTTACTGCAGGAGGCTGTGTGTGTGTGTGTGTGTGTGGACTGCATATTTCAGGACGTTCTCACTGGCAGATTTTGATGCTGTTTTAAAGAGAGGCTTGCTGGCTAAAAAGGGCTCCTGGGTTAAATTTACGGTTGCATGTGCGCCCTGAGCCCTGATTTGCGATCCTCCAGTGTTTGTCTTCTGCGGATCCGCGATCTTATCCAGCGGATGGATGGATGACACATGTCCACCGAGGTTTGTTTACATGGCTGCTTTTTTCCAGGCCAGAAATATGATAGAGTGCAATTACTACAAATGTGGCCTGACCTCAGCGCTAAGGTCGTGGGGTCAGGGGGCAAAAGCCATTTCCTGGCCCCCATGTGTATTTGGCCAGAGGATGATTCTAGAAGATGATATCTGCATGCACATGTGTGTAGGCGTCAGATGTGATAATATCTGTGTGCATGTCAAGTCTCAGAGCATGATGAATTTAAATTGACTGACATGCAGTTTTGGTTTGAAATCTCTTGTCAGTGATGATGTAATTGACTATGTTGCTACATAACCTGTCCACAAACAAACACAGTGCATCCTAATCTTTGTTTGAGTCATGCATCTAGTTTTCAGAATGTGTTTGAACATCTGAAGTAATTCAGCATATTTATATATATATATATATATATACATATATATATATAATTTAGATATAGATATACACAGATGAGCCAAAACATTACGACCATCTGCCTAATATGCTGTTGGTCCTCTATGTGCTGCCAAAAAAAATGCCCACAGAGGCATGGACTCTACAAGACTCCTGAAGGTGTGCTGTGGTATCTGGCACCAAGACATTAGCAGCAGATCCTTTAGATCCGGTAGGTTGCGAGGTGGAGCCTTCGTGGATTGAACTTGTTGGTCCAGCACATCCCACAGATGTTCAGTTGGATTGAGATCTGGGCAATTTTGAGGCCAAGTCAACACCTCAAACTCTTCATCATGTTCACATGCATTATCCTGCTGAAAGAGGCCACTTCCACCAGGGAACACAATTGTCATGAAGGAGTGTACCTGGTCTGCAACAATGTTTAGGTAGGTGGCACGTGTCAAATTTATGTCCATATGAATGGCCAGAATTCGCAGCAGAACATTGCCCAGAGCATCACACTTCTTCCACCGTCTCGTCGTCGTCCCACATTGCATCCTGGTGCATCACTTCCACAGGTAACAGCGCACACGTACATAGCCGTCCACGTGATGTAAAAGAAAACGGGACTCATCGGACCAGGCAACCTTCTTCC
The DNA here is from genome assembly GCA_039654625.1 of Rhinogobio ventralis. Taxonomy (NCBI): domain Eukaryota; kingdom Metazoa; phylum Chordata; class Actinopteri; order Cypriniformes; family Gobionidae; genus Rhinogobio; species Rhinogobio ventralis. The sequence goes on from CM077199.1 coordinate 14,423,237, forward strand.
ACGGCTCCAAGGTGCAGTTCCGAGGGTTGCATGCTCATTATAGGCGTTTTTGACAGTGGACTGGGGCCGTCAATCATTTGATTTCAGATGGATGAAGAAAGATATATGGCTAGAGTACAAGCTAAATGCGTATCTTGTTTGGACACATCTACTGTTTGTTTTTATTTATTCCTGGTATTTGCTTGTATTTATTTATCCAGTAGGTTTAAGAGGCTGTTGTGGAGTAGGAATAGGTCACGGTCAACTAGTTGACCAATCGTCCAACAGCTGACGAGCTAATTTGCAAGGTTGACTATTTTATAAAATAAATTCTCTTATTTGGCTAAAAGCATGCTGTGCTTTAGGTGTAGACAGTTTGAATGCAAGAATGCATACTATCTCCCTACTAGTGTGGCCCAAAACAGCCATTTTTCAGTGTAAATGTGTAGAACGGGACCAGATAGGCCACTCTGGGAGCAGCGCCAGTGTTTGTGTGCATCATGTTTTTTGTGTGTGTGTGTGTTCATGGTGAGTAATTTTCCTCTTCATTTCAAGCCTTTCACCCCCTCAAACGTTCAATGAATGAAATCTTGTGGCAAATTATGCATTTTTTTCACCTCGTCGCCCCTCTTTGAGAGAGAGGGCTTATTGGTAAACGAATAATGAGAGTTTCAGCTCTTTGGTCCTTTCAATTCTTCACTTTAGACACCTGCACCTCTCGCTGTCCCTCTCCTTTCTCTTCCTCCATCTCTCTTTCTCTCTCCTCAAGTGCTCACTTTGTCCCGGGACGCACCATTGTGCGCTAGAGGGCCCTTGAGTGTAGTGGTCAATGACCCCCGCTCTCGGCAGAGTGTGCTCAACCACTGGCCCACACAAAAACCACAGATTCTTTGAGTATATACCCAGCATTCCCCAGCTATTAGACGATGTGTGCTGGGGTATCTGTGTGTGAGATGAAAAACGCATTTACACACATGCTGATGTGAATCAGAAAGAGTTCAATCACGCGGGTTTTCACCATGTTTTTGTGTTTTTGCTCAGTATGTAGTTTAGAAAGAGACACTCCACTTCATTCCCTTGATTTTTATGAGATAAAGAGAAGAACCTCGTATTCTCTGAGAGACGAGAGGGGGGACACTGAATCTCTGGGTCAAATAGCAATCAAAGCACCTGTGTTGTGTGTGTGTGCATGTTTGGTGCTCTGCTATAGTTTAGGAACATCAGAAGAGAGTTAAATCTGAAAGATCTTAGTTTGGGGACATGAATTTTTAAATCATTTGTAAAAATTCATAAATATATATTTTTTTATATTAAAAAGTTAATTTGAACAGTTTTATTTATTTATTTATTTTTAAATATATACATTTTGTATATTGAATATATATATTGAATTAAGCACATTTATTGGCCATAAATATTTCCTACTGACCATTACTGCAACTGTATTTATAAACTGTATGATTATTTTATTTATGTGATTATTTTTAAAACCAATTATTTATTGTTAAATGCATATTGTATATAAAAAAAATGTAATGTATATTGTTGTACCTATGACAATGGGATTATTTATCTCTTTATTTCTTTATTTTTTTCATCATGTTTTCATTTTGGTAGAGGGTGTCGAGGATGTTCCCGGATGTCCCTGTTAGGGATTTAGTCTGATTTAGCTCACTTCTTGTGACACATTTTCCCTCAAAGTGTAGTTCGCTAAGTAAACCCACATGCGCACACACATTTCAGTACTTCTATTAATATATTGCTATGTTTTATAACTACAGATCATAGCAAGCAACTCTGATGCACATTTGTATAATTATAACTACAGATCATGACAAAAGTTCTTTTTTCTCCAATGTAAGTGTTTGCAAGCAACTCTAATGTGCTTTTGTAAGTATTCATGTGTGTGTGTGAGAGAGAGAGAGAGAGTGTGCGGGTGATTAGACTCTGTCTCTGGTAATATCTGTAATGGGCAGCAGCAGATGAAAGGCCTGCCTGTCACAATGATGTGAATCAAACTGGATTCATCTGGAAACTATAAGACTTTTTACTCATTATAACTTACACACACACACATACACACACAGGGGTGTTGATGTGAGGGGTGAGTGTTGAGCAGTCTTAGGAGCCGTGTGTGTGTTACCTGAATGCCGGCCTGTTTCCTGTATGTCCATGTAAAAACATCTGTTCTCTCTTTGCGTATTCTTGCTACCTGTATGTGTTTTTAACTTTAATAATGCACATCTGTTTCCTGGATATGTGTGTGTGTGTGTGTGTGTTCGTCTTCTACCTGTGTGTATCTGTGAATGAATGGACATCTGTTACTTGTGTAATTGCTCCATTGTATTTGATAGTTACTAAGCATTGTGGCTAAACATTTGTAAAAGCAAACGTACCACAGCTAATGTTAATTTAGATAAACACACTTCCAAAGGTATTAGTTAGCTCAGGTGTTTTAAGCTTTTTGATGCCTGGGACCCTCATATATGATGATACTCTTGTGATTACAATTCTTTACACTGTCAAAATATAATATAAATTACTGTATTGTATGTATATATATATATATATATATATATATATATATATATATATATATATATATATATATATATATATATATACAGTACTGTGCAAAAGTCTTAGGCACGTTGGTATTTTCACACGAAAAATGTTTTTAAGCCAGTTATTTATATCTTTTACTGTAGTATGTCAGTAGGAAATGTCAGTTTACATTTCCAAACATTCATTTAGCAATTAATTGTAATAATCCAGTGAGATTTAAAAAAAAAAAAAAAAAAATGTATGCACAAGAAGTCTGATAGCAGCCGGTCTGATCTCACCATCATCAAGTCTGTCTGTGATTACGTGAAGAAACAGAAAAATCTGAGACAGATTAAATCCAGAAAAACTAAGGCAACGTCTCCCAGACACTTGAGGAAACCTACCTGCAAAACTACAGTACTGTGAAAAGTTTAGGCACTTGTCAGAATGCTTTAAAGTGAGAATGCTGTCAAAAATAATAACATAAATAGCTTTTATTTATGAATTAACTTCTATTAACTAAATCAAATCGATATTTGGGGTGACCACCCTTTGCGTTTAAAACGGCTTTTGTCACCTGCATCTATTCCTGCACCTTTTCATGTAGTTTTGCAGGAAGGTTTCTTCAAGTGTCTTGGAGACGTTGCCACAGTTCTTCTGGATTTAGTCCATCTCAGTTTTTTATGTTTCTTCATGTAATCACAGACAGACTCAATGAAGATGAGCTCAGATCTCCATGTGGAGCATAGAGACTATCGTCAGACTCTTTATGCATACAAAAATATTATTAAAATTAATGGCAATTAATTTATAAATGTAAACTGATATTTCCTACTGACACACTACAGCAAAAGATATAAATAACTGGCTTAAAAATACTAGCGAGCCTAAGACTTTTGCACAGTACTGTGTGTATACACTCACCTAAAGGATTATTAGGAACACCATACTAATACTGTGTTTGACCCCCTTTCGCCTTCAGAACTGCCTTAATTCTACGTGGCATTGATTCAACAAGGTGCTTTAGAAATGTTGGCCCATATTGATAGGATAGCATCGTTGATGGAGATGTGTGGGATGCACATCCAGGGCACGAAGCTCCCGTTCCACCACATCCCAAATATGCTCTATTGGGTTGAGATCTGGTGACTGTGGGGGCCATTTTAGTACAGTGAACTCATTGTCATGTTCAAGAAAACAATTTGAAATGATTCGAGCTTTGTGACATGGTGCATTATCCTGCTGGAAGTAGCCATCAGAGGATGGGTACATGGTGGTCATAAAGGGATGGACATGGTCAGAAACAATGCTCAGGTAGGCCGTGGTATTTAAACGATACCCAATTGGCACTAAGGGGCCTAAAGTGTGCCAAGAAAACATCCCCCACACCATTACACCACCACCACCAGCCTGCACAGTGGTAACAAGGCATGATGGATCCATGTTCTCATTCTGTTTACGCCAAATTCTGACTCTACCATCTGAATGTCTCAACAGAAATCGAGACTCATCAGACCAGGCAACTTTTTCCAGTCTTCAACTGTCCAATTTTGGTGAGCTCGTGCAAATTGTAGCCTCTTTTTCCTATTTGTAGTGGAGATGAGTGGTACCCGGTGGGGTCTTCTGCTGTTGTAGCCCATCCGCCTCAAGGTTGTGCGTGTTGTGGCTTCACAAATACTTTGCTGCATACCACGGTTGTAACGAGTGGTTATTTCAGTCAAAGTTGCTCTTCTATCAGCTTGAATCAGTCGGCCCATTCTCCTCTGACCTCTAGCATCAACAAGGCATTTTCGCCCACAGGACTGCCGCATACTGGATGTTTTTCCCTTTTCACACCATTCTTTGTAAACTCTAGAAATGGTTGTGCGTGAAAATCCCAGTAACTGAGCAGATTGTGAAATACTCAGACCGGCCCGTCTGGCACCAACAACCATGCCACGCTCAAAATTGCTTAAATCACCTTTCTTTCCCATTCTGACATTCAGTTTGGAGTTCAGGAGATTGTCTTGACCAGGACCACACCCCTAAATGCATTGAAGCAACTGCCATGTGATTGGATGATTAGATAATTGCATTAATGAGAAATTGAACAGGTGTTCCTAATAATCCTTTAGGTGAGTGTATATATATATATATATATATATATATATATATATACAGTTTTTTATTATTTATACTATTTTTTATACATTATGTTTTTTTTAATAAATTACATTCTATTTTATTACTTTATAAATATCATTTTTTATATATGGTTTGATATGGGTCGACAGCATATCCCCACTATTAGGGTAATTTTAGATATATAAAACTGTTAAAATGACTGCTATCAATAGAATAAAATAACTGTGATTAATGTCATGATTTCTGATCGGTCTTAGAAAGCAGAATAAAACAGTGATAATATATAATTTGTATTAAAAATGACTGCAAATTTGTATACTTTGACAAAATGTATTTATTATGAATCCAAGAAATTCTTTCTACAGACCTCTGGGAAAAACTTTTGACCTATCAAATATCAAATAGTTTTTTCATTAAACAATTCTATGTAGAAAAAAGGTTACTTTGACAGGCTGTGTGTTATGTATAGATGTATGATGTGATTGGCCGTAATGAGGCGGTCAGTGTTGTGTGGCGTGGAATTCGTCCAGCTTGTTTTTCTTTGCTATTTTTCTTCGTTACTGCACAGATAATCATCTAGCACTCAGCACCACCTCTCCCAGACAATGATGCGGCCATGCCATGCCAAACGAGTGTGAGCGTGTGTGTACTCTGAATGTATATTATCTCTCAAAACACTCTGTGGACAGTGCATTAAAAGTGTTTGAGTTGGCCGGAGGCCTCTTTCCGTGCGATAACAGTGCTCCGTTAGCGCCCGGCGAAAAAAAGGAGCAGTAACTGTTTTGGGGTGTGGCCGCGTCAATCGCCATGGCGTTACCAAAATCAACCTGTCAGCCCGTCGGGACTGCCAGAGATGGGAGTGATATGTAAAAAGTGTGTGCGTTATCCTGCATTTGTTGACAGATCTTCACACCCTGTTGATCAGCATCTTGAAACTTTCGTAGTGTGAGAGTGCTAATGTGTTAGCACATCAACTAAAGCTACACCCAACCCCACCGGACAGGGAGGGACATGCCCCTTCACTCAATATCTGTCCCAGACTGGCCAGTGGTTTTGCTACAGTGCCAGGCCGACTTCAGCCACAATAGAGACCGATTCAAATTTCTGTTCTTGAAGTAATTTCTTCGGTGTCACATGATCCTTCAGAAATCAATCTAATCATTTCGTCATCAAATCGAGTCATTTGACGGTCAAATCTTTCATAAATCTCTGTCAAGACTGATTTTACGAATGATTCACAAAGAAATGACTGTAAAAGAATGTCATGTGAGTATATCTCATTTTTAGCATGTATATGTATTCAAAATGTGTGTGTGTGATGGAGGTGGTTCAGCAGACCCTCAGTGGCGATGCCAGCGGGCGGAGTCGGTCTGTTTGGGGCGCCACAATGTGACTGTCAGTCTGCGGGACATCACACACATAAACTCTCTCACACACACACACACACTCTCGCAGTCTTCAGAACGTCCCACAGGAGAGGAGCGAGAGAGGTGCGAGTGCTGCCCCCGTCTAACCCAAACCATCCATCATACTGACACGGTCTGAGAGCAGTGCAGGCCTGGGAACGCCAGCGGCCAGCAGGCAGCAACACACACGCATGCCAGACCAGAGAAGTCCATGCCAGCTGCACATGTTCGCACTGGCCTCCATCTCACACACACACTGAAGTGTGTATGTTTGTATTTATTATTGGTTGGAGCATCTAAACTCAAATGTGACGTGCAAATAAGCTCTCTGCTCAAGCGTGCAGTGCTAACATGGAGTGAGGCACATTTCAAGAGTTTGTAGATGCTTTTGAGCTTTAATACACACTTGTTCACCTGCTTATGTCTGAGATCAGGTAGAGTTTGGTTTATTTAATGAATGTTCTGTGTTCAGTAAGCTCACTGACAGCATCTTTGCCTGCTGGGAGAAATTTGGACTCATCCCTTGAATGGAAGTTTATGGGACGGACAAGACAAAAATCTGTTGAGTTTTTGTTAAAGTACTTATATTAATTCATCCATACAAAGATGTGTGTTATTTGAGCTAATCTTAGTTGTCTTTTTAGCTGTGAAACTACTACTGTTTTAGGCAGGTGAACTTCTGAATAAGTGTTACTAATCGAAATCCATATGAGTGGATTATTCTGTACATGAACAGGATAATCTGGCATTATTTTGCATGCGATTAGATATTACAGCTTTACATTATCATGACAGAAGATACTGAATATAAGATTACATAGACATAGTTCATTAGTTATTTTTATCTCAGAAGTCTCTGTTCTTTAAAATAAGTTTGTATTTAAATGTTTATTTTGGTGCAGTTCCTTGCCCCATAGTAAATCATATTTCATCAGTATGAGAACAGTTGGCAGTATATGATATTTTTTAACATAGACTTACAATACAATTTCATTGCAGTGCAATATTTATTTTTAATAATATTCCATCAGGATGAGAAGAGTTGGTGTTTATATATATAATATATATATTAACAAATATCAAGACACTGAGAAGACATGAGATGACAAATAACAGCTAATATATTTAGAAATGACATTTTAGTTGATTTAAAAAATATATAATATATATAATAAAAAAATTATATAAAATATATATAAATCTTTTTAAAACATTTTTTTGATTTAAACATCTTCCATAAAATATTTCTGTTTACTAGCAAAAGTAATGCTAAAATAAGGCTTCATTTTTGGAAAATGCTAAATTGTTTCTAAATAAATATTATTTTACTATCTATTAAAAAAAAAGATTTTTTCATAAAAAGCTTTGCTTTTCTAAATTTTTTATAAATGTATACAAGCTGAGGCTCGAGTTGAAATGATTGTCTGTGGCAAACAACATGATACAGATGCTGTCAATAGTTTAGTTGTACTGAATCCACATTACTGCAATATGTGAGGAGATTCTTATGTAACAAGATGTTTTTCCTGCTTTTGGCGCTCTTGATATATGACTTTTATCATACCGTCGGCAACAATCCTAGAGGAGACAAACACTGTGCAGTTCATGTGGAAGTGATTTTGGGTAATAGGTCAAAGGTCATCTGCATTCAAACAGAGGATATCACCTCCAGACATATCACACACTCTAAAGGAGGAGTGTGTGAGAGAATGTCTGTGGCTTTCTGACCTCTTGAGACTCTGTTCTGGCCTATTAGTAAACAGGAAATAATTAACGCCGTGAACAATAAGACAATATGGACAAACTCTAGCGGTTTGCTTTGCTTTGGCCTGTCTACATTGTGGCGCCTTCTAGTGTGTGTGTGTTAGAGAAAGAGAGAGAGACAGACAGGGAGACTCCTCCTCCTCATTAGAGTCCTCTCTGTGTGATCAGGAAGTGAGTTTAAGTCAGCATTAATCTGTCACTGTGGCCAGACCATCCTTGCCACGGCAACTGTTTCCTTAGATAAACCCTGCATCGCCGTGGCGATCACCGTGGTGACAGGTGCTGATTGGGCATGAGTGGGAGGAAGCCCCTCAGACAGGAAGAGCGGACAGTTCTGTCAGTGAAGGAGCAGAGAGGTCAGGAGAGTTTGGAGGCTGTTTGAGACGTCTCATCCTCTAATAAATAGTCTTGTAGGCACTGAAGTACAGCTGAGAAAGACTCAGTGTCACATGATCCTTCAGAAATCATTCTAATATGATGATTTGTGCTCAAGAAACATTTCTTATTATTATCAAGGCTGAAAACAGTTGTGCTGCTTAAAATTTTTGTGGAAACTGTAGCACAGATAAAAGTGTTACAGCTGAGATTTTGCTTTTTCATATATTATTGGATGCACTTAGCATTTATAAGTAGTGTTGACAGTCTTAATTCATGTGTTAGCTGTATGTTTATGTGGGTTTATTTTTTAAGTTTAATAAAATAAGTCATCTAAAAAAACTTGGGAAAATGGGGCGCCCATCATTCACAAAGTATTGCATATTAATTTTCCCTTGTGTGTTTGTTTTGGCTATTTTGATTTAAGCTTTCAGCTATGAATATAAATGAAGGATTTATATTTTACCAAGTTTAAATCCGTTCCACACAATGTAAACCCTAACTCTCAAAATAAGTAATTGTTTGAGTAGAACCAACTCAAATTAAACCAATTAACTTCAATGAGTATTTAGAACTTTCATTTTCTTTTGAGTTCTTAAAACTGACACATTTTAAGTAATCTGAATTGTTTCATTGTTTTGAGTTTTATGAACGTGTTTCTTTTAATTGAGACTAACTTAATTTTAACTGAAACTGAGCTGTGATTTCTATTTCCCAGCATGCTTTGCCATGACACTCAAAATGGACAGTAAATGGCAAAAATTCTAGTTATATTATGTTTTTTTTTTGGTGCAAGATAAAAATCTGCAAGTTCTGCTTACTTAAACTTTACATTTCTTAACTTAAAAAATTTGAGGCAACTGATTTTTTTTTAGTTTTGCCAACTTATTCGGGTTTACAGTGCAGAATTTGGCAGATGTTTTTCAAACTTGAAGATTCTCCCAGATGTTAAACTTCCTTAGGAGAAGTAAGAGAGAAACAACCAGTTGACATACAACAAGAATGTAGAGTAAGACTTTTGCCTGCAGACTTTGGCGTCCGAGACATTGTTGAGATCCCTTCTGAAGCTCTCAACAAGACACATGTGAGATTACTGGGGTGTATTTATCAGGAGAAAAGCTGGAGACTTGCACAAAGCTCTCCATTTATTCAAGGAGAGACACAATTGAGACATGAAAGAGATCTCATTTGTGTTTTTTCCTGCATAGACGAAAGCAGTAGCAGAAGAAGAGATGGATGACTTGATGAATAGGTAGGCCTAATACTCCTCGCAATAACTTACTTGTTGGGGCCGCCGGTTCAACAACTTTTCCCATAATCCTTCAAGGCAAACAAACGAGTGTGTTCATCGGCTGCTAAAGAAAGATAGGGAGGGAAGCAGAGAGAGAGAGAGAGAGAGCGAGTAACAGCAGGGTCCAATTCCTCCACTCAAGTGCTCCTCTCATGCAGTAGGTCTGATTAGACTCTCGCCCCCTGCCAGTTTGTCGGCAGGAACACCGCGAGCGGGACTAACTTCAAATAGGGCCAGCTCGCACGGCCCAAATAAAACCTGACTGCTCCCCTCCCCTCCCTCTGTGTCGCTCCTAATGGACAGGGTTTAATCTCCCTTTCTCCTTCGGATATTTGAAGATTTCCTCCTGCCGTGGCCTGGCCGACGCAGAAACGAATTCTTCTCGCTTTGTTGATTAAAACCGGCCGTGCTCCATCATCGCTTATCGGCCGGCGACGAGCCACTCTTTTTAATTAAAACCAAGACAGCGCAAGTATGCAATTAACAGCTGGTAATTACGCAGAGTCTCTGAAGTGCGCCGGCGCTGCCTCCGTTTCACTTGCGGAACGGACAAGTGGCTTTTTGATCTCTAAATTAGTGAACCCTTGTAATATTTGTTTTGTGGCAGATTTGGTGGGTTAATTGTGGCCTGTGGTGGCCTCGCGCGCATGATTGATGTACCAGCGGAGAAAAAGGGACATTAAAACTGTAATAGTCTATCAGGATATGCAAATCGCACCTTCATGTTAACAAGCGGGCAGGAGCTGAAGGAAGTGTTTAATGTACGGGAAAAACAATCAGCCACTCTGCCTCAAACTGATTAGTCCATTTGAATTTGAAAGTTTAATTAAGTGCCTCTAATACACAGCGTTTTGGAGAGTGACACATAACATTAAACCATTTGATGCTTAATTTTGTATCGTCTATTCTTTGTTGTTGTTTTAATTGCAGGCTCACAGGGTTTGAAATTCACATCCGCTCGTGAGCGGCGAGAGTGTCATGCTACGCGGAGCTCTATCCCAAAGGGAGGCGACAGGCGTTGAATTCACTTTAAAAACCTTCGACTAATCAGCGATGAAAATATTTAATGAGAAGCGTGCTCTTTCACAGCATCAAGCAGAACACTTGTTTGGCTTTAATTAGTATTGATTTCCATCTCTGAACACGATTTGCGAGTTGCTGTTTGTTTGTTTCTTTTGCTGTTTTTTTTTTTGCCCTTTATCCGCATTCCATCAGTGTGAGAACAATTGGCTTCATTTTCTCCTGAACAAATATCAGCTGAAGAACAGCTCTCAGTTGGACTTGAACTATTTCTTGGCTATTTATAAACTACAATTAAATTAATTAAAAATATTTATTTATTTTTGTTTGATTTACAATCTATTTAAATTTTTAATAAAATTATATTTTTATAATATATTTTACAGATTTTTTATATATATATATATAACAAATGTTTCAGTAATACTATCATGTTTCAGATTATTTAAAAAAAATTGAAAGGAAAAAATATTTTGAAGTTAATTAATCAATTAGGCTTTCATTTAAAATATGTATTAATGTATTTACAATGTTATTTATTTAAATAATAATTTAATTTAACTAATTTAAACTAGTAAATAATTTAAGTAATGCAATTGGGGAAAAAAGATTATTATTATTATTATTATTATTATTATTACTACTACTATTACTCACTGTAAAAAAAATATTTGTTTTATTTTGTCAAATCAATTTAGATGATTTAAGTGGTTCAGATAACATAATATTTTGAGTTTCTGTTGATTAAACCAATATCCTTCTTTGTATTAACAACATTTTTTACATTTCAAGGAACTTAACATTTTTAAGGCAACCAGGTTACTTACTTTAAGTTAAACCAACAATAATTTATACACTACTACTCATAGAAGGTTTTGAAATAATAAATATCATAAGATTAATGTGGCATCTAAAAAGTCTTACCTTTTAAAAAACATAAAATCTCTCTCTCTCTCTCTCTCTCTCTCTTTCTCTCTCTCACTTTATAAAACAATGTTTTCAATTAGATTTTTTCATCTCTAAACAAGCCCTGCATATATGATGTGACAGGTATAAACGAGCACCTGTGAGCGGCTTTAAGGAAATCTCTGTTCACCCGTGAGCTTCATTAGGAGTGAGTTATGAACGCGAGCTGTTTTCAGCAGGTGTGTCTGATAGAACCCAGTCTCGTGGCACCAGGAGTCCGACGGGACGTAATAGAGTCATAACGTGACGGCTCTGAACGAAACAGACCGGGTTTCATATCAAGATTGATTAGTGCACGAAAAATCATGCAATGGAAACGTTATGAATGTTGCATGTATAATTTTTTTGAACTTAATTTGAGGATAATTATTCGAGACGGCTGTAAAAAAAAAATAAAAAAAATAAAGTTTTATTGGAATACGGTAATACCGCCCACATGGATGCAGTTTTGGTAACATTGCTAGAAGTGTTCAACTATTACAGCTTGCTAGATTTGATCTGAAGGCAGTCTGGGTTTAAAAACGTCTCTGTTCCTAATCACAAATCCACCTTTTCAAACAGAATAAAGGCAGAATGAAACAGGACCGATGCAGTCGGCAGTCAGACCTCATGCAGGCCTTAGAATTTCAATCTAGCGCTACATAGAGAAATAAACAGCTTCCTGGACATGTGCGTGCTACAGTGTGTGCGTATTAGTTGAAGTGCATTACATTTCTGTACTGGGGTGTGTGTGTGTGCTGGCCATTATGGCTGGGTTTAAAACAGAATGTCACTCGTTACAATCGGGCATGTGGCTTTGCTTAGGGAGCCTGTTCTCTCCAATTAGAAACTGACGAGGGAGACTGAGGCAGGGACAAGGGCCAAACACACAACATGGAAAGAAACTGGAAGCCCTGTGTGTGTGTGTGTGTGCGTGTGTGTGTGTGTGTATGTAAGAGAGAGAGACAGAGATAGAAAGTAAGAGATTGATTGTATGTTTGTGAATGTGGTCACTTCTCATGAAGAATGCATTAGGGACGTTTTGCATGTGGGGCGTCAGTCCGTAAGGTCGTGTCATGTTTCTGTGGCGGATTAACAGAGGCTTCTGTATGTGTTGTGTTCTTGTCGTTTACTCAAAGTCTCTCTGAATTTACCCATCAATCTTTCCATTACTCTTCCTTGGTCACAAGACATCCTCATCCATCCATCCATCCATCCATCCCAGAGATGGAAAGTGTATTTCAGTACCATTTATTTATTATTTACTACAAGCGTAATCAGTAAGATCATCATCCACATATCAAATTATAAAATTACAATACTAAAGTATCTAATCACGTTTATGCGCTTCTTTTACAGCTTTTGGTGTAGTTTTAAAGTTTTAAAGTTTGGTGTAGTTTTTCATTCAGACCAAGTACGATAACTATAATGATATCAATATTAGTATCCACTCTAACGTATGATAATGTTCTGTTTATTACAGTATAAGCATGCACTGTCGCTTTAAATGCTTGACCTTTAAAGTGGCGTGGATTCTGATTGGCTGTCAAAGTTTTTATCACTCATCAGATGTAAAAACTGTTCTGAAAGTGATTCAAACAATATTGTCATTATCATTATAGTTGTGGTGTGGACTTTGCTGTTCTCGTATAACGTCTTTTTTGTTGTACAGTTTGGTTCGGTTCAATTGGTTTTGATAACGCACCAGCAAATCAGGCTTTGTTCCTCACACAAAGCTATCATATAGTTTTGACTTGTAATATAGCGCACAAGTCATATAGAATATGGTCATCTGTCTATCCATTCATACATATCGTCTAGAGATGTCATGGCTTTGCATTTAAGTAGTTTAGAAATGTATTTTGTCAAATGCGCACATTTTCGCATGCGTCTGGGACATTTAATTGAATGGTTTTGTGATTTTAAATGATCTTACAAAACGAGCAGATCTTTCTTTCTCATTCCTCAAACATGGTGTCGGTGTTACATGACTGACTGGCAGCGTTTAGAATCGAGACAGCAGTTCCGCATTTGTGTTTCATTGCACTGAAATACAGTCCCAGTATAACGGCAAGTCCAAACTCAAGCTGAGTTTGGTGCACTGTGTTATGATGGAAACACTTTTTAAATCCATTAATCTCTAAAGAGAACTTCCATCATCCTATATGGAGTTTATTGAGAGTGTGTGTGTGTGTGTGTGTGTGTGTGTGTGTGTGTGTGTGTGTGTCTGTCTGTCTGTGTGTCTGTGTGTCTTTGGAGGTGGGGAGCTACATGAAGGCCTCTAAAGGAATGAATGAGGGGTATTTGGGGGGTTTTAATGAGGGTTTATAGGGAGTTGGACCCACGGAGAGAGAGAGAGAGAGAGAGAGAGAGAGAGTGCTCTCTAAAATGCAAGCCCACAGTCATCTGGAAACTGCACACGCCACACAAGGAATATCACAAAACCTTTAAAAAGCTAGACACAAGGGCTCAGGATGTGTGGGTATGTGTGCAACAATAAAACAAGAAGATTGAGGGGAAAACACATTGTCTATGTTCATGGAATGGAATACTAGGTTGCAGCATACTGAATACTGAATAGTATACTAAAGGCATTTTATACAATAAATGTATCAGATAATAGTACATGTCATGTATGCTACATTGTTGTCACATGACCTCATGACATTACATGTTTAATTAAAGGAAAACGCCGACTTTTTGGGACTTTAGCTTATTCACTGTATCCCCCAGAGTTAGATAAGTTTATACATACCATTTTTATCTCCGTGCGTGCCATAACTTTGTCTGACGCACCCACCGCTAGCCTAGCTTAGCACAAAGACTGGAGGTAAATGCTCCATCTAGCCTACTGCTCAATAAATGACAAAATAACGCCAACATTTTCCTATTTACATATGCTGTTATTTTACATATGCATATGATTACATATGATGTTGCTTGTTTCTGCTTCTTTGCCTGTGTTTTGATCAGGAGATTCAGTGCTCTTTCAGAAGATGTGTAATAGCGCCCCCTACCGTATAACAGTGAAAACATGGAAAGCCAGAAATTTCCATCAATGGCGGGGAAAGAGTTAAATAAATGAATAAATATTACTATTAAATAAATTATAAACTCATTTTAATTCCAATTTTGCATTTTTTAAACCAATTTTTATGTAAAAAATTCTTAATATTTGGCATTTCAATCAAATTGTGAGTCAAGAAAGACATTTAAAATCACAGCTTTACACTAGAAATAGAAGGTCAAGTCAAGCACATTGCATTGTGGGATGTTGTATTCTATTCTGGTCATCTTTGCAAATGTAATAGTTCCTACATGCTCTTCTATTGTAAGTCGTTTTGGATAAAAGCGTCTACTAAATGCATTTTTATTCTATACACTCCTGGGCAAAAAAAAAATTGGGCCAAGCCAAAAATGGCAAAATATTTAGTGATCTTGTCTGATTTTAATCACAAATCACTGTTCAGGAAATTTGCAAGAATTGCACAAATACTGATGATAAAGTAACTTAGCACGGAATAGCCTTCCTCAATTTACAGACAGCTTTTTAAAGTCAGTGTTGTTCTACTCAATGTTAAAGGCTTCAAACCGTTTATGCGTAGTTGAAAAATGTCTCCCAGTTCGTTTGAGTTTAATGGGAGACCAAATATTCACTATAGGGTTCAAATTTGGACTTTGACCAAGGCCAAAACATGAGCCTGATGGAGTTTCTCTCAAGCCACTTCTTGTTTGTCTTTGCAGTTTGGGCAGGAGCATTGTCTTGTTGAAAAAGAAATCTTATCATTCCTCTTTAGATAGCAACGTTCAGTCTTTGATGTTTTTCTGAGACAGCAATAGCTTTTAAGTAGTGCATTTGCTAAAATTTTGCTAATTTCCTCACCAATAATCTGTGGTTAAGACAATTAAAAGCTTAGTGTTTAGCCATTTTGGGCTTGGCCCATTTTTTTACCCACGAGTGTACATATAAAAAATGTTCATACTGTGCGCAGTATACATACTACATACTGACAAAGATGGTGAATGGAGGGAAAGTCAGTTAGATCCTGCTGCTTTTGCCCCATTGTGAGATGTAAACAATGCACGTTTTGATAACCTTTGACCTTTCTGTATATGAGTCCGGCAGAGTAGACAAAAACCCCAAGTAGCTGCTCTCGAGAGGCTGGAAGAGCAGGAAAACTGAGGAAAAAAAGAAAAGAAATGTAGTGAATGAAGGAGAAAAGGCACTAATTAAAGTGTTAATTAAATGAAGCTTTCTGCCCTCAGGCTTTCCATTTGCCTCTGTAGACACACACACACACAGAAGAAAGAGAAGGAAACTGCCACTGTTAGAAACGTAGGTGTTGTTAATCCTGACATCCTTCATGAAATTTTTGACAGCAGACAAAGCTATAAAGCTGTAACATGAACTGTCGAGGTCAAACAAGTCAGTTTATATTTCCAAAGTGCTTCAATATAAACACATTAGCGTTGTGTCATTAGCCCAAGTATTTGGTCTTAACAGGATTTTAATGAATTTAGGATGGTAAAAGTTCATTTTACAATTACGTCGTACTTGTTCTCCTTGCCGAACATTGTTTATTTTGATTCGTTCTACCCTGTTTTACTTTTTTTACTTTTATATTTGAGTAGATCCAGACTCCAGCTGTACCAAACTGTAGCTTTTAGTCGCTCCGAAATCAGGCGTTCCTTATCCAGGGCTGGATAATGGACATACGTAACAATCCAGGCCAGTGATAGCAACTGTCTGCTGTTGCTATGAAAACACAGGTACTTAGTGAAAGCGTATTGTGATAGTAGAGTAATCATTTGTGTCCTTTTTTAGCTAACATTGCAAAGCAAACAAGATAGTTTGATAAAGTGACTTGCTAAAATAGCCTAAGAATAACATGGAGAAAAGATTCTCAGAAAATGACGTAGACAGAAATTAAATTACAATGCTGTTAGCTTAGCAGTTTTACAGTCGTCAGCAAATGAGTCTCTAAATGCTAGCAGTGCTGCTTAGTTTTTCCAGGTGTAGGCTATGATTAGCGGCAATGAGAATCATTTAAAGTGTCTCTACAAACTTTTGTGAAATAGGTTTGATTTCCATGGAATGTGAACTTAGACTTATGGATGCCTTTTAAAAAAACATGTTTTGCTTAAAAGGGAATGTTTAGCACTAAGGGCCCTATTTTACCGATCTGAGCTCATTGTTTGAAGCGCATGGCGCAGGTGCACTTAGGGCGTGTCCTAATCTGCTTTTGCTAGTTTAACAACGGGAAAAAATTGTTGGTGCGCCAGGCGCATGGTCTAAAAGGGTTGTACCTAGTCTCTTAATGAGTAATAGGAGTGTTTTGGGCATAACGTGCAACAAACCGATCACTCTCATCTCCCATTCCCTTTAAAAGCCAGTTGCTCTTGCACCATGGAGGATTCACTATTTACATGACGGAGTGTGCGAGCAGGAAGACTGAACGCCTCTCCAGAGAGGAATTTATTTTTAATATTTAAAAATGTTTGTGTGCTGCTCCTGTGTGTGTAATAAGCAGAGTGTACGTTGTGTACCCGTCTATAGGCGCATATTACGCCCTTTAAATAACACAAAAAATACTGCGCTATTGACTTTCGACCAGGTTTTTGTTGGTCAATGGCACAGTCATTTTCAGTTCGCCAACAATGCGCCTGAACACACCTGGTTTTTCAGACCAGCACGGCCATGGCCGAACAGATGGGCACGAGTGCATTTGCTATTTAAACAACGTGGTGCTGGACGTGAAAATGATAACTGGGCTGAAACTAGCAAGAAACACTTGTGTCACGCCTGGCATCGCATTGCAGCGGGTGTATGATAGGGCCCTAAATGTGTAAATCTCACTGTTATTTACATTGTTGAAGAGTTGGATTAAACATGGCCAAAATAAAAAAAAAACGAGTTGGACGTTCTGTGCCAAATACCCTCCTTCAGGATTCTAATACGTTTCAGAAATGTTTTCTCGAGTATGGCACTGTACGACATCATAAAGTGCGGAATTCCTTGTATGGGCACTTCTCCCAGATGAGCGCATGTGCACATCAACCAGAGCAAGAACAAGAGCACATCCATGAACAAGCTTTGTTCGGGTTACGGGAGCCGCCATAAGCGCTGTCATTTTGTTTTTAGACCACAAAATCAACAATGTCACTAAAGAAGTGTGTTTTTAGTGTGTGTGGTTGTGAGGGAAAGATAACCTTGTTCAGCTTCCCAAATAACCCACCGTTAAGGAAACAGTGGATGCAGTTTGTCGGTGAGTGAAACTGCATCAAATGTCCAGGGATAATGCCATGATGTATTGTGTGTGTGTGTGTGTGTGTGTGTCATAAGTGTGTGTGTGCGCTCGTGACTCTTTAGCCCCACCCACTGCAGGCCTCGACGAGTTTGGCTGTCTTCGGAAAGAATCGGTACAGCGTATCTGACTTTTATAAATATGATAAAACTAAAGACTTTTCAGAGATATGAAGAATGCAGTACTTCTCTATAGGTACTCAAGATTAACATGAGACTGGCAGAAACTGTGTGTGTTATGTACCCTTTAAGAGGCTTAAGATAAATGGCATGGGTATTTTGATATACAATATCGGCATAATAAATAAGAGGTTATATTAACTGAGAAACAATGTTATTCCTTACTTGAAATGTAAGACAATTAATTAAGCAACAAACTAAACACAAACAGTAATATGTTCTATTAACAATATAGTCAATATGAGTCTTAAAATTAAGTTCAGGGTCAGTCCGAAGGCCAGGATATTTAAATGAATCAACATTATCAAAAGATAAGCCATCATCAAAAATAATATTCAAATCAAAAGGATAGGAACGACAATGATGCATACAACTGGATCACTTCTTATTCAATATAAGCATATTGTTATGAAACCATTTTTTAACCAAATTAAAATCAGATTGTAAAGAATTCTGAATTTGTAACAGATCAGAATTAGTGATGTAAAT
The DNA here is from genome assembly GCA_039654625.1 of Rhinogobio ventralis. Taxonomy (NCBI): domain Eukaryota; kingdom Metazoa; phylum Chordata; class Actinopteri; order Cypriniformes; family Gobionidae; genus Rhinogobio; species Rhinogobio ventralis. The sequence goes on from CM077199.1 coordinate 14,441,658, forward strand.
AACAGTGTCATCGGCATAAAGATGTACAGAACAATCTGAGGTAAATCATTAATAAAGATAGAAAAAAGTAATGGTCCCAGAGTAGAACCTTAAGGAACACCTTTTTCAACAATTACATAATCAGACTGCAAACCCTGGAAAACAACACGCCTGTTATGAAGATATTTTTGCATTATTTAATTTGACACAAATGTACCGGAAGAAACAATGTACTTCTACATCAACCAGAATCACTTAAATCTGGCCAGTCATTGGTAATTTCTACATGGCTATTTGATTGCTTGCGTTTTCTTATGTTTGTTTACTAGGTCTCTCTTAGCCAGTGGTGATTCTCTGGTTGTCGTACCACTAGCGTTGACCTGCAAAGGCAAGATGGGTGATTTGGACACAAACATAATTAAGCTTCCATTTAAATCTGTGAGACAAAACGATCTGCCTCAAAGACCCCTGGGAAAAGTAGTCCCCATTTTGTGGTCCTTGATTGTGGAGTGAGTGGGTGTGTGTGTGCTTTCCCTGAGATGAGATGGATAAAAGTGGGGATTGAAGATGAAGTGTGTACACAGCATCTGTGTATGTGTGTGTGTGTGTGTGTGTGCACATTCCCTTCTATCTCCTGGACAGAGACAAAGGGCAGAGGCGAATGAGAAATGAAATGTGTTCTTACACACATCCGCGTACGTTTGCCGTGTGATGTTCGGTGAGCCGGCGTGGAGATGTGTCTGTGTGTCAGATGCCAGAGTCAAGGGAGCAGGGCCATTTGTCATGCGGGGGGTTTGATTATGTGCAAGATCCCTCTCGCCGGGGCTGTGTGATCAGTGTTGACCCTCTCTGACAGACACTCCCCCTTCATTATGTCACCATGGCTCAGGTGTCACAGCGGCCACACTCTAACTGTCTCTCTGACAGCAGCACACACTCACCTCATCGCTCTTCTGCTGTCTTACTCAGCGTGTGTGTGTGGGGATGAAGCCTGATTTCTGAGTGTTTTGTAAGAGTTTTTTTTAAACACGTTTGTACTCATAAGCAGTGTTACTTTAAAAAAAATAACATGTTACATTATTGGATTACTTTAAAAAATGGATTACATTACATGATTACTTTTTATATAGAGCAATGTTTCTTTTGCGTAAAGTTTTTTCGTCATCAGAAAGGCTCTTTTTTGGCATGCAGTTTTTATTTCATTGGATGTGTTTGTCCCTCCAACATTGTTTGCATTTGAAGATTTTAGAAATGCCTAAAAATGCAGTGTAGTAAATTGGTTTGTTGATTATAATGCGAGCGATCAAATTTTCTCACGCTTTGACTATGTAGGCGTATGTGAATATGTTATGGCAAAGGACAAGGTATTCGACTGTTATTTCTCAGAAAATAAATTAAAGGTGCAGTGTGTAATATTTATGAGGATCTATTGACAGAAATGCAATATAATATACATAACTATGTTTTCAGTGGTGTATAAAGACCTTACATAATGAACCGTTATGTTTTTATTACCTTAGAATGAGCCATTTCAGTCTCCATACACCACAGGTCCCCTTACAGTGAAATCGTCATTTTGCGCCGTCATGTTTCTACAGTAGCCCTAAACGAACAAACTTCTCTACAGAGCACTAGTCGCTCTTTGCTCTCTCCGACAACGACGTTTGTGTAGTGGTAGTTCGAAGTTGGTTCGACTGACAAGCCTTCTAAGAACTGGTTTGCTTTTCCACGGGCTAGAGAGCCACCACAGAGCCAGGTCTTACATCACTGTATACATCTCGTCTTTCTCAGCAACGCTAGCGAGGCAGCGGGAAACACAAAAACACCAGGCTTATTCGAGATGCATCGGCGCTACGCAAACCGATCAGCGTATCACATCAAAGTACCGCAAGAGTGTTTCAAAAGCATAAGGAGTCGTATGCTCTCGCTACACTTTGATGTCATACTGCAAAAGGTCTGTGCAGCGCCGATGCATCTCAAACAAGCCTTCCATCAACAATGGCGAACGTTGCGTTACTAATGATTCATATGGCTTTGCGAACCTACATCGGCATCAAAACACAACGAATCCAGCGCATTTGTGCAGCTCGCCGTAATTTGCATAGAGGGAGATTACAATCAAGCAGCTATCGGCTCGATTAGCTGCTATTTCAAAAATGGCAGTCAGAAGTTTGTGTTCGTCTTGTTGGTCATGGTAACCCTGCCCCCAGCCCCTGACACAAGCGGTTCTTACTTCTAGACCAGCAATGTTTTGGTGCTACTTAAGAACCACTTTTCCTGGTTCGGAGCTGGTGCTTTGGGTGTCGAAAGACAAAGAACCGATTTGAAACTAGGCTCTGGCTCCGAGCCAGCACTCAAACTGCCTTGGTCGAAAAGGGGTATATGTGCTTCGAAAGGGAGGGGTGAGCGGTGGGCGATTGCAATTCACAACCTCACTGCTAGATGCCACTAAAATTTACACACTGCACCTTTAAACAAAAAGAAACCAAAGTACCAAGTCATTTTACTCAGCGGCCAGCTTTGAAACGCCTCTTGGGCATGCAAGTGCAGCTCCTATCTCTTTGAATGGGGAAACATCAAATTCCCCAAAACTGTTCGCCAAGCTTACAATTAAATTTCATGTTTGAAATCACCAATGAAATCTGACAACAACTGTCTCATAAATTTAGTTTCTAAACACTCGAATCGTGACAAAAAATAGCATTTTTGAGCCTGGACAAAGTCCAGTTGTGCTGCTTAATATTTAGACCATGATAGTTTTTTTATAATGTCTTAATTCCAAATTCCAAAATAAAAAATCTTTTTTGGGTTATGTTTGTAGTAATTATAATTTGCTTCATTTAAGAGCATTAAGTTCAAAGCCATTAGAAGTCAATGCGAAGTTACCACGAAGATCTAAATACAAACGTTTTTCTGAAGCAGTCATACATTTTTTCCCCCTCTACAAGACCATCTATTAATTTTCGTGTGTAGAAATTGGCAGGGATATTAGCCGGTCACAGCATATGCTCAGAGCTCATTGTCTGTCAATAGCCTGTAATTTTTCAATTAGCTCTCATTAGAAGGCAAGGCTGTTGAAATCCCAACCTATGTATTTAGCCCCTGTGTTGTCCGTGTGTATGTGTATGTGTGTGTATGATTAGTGAGAAGGGAGAGCAGAGGTGACAGAATTCCTCCTCAAATATTTTGTCTTCATTTTTCTGGCACAAGGTCTCTAATTACAGAGCACTACTTCATTACGGGCGCCTTCATGTTTTATGCATTCTGTTCATTTAGAGCCTTATTAACAAGACTGCGGCCAGCAGCCGGCCCCTCACCATGTGTGTGTGTGTGTGTGTGTGCAAGCTGGAACATGTGTCACCATTTTGTGTAAAGGTCTTTAAAAAGTAAGTAATAAAACAAATCAAAAAGTCTGTTTAGCCACACAATTTCAATGTCTAGGTGTTAAAAAATCAACATTAAATCAAAATTGATCCTCAATACTTTACTTAATTATCAACCATAAATGAAAATAGTCATTTACTCACCCTCATGGCATCCCAAACTTGTAGCCTATATTTGATGTTATTTTATATTATTTATAAAATATATATTTATTATAATATTATATCATATTATTATAGTATCATTACTACATTTCTATTTCATACATCTTTGTTTCTAAAACAATAAGCATTACAAATCCGTCTTTTTAACTCCTCACCTCCAACCACATGGGTCCATTTGAATTTTTAATATCGTATTCTTGTTGAATATCCTATTTCGCTCAGAAATATGTCAGATTGCACTAAAACCGGGTTGCAAACTGCATTTCATCTTGACTTTAAACATTTTGTTTCATAACTTTATCGTAGTGTTGAGTTTTGGGGTGGTGGGGTCACTGTGGTGCTCATAAGGGCAGTTTGGCCATTAGATGGTGGAGTGGATCGTCGTCACATTGATGGAGGGAGAAGAAAAGGTTGAAATAAAGGGCAAAAGGGCATTTATGGGGGCAGATATGGAAGTAAAAGGAGTTAGGGTGCTAAGAGAGGGTCGTACGTGTGTGTGCGTGAATAGGGACCTTCCCGCGCTGAATCAAACCCATCTGCATCCAGCATTGAGACTGATGAGCCCAATTTGGCAGCCCACACTTCTACACTGAGATTGATGGAGGAAGAGCGAGCGCAAGTGAACGGAGAGAAAGAGCAAGGGCGTGAAACGGCAGAGAGATGAGGAGAAATGAAAGACAGAGGTGAGCGACAGAGTCCGAGAGAGACGAATCGCTCGGGCACCCCCTCCCCACCTGCCGTCGGCAACCCTGTTCCTGTGGGGTGAATAAAAGCTAATAGGCTAACGCTAGCGGCCCTGACTGCTGATGCTGATGGATGTGGCGTGTCAGCCGCGTGCGAGCGATGGCTCTTTGATAAGACTTATCATCCACCTCACTCCATAAATATTTTATCAAGCGTAATGGAAATTGTCAAATCAATCTAATTGTGTAATACATTACTGGGACATCAAAATTAAACAAAGCACATATGCTATCATTTGGCTTTATGATCGGGCAGTCGGGTAGACGCCCCGCAGGGGCCCCCGTGAGGCCCCGGGGCTGGCAGCACCGATGCTGGAAATATGTCTCCCCGGCGATGGCCGTCACCCTGGCGACGCGCACTCCATCACAGGATCAATTTCTCAAATGTGGACAACTGTGCCGTGTAATCAGGATATGGCCGGATGGCGTCGGGCCACAGTCTGTGTGTCTGTCCTACCTGCCTGCTCTTTTCTCACCTTACCAAAATGATTAAGGAATAACTACAGGGATTTTGTCTTTGTCACGTCATGACAGTGCTTAATGTTTTGTGTATGTGTGTGTCTAAGACTGCATCGCAGTGATTCATCAAAGCAAAGGCTGGCTGAACAGATACACAGGTAAGACAGGAACCATGAGGTGGGACAGGACATGTGGCTGTAAGACAAAAAAACTACTGAAAACAGATCAAATGGTAAGCGTGTGTGGCACAGACACGCACAGATAGAGCTTAAGCAGAGAGTAGACAAACTTTGCTGGATCAAATCAAGGATTTATTTTTCACTGTCCATTTTAATATTCAATGTCACCTGATTGATTTAAATGTTTTATCTCCTCTTGTCATTGTAAGCATTTAGTTTTAAGCTTTTCTGTCTGTGCGTTTGTGTATTTCTGTGGGTTATTAGTGTGTATTTTCTGTGAGTTGTGGCAGGTCTGAATAAGCAGTCGACTGGGATTGTGACTCATTAAATCAAATGAAACAGTCCAGCCCTCATAAAAACTCATCTGGCAGAGAGAGAGAGAGAGAGGGAGAGCAAGCATATGTTGGCTGTCTGTGGTTTGGGACTCTTAATGATATAAAGTGCTCTAGTTGATATGCGTGCAGTCGTGCTGCTCCATCAATGCTATTGATTGTGGTTTAAAATTCCACCACATTAACCCTAGTGTGCGTGTGTATATATATATATATATATATATATATATATATATGTGCATGCATACATAAAACATTTTTTGTTTTATTTCTTAACATATCTTAAAATATCTTAACATATTTATAACAATATAAATGTAATTAAATATGTTTTTTACAGAATATCATGAATTAAGTTGCTTTTTGTTTTTATTGTTCCCCTTTTGGATAAAAAAAAAACTGTTTCAGTTTGAAACTGAAAATTTTAAACAAAATTTTGTAAGAAACTGAGAAACACGTGCTTAAAATAAGAAACAGATCAAATTATTTTTATTAAACAAACTTAATTCAAGATGTAGTCTGTGAAAATATATCTTGTTTTACGGCTGTTTAGTTTTTATTGGAAAGCAAGACACAGAAATGTATTAATTCTCATTTTAAAGTTGTATGACAACATTGTATATACTGATTACAGTCTTTATACATATCGGTATAAAGATTTGTATTTTTTGCAGGTTCTATATGTTGCCAACCATAATATACTAACATTGAACAAATCTTTTCTATAAAAATATCCAATATCCTTTAAATGACAAAATTATCTTCAAACACCAAATGTTTTACATTTTAAATCAATTTTGATGTCAACAATGTGAATTTTGATATAATATTTTACCAAAAAATGTCCCCACAAAGACAAGGATTTTGGATATTGCCATCTTTGTGTGGACATTTTGTCCCCATCACATAAGGTTTCCCTGAACCACACACACACACACACACACACCTCCCTCTCGCTTTCAATGGGACTCTATCAGCCTCTCACACAAACATACATCTTTATCCAGCGCTTGTTGTCAGACAACATTAGATAATTAATAGGTCATTTGTCAGGCTTGTGAGAAACATGTTAAAGTCCCTCTAAGCTCCCAGGACACAAGCAGCTGTCTGCCGCACTTACACACACACACATGTGCACATGCGCTTTTAATTAATTAGCATTAGCAGTGATTAATAATGAGCCTCTCATGGCTGGGATGTTTGCATATGTGTGTGTGAGAGTTTATCTGTGTGTTTAGGCAGTCATAGCGTGGCTTGTTGTACAGTGTTAATTGGTCGGCTCAGCATTGTGCATTAATGAAGTGTTGTTCCATGCACACTGAGCCGAGAGTCAATGACGATCCGAAACAATGCACTCATTAATTAAGATGCTCTTAGCAAGCCGCACAGGTCACGGTGTGAGAATGGGTATGTTTCAGAATGGAATACTGACGTACTGCTTACAGCATACTGCACACACACTATTTAAGCATGTGAAATAGTTTGTAGTATGCACACATTAAACATTTTAAACAGTTTGTTTTTTCTATATTGTTTCTTATTTAATTCAGAAAATGCATTCAGATAATACTTTTTTTTTTTGATTTTTTTGTAAAAATGTTGGAATATTTGATAAAATAATTTGTCGAAGGAGGTCAATATTTTTAAGTAATTGATAAAGTCAGGGCCGTCCCAAGCATGGGGCAGGGCCCAGTGTGAGTTAGAGGAAGTGGACGGGGTGGGCGGGGAATGTCCACTATGCAGTTCATACTGTATATTGCATGCTAATTTTACAATAAATATAATTAATATAATAAATATACAACAAATATCGCTTTCAGTTTCCACACCAGTTGCACCGCCCTAAGGAAGGCCCTTGAAAGTATTTAAAAGTTGCAGTCAGTTCAAGTTTTTTGCATTGCATTGTGGGATACCGTATCTAACAGAGTTAGGCAAATGTAGTAGATAATTTGTGTATTCTGTGTCTAAAGTCAATTTACATACTGTGCAATATGCATAAAGACGATTTGCGTAGTGTAGAAATACACAACATTTTTTAAGTACAATCAACTTCTCTGTATAAGTCATTTCAACTTAAATGATATTAAACTGATTTAAAATGAGTTGAATATTATAAAAAAAGCTAAAAACGTATACTGTAAAAAAGTTCGTAAAAATAGGGCACAATGTACAGTATGAATATGAAGACATTTTCTGTATTGTTTTTTTACAGGTGTTTTACCTGTATTTTGAATGACGCATCGCATTGCAATGCATAATGTCCTGGCAGAAAATTACCAGTACAGTACAATTTTTTTTACAGTGTATTTTGATGATGATGTATTTTCATGACTTACTGATCATATCATTGTTTACACTGTAGTACGAATAATATGGTAGATGCCACTGCGAACATATCCAATGGGAATACAATTCTATGCCCACTATGCAGTTCATACTGTATATTGCATGATAATTTTTTTAATAGTATGCAGTATGCAACAATAAATATTTCAAATAGTAATAGCTGCACATGACCTCACTACTTTGTTTAATTCAGCGAGTGCAGTTATCATAAACAGTTACTGGGCTTTTTTTAATCCGATTTTGTGTAAAAATAATAAAACTCATCTTGTTACATATTTGCAGTCTGGCTGATTTGCATTGCATCATGGGATACGGTACCCAATGCTACACATTTTGCCAAATGCATTACATCATCCGTTTTCCATGCACAAGGAATATTCACACACTGTACGTACATCTGCATTGCAAACTGCAAAAATATAGAGCATTCCAAAGTGTTTTTTTTCTTATGTGCAAGAAAACCTGTGTGTGATTGAATGCTAAAGAGGGATTGTGTGAACGGTTGTTGAGTTAATACTGTTCCAGGGAATGTTTGTCCGAATCTTAAGGATTCTCACCCTGATCCAATGACGCTCTCATTCAATTGAGTGTCCGGGTTAATTATGTATTGTGCCGACTGCTCCTCTTTCCCTCTGGGCCGTAGACTTACATCTGCTCTACACACACACACACAAGCACACACTCTTTTTAAACATCCAATCAGCCAGGCCATTGAGAAGACAAATGTACTCATTTAGTCCTGCCGGTCTCCAGTGGCCAGTGAGAGAGCTGAGTCTTAATTCTGTACACAAAGGCTGGTAACAGAGTCTGGAGTTTGTTAGTGAGGGATTCATATGGGGCAGAAGGGAGATTTGAGCTGGAATGTCTCTTGTGTAGCGGTTTGTAGGCATGCTAGTCACACCTAAGTTTGTCTGTCACACTAAGTTGGATGCAAGTAAATGATACACTGTATATGTAAATGTTTACAAAAATGAGTGCATGTTAACTTTTAAGCCTGTTAATGTGAATGTTAATACATATCGCAGGTATGCCAGGTATTATATACATCCTCAGTGGTGACTGAGTCTGAGTTTTATGTTTGAATGGGTTCATAAATGTCTGTTTGAATTATATTTGGAAATGTGGTGGCACTAGTTCTTCAGATTGTTTGTGCATTGGATTGTGAAAGTTAAACGTGAGTAACATGAGTCCATTAACTTCTTTTAAGAACGTTTAAAAAAAACAAACAAAAAAAAAACAATTAAAATGTTAAATATTACATGTAAATATTAAATACAAAATACAAAATAAATGTTATGAATTTGGTATGTAATAATATTAAAACTTATTTTTAATTTTATAAAATAATTAAGTGATTAAATTTAAAAACAAAATTGTATTTAGAACTAAATTATGTGGATTCTGTATGTAACATTATTGAATATTATCGTAATTTAGATAATTGAATCATTATTAAATTATTTAATTTATTTAATTTATTAAATCAATAGATTATTAATTAAAAAGTATAACATTTTAATAGATTTTCAATAAAATATGTCGTTTTTTTAAACATTTTTAAAAGTAGATTTGTATTTTTTATAAAAAAAAATATTAAATACAAAATCTTTATAAAGGAATATATTTTATATATAGCAAACACATGCTTGAATATTTTCTGTGCATTTAATGTGGCTGTCGACAAAGAGATTAGGTCTGGTGTTGAACAAAATGAAGTTGATATTGATACACCATAGAAAATTCATTTTAGCCGTAGTCTTGGCTGGATAATCTTCAGCTGGGAAACGGGCCCAGTGCGCTTGTAACAGCCATCGTATTGTTTTGTTGCTTATCAGGCCGGGTTTCTCTTCTCTCAGCCCTCTGGCTGTCTCTCAATGAAGTGATAAATCCTGGAGCTGGTAAAAATGGCTCTTCCTGTTGTCAGTAGTGGCCTGGAGCGCAGGGAATGTGGCTGGTTCCTTTAAACCAGGAGGATACGCTGTCCATCCCGCCGCAGGAGGTTGAGGAATGGGAATGCTAACGGATGTCTCTCTCTTCAGGTGAATGGTGGCAGGTGGGAGAGGTTTATTTGGTTGTGTGCTCGAGTTGGCAAAAGTAGGAAATGTTGCTGTGTGTTGCATTGTGGTGTTTCAAACCAAAGGGGTGAGTGTCAAAACTGTTAAGCATGAAGAAGGAGTTGTGCAAGTAACTCGCGAGAGAGTAAACAAAAGAGAAAAAGGTTTGAGCCTTTTTTAGATCTTTTCTATCTTAATCTGCCCTCTCAATCATCACGTTTAAAGACTCTGATCTCAGCACGGCCCTCAAGAACGCCTTGTTTCTATATTTACAGACTACAGTGCTGCAGGGTGAACATGTGCATGTGTGTGCGATTCGCCGTGTGCTCTCGCTTTCGTCCTATAGGTGTGTGTCCCGACGTCCGCGGGCGTTGACTGGGTCACCTCTCCATTAGGGCGTGTTGTCATGGTGATTAATGGCTGGTTCTATCATCTTTAATGCTGGTGGTAATGACGCGGGGTCCCGTGCCGCCCACAGTAATCGCGTGATGTATGAGCACAGCAGAACCCCGGAGCAGAGGTGAACACTGCACAAACTTGCACACATACACACACAGTCACTGATGTTTACTCACAAAATTATAAGTAATGAACTGACTTGCGCACCATAAGCGCTACATTATACTTCATAATACACTTGGAATTAGTACCGGGTTTCCATTTAGAATTTAGATATGATTCAAACATATGTTATCAACAAAAATGTTATCTTATGTTTTTTAATTACAAATGATATTATCAGCATAATAATTTGAATAAAAAGTTGGATTGAAACATTAACGTGAATCTCATATTTTATGAGTATCTGGTACAGCGGCACTCAACAAGTTTATCAGGTTCTGCAGCCTGATTTGAGAATGATCCAAAAAGCATTTTGAGCTTCAGTGGATGCAAATACATCTAATCTTTTGTAGAAAAGAGATCACAAGCTAGTGTCACCAGTTTTGCTTTATTCGTGACTGAAAAATGGTCCTGAACCTTAAAAAAAATTATATTTAATAATAAAATAATAATGTTTTATATATTTTTTATTTGATTTATATTATAATTTTTTAATTTCCTAAATTCTACAAATGTAAGTACAATTAAAATGTAAAAAAAGATACAATTATAAAATGTTGGCTGAACATCTGATGCAAATGGCACACTTATCTGGAAACACTTCAGGAGTTTCGAAGTCGGTGGTTACCGTGTTTACAACTGTGACAATGAGCGCAGTGCTTACCAGGATCAACTAAACTCTAGATTTTCAAAAGCATGAGAAGTTTACGGTTCCATTGTTGCAGTATACTTGCACAACTTTCTGAATGAATAATTTATAGATGCACGCCGGTCTGTTATTGCAGGGACATTGACTTTACATTTTCATGCCCCTAAACATGACGCGGAACAAAACGAACTGTGATTGGTTGTGTTACATGTCAGTCAAACGTCCTCTTGGGCGGTCCTTGGCCAATGAAAGCTGCGATAGAGTCCAGACCTTCTGCCATCAGTCTGAAGGTCTGACTACGTGAGACTAATATCACAGTGACAGCTCAACCAGAGACGTTGAGCTCTGTAAAGCCGCAGTTTCTTCCTAATATCTAACTGTTTCTCCTCCTAATCTTCCCCATATCACTTTAAAATATTGCATTTTGTTCAGAATTAAAATGGGTCCGCTACGTTTGCTGGTATGATCAGCTCTGTGCTGTCATGCCTCTGGACCGGAGCAGACTGTGTGCACACTGCGGAGGTTTGCATTACACTAATGTAAAACCAGACTTCATTTGCTCCAATGGAAAGCATATTTACACTGTCTGAATCGTTCCCTATCCCCTATATAGTGCACAATGTGCCATTCACTATGTAGAAAATAGTAAATGTGTGAACAAGTGACCGATTTCAGCTGCAGCTTCAGTGTCTATTTATAATGTAGGGGGCGGGACGCTTCAGGTTCTAGAGAGCATTTGATTGGACAGATAATAGCTAAAGTGCAGCGTGATGTCATCAAAATCATTGATCCATATTGGCGGAAGTGAGAGACTACGTTTTGAATGCTTATATCTTCTAAATGCGAATTTTGCCATAGTTTTGGAGCACACTAGCTTATTCATTCTAAAAGCCAAAAAACTTCAATTTTGATATCATGGGGACTTTAAATCTCCAGTCCGTAAGTTTTGCCTCTTTGTCGCCATCTCTGTGCATCGGCACGGCTCCTCAGCGTGTGGCTGTCATTCATTCACCACACCGGTGTGGATACTGTACTTCGGAATTACAGATTCTATGTCTTGGAAGTATGACCAAAATAATACACTAGAAGTTTCACTAGAAAATGTCATATGAACAAGTAAGTAACATGTCTGCCACTTTTGTTCTGACCAACTGAGAAAAAAAAGCATTACAATAAATCGCGCTACCAACGGTGATTAAATCTAACGATCGCTTAGCTCAAATCACATCAAACCAAACCGTGAAATTATTATTATTGTTATAATTTGTTCTCAAATTGTTAATGTTAACAAGCGTTACCTGTAGATTTAAATTTCTGTACAGTCTAATCTTTTGTTTTTGACTACGGGTGAATCTCCAGTTGTCACTGATGATTGTCGTTTGGGCCTTTCTGGATTACAATCCGCCATCAAAATGATATGTTTAATTATTCCAGCTGCTGTGAGAAAAGGCTATAAATGATCCGCCACCTGCAGCATCCTCACATGCGATATAGCCTAGCCGGGACTTCTTTATGTATACAGATATGATATAATGACGCAAAGACCGATGGCGCCATGCTCGAATCTCCTGCGAAAAGCTACCAGTACCACTCAAATTATAACACATTATTACAACCTTACCGTTGTGAATCGGGCTAAGGTAAGGAGATTTTTTAAGTTTTGAACAGTGGCTCGTCATGTACTTGCTCAAAAAATTGTATCCAAAAAAAAGCAGCTTTAATAATAAATAATTATTAGTAATATTTATAATGTTAAGATATGATATAAGATATTATTAGAATTATAGATAATATTAGGTCAAATTATAATTATATGCTTTTTTTGCTTCTTTTTTTTTCAAATTTCTTAAATCCTAAATATACATTTCCTAAATCTTGAGTGTGATGTAAGTTGCTTTGAAAGAGTGCATAAATGTAAACAGACTGATTACTTGAGTGCTTTCACCTCACATGTGTGTTTTGTTGGTAAATACATCTGGTTTAATATTACACTGTATGAAGTCTGTTGCTCGATATCATCCCTGCAGCTAATACAGCTGGCGTATGAATTAAACACGCTACACTAATGAAAACTTTAAGGGGATTGATTTGTTAGTGTGTTACACTGATGTTTATGTATGTAAACTACATCCTTCAACCAGTGGTTGCCATGTCATCAATCTCTTGTCCCTTCTATCTGTTTCTATCGCTCCATCCATCTAAAGCATATGTCATAGTAGGGAAAAATAAACATTAACAAGGAAAGTCTTTATATACACACACACATGCTTGTTCACCAGTGCTTTAAATGCCACTTTAAGGGTGGAACAGGAAGTGATGAGTTATGTTCTGTATTAAATGACAGGAAATGCTCCTATTCTTTCGCATTTGCAGATTGTGATTGTTGGGTGTAAGTGACATCATCGCTGAGACATTTATAGGTCGTGTCACTGTTCTGTTCTAGAATGTCCCTTTCTAATCAGGGATGTTCTATAGGTGACTTTTCCCAGAACAATAATATCCATTTATCTCAATGACATCATAATTGCTAGTTTGTGTCCATACTGATGTTATCTGCTCAATTGAAGGTGGGGTACTTTTGTTTAGAAGGATTCACAGATCGAGATTACAGGAAATCCTGAGTTTCTCACGGCCTTTACACAAGATTCTAAATTGCGCACACACATCGTTCGTTTTCACCTCAGCGGTTCTTATCCTAATCGAATCAATTAATTCTAAGCAAATAAAAAAACCTGCAGAAACCTCACTGCTAACTCATGCCAAACCATATTCTTTATCTGCAATCTAATACTCAAACCACGGCCGTTTTTAAGAAACAGGCCACATTCTGCACTTCACTTCGGTGTATTTTTCTTGAGGGACGTTTACCTTTCAGAAATATATATGTTTATAGACCAAAAGAAATCCCCCGTACTGCTTTTGAGTGTCCTGTACCGTAGTGTTTTTCCCTCGTTTCTTTAACAGGCAGGATGAAGCCGATCAGTTGGAGCCGCAGGAAGGGAGGGATGGCAGAGGAGGGATTGAGTTACCTTTAAAAGCTCAGGGTTTGAAGACTGTGGCCAACTAGCTTTCACTCTCTCTGTGGGCAGGGGCAATTTTAAATGGCACGGCTCGGATGATCGTTATGGCCTCTCGTGCTTAGCGGATCCACAGACGTACGGTGGAGGCCTTAACCAGGTCCTCAGCTGTCATTTTAAAGCATGCAGATGCATTTGCGTGTGTGCGTGTGTGCAACGCAATAAAGTAAAATATTGTAAATGGCACAAGACGACATCTGGAAAGACTTAGCGCTCTTAGATCACCTGTGATTCAGAGTCAGGAGTTATATCTGTATAAAGCTGGAGATGCCTATGTTTGTATCATTGTGAAGAAATATGATTTAGACAGTGTCTAGACCACTCTTGTCTATTTTTTTATTTTAATACCTTGATTACCATAACAACTTGCATTAAAAGTTATAGTATCTGAGGTTTTCTTGCATTTAAATGTGTCACCCAACCATTTTACTTTAGTATTCACTTCTTGTCTTTGCTATAAATCATAGGAACAGAAGGAAAGATTAACTGTTAATGATTATAGCAAATCTTTAATCTGTCAGAATTTGTCCATCTATAAACCACATTGAAAAAAATCCATCCAAATCTGCCATCTCCCCTACTGAAATATGATTACTAAAGTCAACATGATATCAAAATTGACCCATTTACTCTTATAATGCACTTTCTTGGACTTATTGTGCATAATTTATTGGTGCATGTTATTCAGAAGAAAAATACACTACCCTTCAAAAAGTATGATTTTTTAAAAGAAATTAATACTTTTATACAGCAAGAAAGCATTAAATCGATCAAAAGTGACAGTAAACACATTTATAATGTTACAAAATATTTCTATTTCAAATAAATGCTGTTCTTTTGAACTTTCTATTTATTAAAGAGTCCTGAAAAAATGTATCAAAATTTCCACAAAACTATTAAGCAGCACAACTGTTTTCAATGATTTCTGAAGGATCATGTGACATTGAAGGCTGGCGTAATGATGCTGAAAATTCAGCTTTGCCATCACAGGAATAAACTACATTTTACAACATATTAAAATAGAAAACAGTTATTTTAAATTGTAATTTTTCTCTTTAAAAATGTAAACATTAAAAAAATCTTACTGGCCCTAAAGTTTTGAATGGTAATATATAATAACTCAATAAACTCAATAAATTGCTTTCAAGTGTCATGTGCAATGTGAAGGATTTGTCATATAATATGTAATTTTTCTCAACTTCCTCAATCAACATTTCCTTAATGATTAATATTCATGAGGAGTATGATGCTGTTCCAATGAGCTTTTGTTGTAGGGGGGGCTAATATGAAAAAGATTGTCATACTTTGCTGTGGTACATTGTTATGGAGACTTTGTAAAGTGAGTGTTTATTGCATATTTATAAATCATCATTTGTCAGGTAATCTGAAGAAGGATGAGTAGGACCGGAGCATGTCCTCTTTAATGTTTTAATCTCTAGCCTAGCCTTTATTTATTATCCTTTAATACCTTCAATATACATTATTAGTGAGAATTCTAACTCAACAATAGTGAAAAGAAGAGTCTGAGATGCTCATTAATGTGGCAAGGTGAACAGAATGACCGTGACTCTGAAGGCACCGTGTAGCGTAGAGCCCCACTGAGTGTTAGGAATGTGAGGAGACAGGAAGATGTGCAGGAGCACTGACCCAGCCCTCATTAGCACTCACCACTACCTGTCACAACACGTTAGCCACAGCATGCTAGCCACAGTATGTTAGCCCCGCCGTGACTTACGCACAGCAGGTTAGCTCCAAGCGCGTTAGCAACGGCACATTAGGTAGAGCATGTTAGCACCGTGTGTTAGCTTTTAGCTGCTGCCTCTCAGGTCCCAGTGCGTTAGTGATACCGGCGGTTAGCAAACTCATATTTAAATGCATTTGCTGAAACGTTTTTGTCTCAAGAATTTTAAGTAAAAGCGGGTTTTATGTCAGAGCTCAAATCCTCATCGCTTTGGGAGCGCCATGTTAACAGCACTTGTGCTACCACTGCACCAGGGCTTCAATAAGAGAAAAGTGTTTTTTGAAGCTGAAGAATTTATTATTTTCAAACAGGTTTCCCAACTCCGCTCGTCTCCTATTGGATGGACTATAAAGAGAGTCCCGTCCCAAACTCATGCCATTGGTTGAGTCAGTGTTGCTGTTTGTTGGGCTGGTCAGAATATTTAAGGTTCCCTTTCAGTCGGTCACGTTCGACGTACGTCGGACGTCACCAACGAATTGGGATCACTTCAGGGAGCCCCTATCAGCTTCGAGATATAGAGAACGGGCCAATGGCCATTGGCGTGCAAGATTTTATAAAACCGGAAGTGGATGCCGCGCACATTTGTTATTCACTTCGGAACCGAATGGTATCTGCAAGAGAGATACTCCAGAGAACGAGAGGGACGCTTTTGTGATGGAGAGAAGGCACAATCAACGCGACCACATACTAACCACTGCTTATATAAACAAACTGCTGTTCTCACAGCAACTGTCTGTTGTGAGTGCACACACAGGCTGCACCTACCTCCTGTGTGTTGCCGCGGTCTTCCCCTGGGTGCTTCAGCACTTCTTAAAAGAGCGTTTCCTCACAAAAAGAGCAACACGGGTGTGACACTGCGTCTTTTTCAAGATGTCATTCCACCTGTGCGTTTCTGGATGCGGTCGTTACCTGTCGCCAGCTGATGGTCACAACCTCTGTATCACGTGCCTGGGCATCCTGCACGCTGAGGCAGCTTTTGTGGATAGTTCATGTTGTGGATAGGGAACATGACTATCTCGGCACTTAGGTCGAGACTCACCTACCTTCGGGAAGTCCCCCTACCCATACCTCGATCTAGTGCTATACCTCAGAATAGACCTACTTCGACGGATGGCCGGGGTGACCTGAGGATTACGTTCAGGGCAAACCCACCGAGCCAGCATCCTTCGGGGTGGCCCTGTCGCTCCGTGTCTTCACGAAAGTCGCGGAGGCGGCCATTGCTCCCATGAGAGAGCGTGGAGTTTGCATCCTCAATTATCTCGACGACTGGCTGATCCTTGCCCAGTCGCGAGAGCAGTTGTGCGAACACAGGGACATGGTGCTTAGTCACCTCAGCCGGTTGGGGCTTCGGGTCAACTGGGAAAAGAGCAAACTCTGCCCCACGCAGAGGATCTATTTTCTTGGTATGGAGCTGTATTCAGGCGGCCTGACAGCGCGCCTCACCAAGGAGTGCGTCCAGTCAGTGTTGAACTGCTTGAATTCATTCAAACGCAGGACAGCGGCACAACTGAAACATTTTCAGAGGCTCCTGGGGCATATGGTATCCGCAGCCGCAGCCGCAGTAACGGCGCTTGGATTGCTTCATATGAGACCGCTTCAACGCTGGCTACACGACCGAGTCCCGAGATGGGCGTGGCACAGCGGATCCCACCGTGTCCCCGTGACTCCACTTGTTCCCCTAGAACAAGTGTCCAGGCATGCTGTTGTCTCCACGGATGCCTCATGCCTCGTGCTTGCAGTTTCGGGTCTGTGGACGGGGCCTCAACTGCAATGGCGTATCAATTGCCTTGAGTTGTTAGCAGTTCGTCTTGCGCTGGGCCGCTTCAAAACGGCGCTACTAGGCAAGCACGTTCTGGTCCGTACGGACAACACTGCAGCCGTTGTGTACATCAACAAACAGGGTGGTCTACGCTCCGGTCGCATGTCACAACTCGCCCACCATCTCCTCCTATGGAGTCAGAAGCATCTGAGGTCGCTTCGTGCCATTTACATTCCGGGCCTGCTCAATCATGTGGCTGACGAGCTCTCATGACAGCCAGTGTTCCCGGGAGAGTGGAGACTCCATCCCCAGGTGGTCCAGCTGATCTGGAGTCACTTCGGGACCGCACAGGTAGACCTGTTTGCCGGCCCGGACACGACCCACTGCCAGTTGTTTTATTCCCTGACCGAGGGGACCCTCGGCTCGGATGCCCTGGCACACAGCTGGCCCCTGGGCCTACGCAAATATGCTATTCCCCCAGTGAGCCTTCTCGCACAGACACTGTGCAA
Source organism: Rhinogobio ventralis (assembly GCA_039654625.1). Classification (NCBI taxonomy): domain Eukaryota; kingdom Metazoa; phylum Chordata; class Actinopteri; order Cypriniformes; family Gobionidae; genus Rhinogobio; species Rhinogobio ventralis. Next base: position 14,459,594 of record CM077199.1, read on the forward strand.
GGTCAGGGAGGACGAGGAGCAAGTCCTGTTGGTTGCTCCGTATTGGCCTAACCGGACTTGGTTCCCAGAACTAGTGCTCCTCGCGACAACACCTCCTTGGCCCATTCCTCTGAGGAAGGACCTCCTGACTCAGAGACGGGGCACCCAATGGCACCTGCGTCCGGACCTCTGGAAACTCCATGTCTGGTCCCTGGACGGGACGCAGAGGTTCTAGGTGGCCTACCACAGGCTGTGGTAGACACCATCACTTCCGCTAGAGCTCCCTCTACGAGGCGCCTCTATGCGTTAAAGTGGAACCTGTTCGTCGATTGGTGTTCTTCTCGCCGAGAAGACCCCTGGAGATGTTCGATCAGTTCTGTGCTTTCCTTCCTACAAGACGGGTTTGAGCGAAGGCTGTCTCCCTCCGCCCTCAAAGTTTATGTTGCCGCTATCACCGCTAATCATGACATGGTAGATGGAAAGTCCTTAGGGAAGCACGATCTGAACGTCAGGTTCCTTAAGGGGGCGAGGAGACTAAATCCGCCTCGCCCTCCCTCTATACCCTCTTGGGACTTAACTCTAGTGCTAACCACACTGCAGAGAGCGCCCTTTGAGCCTTTGCAGTCAGCTGAGTTAAAAATTCTGTCTCTGAAAACAGTACTTCGGACTGCATTGGCCTCCATCAAGAGGGTAGGGGACCTGCAGGCTTTTTCGGTCAACGAATCGTGCCTGGAATTCGGGCCCGGTAACTCTCATGTAATCCTGAGACGCCGGCCCGGATACGTGCCCACTCCCTTCCGGGACCAAGTGATGAGCCTGCAAGCGCTGCCATCGGAGGAGGCAGACCCAGCCCTAGCTTTTCTCTGCCCCGTCCGCGCCCTGCGGACTTACGTGGGTAGAACGCAAAGCTTCAGGACCTCAGATCAGCTTTTCGTCTGTTACGGAGGCCAGCAGAAGGGAAAGGCTGTCTCCAAGCAGAGGATGGCCCACTGGATAGTGGATGCCATCGCCCTGGTGTATGAAACCCAAGGCGTGCCCTGCCCGCTCAGGTTAAGAGCCCACTCCACCAGGGGTGTAGCTTCTTCCTGGGCGCTGGCTCGTGGCGCCTTGCTGACAGATATTTGTAGAGCTGCGGGCTGGGCGACACCTAACACATTCGCTAGATTTTATAGCCTCCGTGTAAAGTCGGTATCTTCCTGTGTGCTTGCTTCAAACAGTCAGTAACACCAAAGTGCCCGTTCTAAGTGTCTGCTTGCTGCGCCATTCCCTTCCCCGTGGAACGGACACGTGCGCTTATATGCTCCAGTCGAGTTCCCCAGAAACGCAACCCGCGGCAGTCGTATGAGGCGGAGCGTCCGACACCAGGTCTAACACTCATATGCATTGGTGGAACTTGTGTTAGGCTGGGTTCCATATGTTGTGACCCCCAAGGCGGTCCCATATGTGTATTCTTCCACGGTACGGCTCCCTACGGCGAGCCCGTGTCTTTCCCTCGGCAGAGCTCCTCTGCCATCTCAGTCAGGTGTTGTTCCCCCGCCTGCAATGGCCGGGGCCACCCCTGGGACTTCCGTATGTTACACTGCCCAAGGCCAGTCCATACGGGTTTTCTCCACATGGTAACTCCCTCCGGGCATGATGTGGCTTCCGCAGCGTCCCTCAGGGCACGCTTTCCCAGCGTTATCTAATAGTCTGCTGAGTGGGTCTTGCGGAACAGCAGTGTGACTCTCCCTGCGTGAATTTCCCCCGCCCGGAACAGACGGAGTCTGAGGGGCTCTCGCTGGGCGCTGGAAGTGGTAGTAACTGTGGCGTTTTCCAAAGGGATCCCAATTCTTCGGGTGACGTCCGGTGACGTTCTCTATATCTCGAAGCTGATAGGGGCTCCCTGAAGTGATCCCAATTCGTCGGTGACCTCCGACGTACGTCTCCGTTCCCTCCTTAGGGAATGAGGAGACCACAGTGTGACTAGTGCTACCACAAAAGCCTCTAAAAGCCACCTCGGTCAAAAATGAGATACTCTCACAGTACTTATAACAATACTCTCATAGTAAATGCTCTCCGCACATCGTATACGTTCATCAAATACTTTTCAATTCAAACCAACTAAATCCCAGCCTCAGCCCATTCAGAAGTACTGGTACTTAGGTAGTAACCTATACATAGGAGCCTGACAAACATGCAAATTTTACAGAAAAACGTCAGACGGACTTAGAGGCTTCAATTGTACTACATCAAAATGGCCTCACATGCAAGGAAATTTTACTGGATCATCAAGAACTTTAAGGAGAAAGGTTCAAAATGTCTGGACAATTTCCTCCTGATGAGTTGAATGCAGAATCGTGTAACCACCAGTGCAGAGCTGCTCAGTATTGGCAGCAGGTGGGTGTGAGGGAATGACACAGTGAGGTAAAGACTTTGGGACAACGGCCTGGTGTCAAGAATTTGGTAATGATCCATGCATTTTCCAGCATGATGGAGCACCATGTCAAAAGGCAAGAGTGATAATGAAGTGGTTCGGAGATCATTACTTTGAAATTTTGTATCCGTGGGCAGGCAACTCCCTGGATCTTAATCCGAACCTGTGGTCAATCCTTAAAAGGCGAGTGGACAAGCAGAAGTCGACAACTTGTGATCCACTCTCAGCACTAATAAGGGAAGAATGGATTGCCATCAGTCAGGGTTTGGCCCAGAAGCTAATATCCAGCATGCCAGAGTGAACTGCAGATGTTTTGAAGAAGAAGGGTCTACACTGTAAATGATTGCATATATTACATGTTTTTGCCAATAAAAGCCTTTAAAACATATGAAATGCTTATCAATGTTTTTTTCATCATTGTTTTTTACTGAACTTTGCGAAACACAATATTTGTCATTGCCAATACTTTTGGCCACGGCTATATACAGGTGAATATATTGGAATAATGGTGAAATGCTTCTGTCAATAAAAATGTTGGAATTTATTTGAATGTGAATATAATAAGTGAAAATAGTACACATTGCATTGCATGTACACAGTGCCTGCAGAGATAAAGTTTGTGAGAAGCAGCCTTTACTGTATGTGTAAATGAACACATTGTCACTCTTTCCTCTGAAACATGCAGCGCAACTGATTATATTCTTCTTTAATTAAATCACAGCCTTTGTTATATTGCTCTTTCAGTTTTTCTCTATTCATTGTGCAGCCCCCTTTATTTTAATGTTACATTCTATTAATTATTAGCTTTTCATCAACTCACGAACCCCCTGCATTTTCTTCACCAACCCTTTTGGGAAACCCTGGTATATACAGTATTATATACTTGAGACCTAGAAGGGATGATATTTAAGGACAGACAATATGAGTACTTCCCTCATCAGCCACGCGCTGGTTTTCCTCTCCTAGTTGAGCAAGAAGTCATAGGTCACCAGACAACATCCTCTCTGTATTCAGCTCATAATTAACGTAAACATCTACAGCATCCGCTGTTTTCACACCGAGTCCTCTTCGCTGGGGTTTGCTGGAACAAAATGGGGAAAAGGAAGCATAAAAGTGTTTGGGGCTGCACAGTGAGTCCAAGGATCAGTCAGCTCTTCACACTGGAGATCCCCCCCCCCTCCCTTGTATTCAAACAATCTAAAGCGGGCCTCAGGAGGGGGATGACAAGGTGTAACCGGTGACGCAATGGAGATGATTATCACCCCAGACACCTTCTTATCCAGTCTGGATTAACTGTTATCACAGACAAAAAAACACTTTCCCTTTCCCTGTGTTTGCTTAACAGCTCTAGCAGACAAATATTTTTTTATGGTGCTATGTATATTTACTCGTATCTGCAGAGGTCGCATACATGGGCTGGTTGTGGTCTGAAAGTAAAAAGATGTACTTCACTTTTGAATAGTGCTGCTACTGGTACAATATCTGAAACTGCATTATATTGGTTGTTTTCGGAGCCCCTAAAGGGACGTGGTGGTGAAAAAAAATTAGGATGGAAGGATTTTTTTTCCTCAAATCTTTTGCGTTCCCTCGCTACAAACACAAATGACATTCCTTTTGGTGCCACTAGAGGCACAGAAATTGTACATTGTACTTTTAAATAGCTGCTAAAGTGAAATATTTCTGTCTATTCTTGTTTAGGAGATGGAGAGGAGTTTTCTCTTTTCGCCTCTGATGACCTGGAAGAACTTGGAGTATCTGATGCAGATCCAGTCCCATTGGCCACTGCTAATGACCTTCCTTCCCCTGGCCTATCAGGTGATGCGGCCTCCCCAGTCGTCCCCTCCCCCTTCCACCCATCTTTCCACACTTCAGTGTACCTAGCCGGGGATGGGTTTGAATCGGTGCCCCCAGACTTTGAAGTCCGCGAGTCGGCCGTTACCAGAGGAAACCTGGGCGTCTGGAGCCGGAGGAGACTGGAGGTGGGAGAACGTCTTGGACCCTATGAGGGATCTTCAAGACACAGCCCAGAAAATGCCACCCAGGCATGGGAGGTAGGATCAAACAATGAATTTGAGATGTGTTCCTCTACAGTAGTCTGATTACAGCCCTTTTCAGATAAGAAAATCCTCACACGGTTGGAGACGAAGTGTGCAGATAACATGGACCGCAGTTTCACTGTCATCAGTAGTAAAGCAGTGTGATTAACCCTGGCCCTCATGTTTTATGGTGAAGCACCTCTACTCGGCTCTGTGATATTACACTAACCCCAGTTAGCAGTTGCCGTAATCCCATTAGTCACAATTACTAGACAGGCTTTTGGTCAATGTTATGCCAATTACATAATACAAATGTCCTTGAAAGTCTTTTTAATGCCACTTAAGTCTGAAAATATGTACAGAGGATTTCACATGCTTATTCGTCACAACAAACCAGGGTTGTGTGCCATTCTGGAGTGATTTGAGAATTTGAATTGAGGTAGAAAACAGAATGGCAAGTTGAATTTGAATGCAAGGAAGTAGAATTATAATTTGAGAATTTGTCATTTTTAACTAGAGTAAAGTTTGTTAGGCCCCGATCAGACAGAACGAGTTTTTTGCAGTGAGAGGCGCCTTTTTAAAATAGTTTTCTATTGGCAGTGAGTGTTTTGCACACTGTTCATGCGCCCCAGGCGCTTCGAGTTTTAACCACCTGCTGCACCTCGCGTTTTTGTAGGAGCGCTCTGAACTGATCCTGAAGTTGAAAAAAAAAAATCAGAGCAGAAAAGCGCCCAACCTCATTTTCCATTGTCCAATCGAATGAATGGAAAGGCGGGCCTTCCATTGTGGTGACGGTTACGTCAGCACAGCTGATTTCGGGGGTTGCCTAACAACAACAAAAAAACGCAGCGCACTGCTCTTTTCTAAATTCTAAACTCAACCAAAAAACGGCAGTGTGGTGCGCCTCGCATTTTCAAACTATGAAAAAACACGTTCTGTCTAATCGGGGCCTTACTCCGTCTGTATGTATTGCTTTAGTCTTTTTTTAGCGCTGTGACCTCACTGATAGATTAGAGTGGTCAATTCTCACTTTGTGATGTCATCACAGTGGGAGGAGTTAGACTTTCCAACCTCAATTAAAGCCCAAGGCTCATAAATCCTACTTTTTAGCCAGGTTAAAGACCGCCTCTCCTCGTGACTGCCCTGTCTGTCAGATATCAGTCAGTCTACTCTCCCAGTCGAAACCAGGTCACAGGACAAGGCCAGAGGTCAAGTGTTGTCTTAGTCAGGGTCATTTTAGGCTAATTTCGCCTGGCTGGAGAGGTCACAGGAGGAGTATCAGAGTAATTGAACGTTTAAATAGACTCGTCCTTCTCTGATAAAGAAACTCTAACCCTCATTCTTGAAGAACGACCATTAATATTACAGGTTCATGAATTTGACATTATCTGTAAAGTAGTGGCTGTTAACACACCTTGCATAATGTTTAAGCAATAGTTTGAGCACTGCTAAAGCAGAACTGCTTGTACACACTTTAGTGCCCTTTGAATTATATGTGTTTAGCTTTTATGATATGTTTATTTATGATTAATTCTGGTCTGCTCAGGTCGGATTTTGGTCCTGTTTGTATGGCGATGATTTAAATGTTAATAACCAGTTCGAGGCTGTTTTTTAGAGGCGTTTTTGTCAGGACATGGTATTATGGTTTAAGTTTGGTTGGCATATGTAATTATGGTTAACTTTGACTAAATGCTGTTGAAAGGTTCGAATTTGTTCTTGTTGGAAAACAAAATGGTTAAACTTGCATTTTAATCGGACTTTTTTTCACTTTGTAAGTTGTTTTTTCCCTCCTCAGCATGGCAGAAATCTTACATGTGCAAACATTAGGTTTTAATATGATTGAAAAGGCAGCTGTCTCCCAATGGTAGATTTACAGTCTCTTGAGCAAGCACTCTCTTTCTCGCTGTCTTTCTTTCTTTCTTGTTCATTCTCTATGGAAGGAAACGAAGGAGAAAAAAAGGGTTTCATGAATTTTAATCTATCTGTAATTTATTGCATGCTTGAATAATATGTATTTAAGACACTGAGAAGCCACAGAGAGAGAGATGGGGGACGGATGACAGCGTGGCGCGGCAGTGCTGTATCACTATGTTTAATTAGCTGGCTGACAGCGGCCCATAACTCTCTCCATTAAGTAAATAAGTTGTAAAGAATTTATGATGAAGTGGCGCATTATTCAGAGGGGATATTCAATGATGACATGGACACATTAAATATGGTAAATGGCATTAAGCGTATCTCCCTGCCTTTCCCTCTCATTCTCCTCTGCACCCCCCTCCCTCCATCCCGCCGAGTGAGAAGCCGTCAATATGCCAATATGCAAGAGACTGTAAAAATAAAATTGATTTGGTAAATGCGAGTTAAGATAGATCTGTTTGCTTTCATCATCAGTTTTGCTGTGTGGAAGAGTGATGTCACCGGCTGGGGTACGATAAAGTCCGAACCCATCTGGAGGCTTTGATGAGGTGTGCGTGTGTGTGTGTGTGTGTGTGTGAGGGAACAGGCGCTCAATGCACAAGTGCTGTAATGTTTGTACGCATCTATATGAGCTGAGTTGTGTGTCTTTGTGAGCCTGAAAGTTTGTCTAAATGACTGTACAGTTGTTTGTGGAAGGTATTTGCTTCTGTAATTTTGTACAAGTGTTTGATTGTTGGTTAATGTTAATGTGTAAAAATTCTGATAAAATATAATATAAGCAACCCATATGCAGAGATGAGTTCTTGTGGAGCAGCGTGTACTGTGAACCAAGCCGCTCTGAGGCACGAAAAACACCAGATCATGAGCTTCACATTTGTAAAAGAACACAATGCTGTGCTTCACTCTGAAATATGCAGCGCATATGTTAAAACGCAGCCTTTGCGATTCAATATTTGCACTAAGCCATTAGATGATTTTGGTTTTGTTCCAATTATTCGTGCAGCCCTTGGTGTCTGCTTGTGTGTTTATGCACAAGTGTTAATTTGTGCGATCGTGCACAGCTGTTTGTTTGAGTGATGTTGTGCAGGTGTTTATGTGACTGTGTACAGGTGTTTGAGTGATAGTACGCATTTGTTTATTCAATCGTGCACAGGTTTTTGTTTATGTGATTGTGTACAGGTTGTGTGTGATTGTGTGCATGTATGTGTTTGGGTAATTTTGTGCAGGTGTTTGTTTGATTTGCACCAGTATTTTTGTGTGATTAAGTGCCGTTTTCGTGTGATTGTTTGCATGTATTTGTTTAGGTGATTTTGTGTTTGATTGTGCAGAGGTGTTTGTTGGTGTGATTGTGTGCATATGTTTGTGTGCATACGCATGTGAGTTTTTGTCTGTAACTGTGTGTCTGGGACGACTTTATGTTTGCACAGCTGTGTGTGACATTGTGGATGATATGTGTGCGGCGAAGTGATTTTTTTAGTGCAAATTGTACATATGGATCGTTCGTGTATGTGTATGTGTGTATTAGAAGGTCCATAACTGACTATGAGGAAGGTTTGTCACTGAAGAGGTCAGAAGCTCTCTGAACCACCATCATAAATTCAAAGCTTTACTCCTTGTGTTATGTGTGTGTGAGTAATGAAAGCTGTTGAGTTACGAGTTGAGATGACTTCAGTAAATAAAAAACCACCTGCCTCACCAACACAAACACACACACACACACACTCACAGAATGCACAAAAGGCCATTTTATGTTGAAGTTTTGAAGCAGTCTGATTGGTCACTGTGTGTTGACCCTGCAAAGGTGTGTGTGACCTTATGTTGTGTTTGTGTGTAGGAATATAAGTGTATATACGTGTGTGTTTGTGTGTGTGTGTGTGGCAGTGAGGGGGGTATCCAGGAGCTTTTGTGCACCTTTTGAGTGCAGGGACATAGATGGAGGGGACGTAAGAGATTAGCCCTGTGTGTGTGTGTGTGTGTGTACGTGGCTGGAGATTAAGAGTGTGTGTGAATAGGGGTGAGGGATTAGGCCTCCTCAGCATGCCTGTCCCCACACTCCTTCGTCTTTTCATCCCGCTATCCTGCTCTCCAACTTCTCTCTCTTTCTGTCTGTCTCTTTTGTGCTGGAACCTTCTCTTTCTCTCTTTCTGTCCCTTCTGTCTGTCACTCTCCCGCTCCTGTCCGCTCGATCTGTCAGTCTTCCTCAGAAATATTTATCCGCTCCTTGTCTTCCCTCATTCTTCCCTTCCGATATATATTCCTCCTCTCTTTTTCAGGGCCCGAAAGGAAGTTTAATCCCTGTCTCAGGGAAACTGACCTCACACACACAAGCCATTCAGAAAGACTTCTAAAACTCATCTCATGTGTTTTTATGAAGCATTATGTTTTAAAGTATTCACTGAGAACGCTTCCACTGTTTCACCCGCTCATTCTCAGGAGGATAGAGAAAGGGAGTGAGAGAGAGAAAGAGGCTTCCTGTATTGGGCCTACAGTACACAATACTGGCACTCTATTTAAAGACAACATGAAATCAACATTGACTTTATTTACTTACTGTGCACAAAACAGCAGTGCATGTTAAACTAAATAAAAAAGGAAATGTTAGCTTCTGTGATCTTTCAACAAAGTGTAATCATTTTCTCCTGTCCACGTGAATGGGGAAAATTAATATTAACCAATACTTTCCTGACACCCTGACATTCAGTCAAATCCTGAAATTTAAACCCACCCGGTACATTTTAGATGCTACTGTAAATGCTTTGCATTTTGCAAATTTGGTTTTATGTTGTCTTTAAGGTGTGTGTCCAAAGGTTTTTATTACTTTAAAAGAATGGTTTTAAAAAGTGTACAAAATTAAAACGCATTGTACTGCTGACTAAAAATTGACATTTCACAAGTAAATAAAACAGATGAACTTGCATATAATACAATGCATTGTTAAGACATAATAGTCTCGCCCTTGTTTTTATGGATCTAAAGGTGATGATACATGAGGCATACATACTTTTTGAGCAATGTTGCCATCAACGGGCAACCAGGTGAGACACAGGGCCCACGACCGATCTAAAGTATCCGGATAGAAATGTGTTGCCCATTCTCAATGGGAAAGTGCCCAAGCAACATCGCACGGCAACATTGTTTAAAAAAGTTGCCCTGTGTATCATCCCCTTTAGGCTACGTTCACAGTGTCATTTTTTAGGATTTGACAACCCCATTTACTTTAAGGTGCATAAAACTTTAGACACAACAAGAGCCCAATCCAACCCAAGAGCAAGTCCAATTGAGCCCAAAGTTCATCTGTCAAATCTTCATTAACCAGCAGCAGATTTTATATCTGGGTGGAGTGTGGAGCATTTGAGTAGCGCGTCGAACACAAAATTGACGGGAGCAGTGTTTGAATCTAAAATCTTCAGACATCATCTCACCTTCAAACATTCATCTCATTTCCCAGTCGCTGTAAGTTACTGAAACCACACATGAAAACCTGCAACACATGGTAGACACGTGTTTGAGCAGCGCAGAACGGCTCTCACACTGTATGACGTGACAGACAACTAGTTGTCCAGTCCGGTTCCTATCACACAGTGCAGGTTTTCCGAGAATGCAGTTGTAAGTCCTGAAAACTGTGCGGTTGTCACCGTATTAAGGACTCGAATACAGAAATTACAACTGTATTCTGTTGCTGTGTGAACGTCGCCTTAGTGATGTGTGCGACAAAAAAAATATTATCCCTAAAAAAAACACATTCAGTACATTTACATGGACAACAATACTGATTAAGACAATACTCTGATTAAGAAACTACCATGTAAACTGCGATTTCTAATTACCTTAATACGGCTAAAGTCATACTCGAAGTAAACACAAATCGAAGACGTGTTTTACCTGTTTTAGTCGCATTATCAAAGTGCATTATAGACATGTACACACCTTAATCAAACTATTAACGTTGTGTAGGTGTTTTCGCTGCATTTTGCGACAGGACACATACGCAGACGGCAGTGGTCAACCATTTGACGGCAAACAAGAGAGCATGGCTTGGCTTCAAGCAACTCTATCCCACCAGTCCTTACTTTATACTGTAATCCAGTACCGCTGAGTTTGTCGTGGTGGCAGAGGAGGCCTGTTGCTGGAGAATTTGTATCCGCCGTCATCTATTTGTATGTATAGCATGTATACCTGCCTTTGAAGCTTTCGTAAAATGTAAAAATTAAACACCCAAAACTGTATATGGTACCATAACGAAGACAAACTGTATGTTGATACCTGAAATTCTGGAGGGAATGTCGGACTGCGTAGCATGGGGACGTAATGACGTGTGCCATTAATTGATCTATGTTCTATAACATGTAAAACGGGAACATGAACGTAACGGTGCTTTAACGGGAGCAGCACCACGAACAAGGATGCTGTGTAAAGGCTATTTCTGGCATGTGACATCACATCACATCACATTTATTTGCGTTAAAGCCCTTTTTCTTGACAAAAAGTGTTTCCAAACTAGTTTTTTGTAACAGTATCGACATAGAATTTATATGCTAAAGTTAAATGGAAAAAGATTGTGTCGACATTTGCAAATTCTCATTTCCATCAGCTATATCGGTAAACATTTTGATGCGCTAAACTTTTTTCCGCAAAATAATCCTTGGATGGAAACCTGGCTGTTGACAGTGCTGTTTGTCACAAATATATTAGCTAAATATCCCAGAAACAAATCTAGATCTAAACATGTAATTTGTTTTAATAATACAATACTGTATGTGCATAAATTGGAATTTAATTCATTATATGTTATATTGTATTATTTTATTACAGTTGATGTGTTTGTGACTAAAGAGTATGAGAAAGCAAAAAAAAAAAAAGATTATGAAAATCAGCTGGCTTACAAGACAGCAATTTTTGCTTCTCGCTCTCTCTCTCTGTGTTTCTCAGCAGGGTGGGGAAGCCGGGGGTTAAATGCTTGTAGAGTTGGTATACAAATGATGGTTGGACAAAGGCACTTTTATAGCAAGGTGTGTGTGTGTGTGTGTGTGTGTGTCACAATGCCAGGTGAGGGGGTGTCTCTGAAGGTCGTGACCTCATTAGATGTGTAAGAATGGGGGTGTGTGTTTGGGTGTGGGGGGTGTACCTGGTCAAAAGCTCTGTGGGAAGGAGAAGGTGGGGTTTCATTAAAATGAACCCACCTCTTCCTGTCTCTCTCACTCGCTCTTCACAAAACAAGAATGGCGACCTGCTGCGGGATCTCCAAAAAACAGTTTAATAAACTCACACACATGCATAAGGAGACGCACATCTCTTCACACACTCATGAGGTTTCCATTACAAATGTGGGAAACATGGGCAAGTGTATTTTGTTGTGGATCAATGAAACTTCACTATGCTGATATCAGCAAACTTTGCTTGAGGAAATCAAATTAAGTTGTTTTTAACCTCTGTTTAAAACCCAAGCCCTCGGCTTCAACCACAGAGTGGCTAATAACATGTTTATCCAAAATTTGTTTTGCTAGATATCATACAATGTTTTCATTGAAATGCAGTTGTACTCAGGATTTCCTTTCCCGTAATTATTTTCCCCTCATCGGGAACACATACGTCTCAAACCAACCGAAGCAAGCAAACGTTAAAGCGACATTCCAGACGTTTTCATTGGAAATCTGTTTACATCACATTGTCAAGCTGTCAATCACTCCGTCTGATGATTGCGTCAGGGTTAAACGTAAAACGTGATCGCCAGTCATTTCTGGGGTAATTTACTAATTTACAAAAATAGTTCAAATCTAAGCAGATGTGTACCAGTGACCTGGAAGCTGTTCAGTTTTTCAACAGACATGTTTGAGAAGTCTTGACAGCATGTTTTGATCTGCGGGGTTGCACTGGAAAGGACTCATGCCTCTCAACGTCATGTTTGTATAGCGTGGCTGAAAGCTGATGGAGAAAGTGCTGTAAATGTGAAGAAATTAGATTAGATTTCAAACTTTTCATACTTTTTGCTGGATTGTATGAGCCCACACCCTGTCTCACTCCCTGTCCTGTCTTTCTCTTTACAGTTGTATCTATAAATCTTTCTTTTTCTGTCTCTCGTACCGTTTTTTTTACTGCTAAAGTAGACTATTGGTGATGATAAAGCTGTGATAAATAAAAAATATAATCTAATATAGTGCAAATCATACATAAAACCATTTTTACATAAATTGTCATATTCAATTAAGTGAAATTTAAGAAAATTTGAAATGTGAGTTGTGAAAATTAGACATAATAGAACATGCTGAACAGACTGTAACAGAGTGTGTCTTAAAACATTGTTTTTAATCTGTCAAATATGGTGTCTGCACTGACTGACTAACTGTTTTAAGCTTCATTAAGATTCAGTTTTAAACTAAACTAAAGGTATTTGTAACCTTATCTGCTCACACAGCAGTATCTTAATGTGACAATGAGGTCATTGCATGTGTGCATGTTTTCAATAAAAAAAAAAAAACAGAACATTAGCCTGGAAACTTTACAAACTTTCTTTAGAAATGTGCATACGCTTGTTTTTATGTCATTGACTTCTGTGACTGAACTAACAGAAATGCTAACATTGATAATAAGAAATGTGTCACTGAAGACTGGAGTAATGATGCTGAAAATTCAGCTTTGCTATCATAGGAATAAATTACATTTTAAAATATATCAAAATAGAAATCAGTTATTTTAAATTGTAATAATATTTCACAATATTTCTGTTTTTACCACATTTTAGATTAAATAAATGGCGAGCATAAGAGACTTATTTTGAACAATGGTATAAAGCTTATTATATTTACTGCAAGCTAACCTTAACTATAATCCCTAACATTTAGCTTTTTTTTTTATTAAAAACACATTATTTCATTCCCCAAAAATGTTTTGAGACAATTTATTTTCTAAAATTAAACCCACATGCTTGCAATAGATAAGTGAACCTTTTAACACACTTATTTTTTGTGCATTGTTATTTGCATACAGTTAGTTCAGATCTGTAGGTCAGTCAGTCTGTTTTTTCCTCTAGTTTTTCATTTACCTGTTTAAACCAGTTCAGAAACTACACACACATGTGGATTGGCTTTCTATGGCTCTGTGCAGATTTCTGGTTTAGATTGCACACTGTTGTTTTAATATTATTCTGATTTAAACAGTTTTCTCAGGACATATCTCTCTCTATGTCTGACTTCTCATTCTGTTCCTCTCTCGTGCAGACTGATACTGTGTATAAAGCACCTGAATGAGAGGAAAGTGTGTGTGTTTAATTGTGTGTATCAAGGGAGTTGTGTTTGTTGCTAAAGAGCAGTGTGTGTGAGGAGAGTGTGATTGGAGCTGACACAAGCTGTATTATCATGTGTTTCACGTTAGCCGGCTCTAAACTTCTGTGTGGGGTAGACAGTTCATACATGCCACTCAACCTTAACACACACACACACACACACACACACACACACACACACACACACACACACACACACACACACACACACTCTTACCTCCTCAACTAAGAATAGAGCTCAGCAAAACAGATAGAGTTACTCAAACCTGAGGATGGAGAGAGGTGGAGGGGCAGAGAGTATTAGCCAGGACCAAAACAAGAAATTAAAGGAATAATTTCTTCATATCACCTTCATGTTGTTCCAAAACCTGTATGACTTGCCTAAACATAAAAGAAGACAATTAATGTGAAGTAAAGCTTTCAAAAAGGATGCAAAACCCCAAAATGACCTGTATGGCATTATTCCAAGTTTTCTGAAATCATATAGCTTTGTGTAAGAGACAGGCCAAAATGTAGGTTATGTTCCGATAACTTTCTTGAGCAGTTGAGAGTCAGTGAGTTAAACAAATCATTCAGAGGATTCTGAATTTATTCAGACTTTAACAGACAAACTAATTTTATTTTATTTTATTATTTTATGTTTTATTTATTTATTTTTATTTTATATTATATAATTTTGTATTATATTAAATGTATATATATATATATATATATATATATATATATATATATATATATATATATAATTCATGCACATTAGGAACAAGATGGGGTGAGTAAATGACAACAAAATGTACATTTTTGGGATTATTTTTGGGTGAGTATTCATTTAAAACAAAATCAGAATGAAGGCACAAAACTGAGTAGAAAAAAGGGAAAATAAACCATGAGAAAGATTAAGGAAACATGGAAGAGAAAGGAAGACAGACGGACAGAGAGGAAACTGGACCAAGAATTAGAGAAGAAAGAGAGAGCGAGGGAGTAATCAGATTTTCCGGGTGGCAGCAGGTAGTCGGGGTAGGACTTTGTCCCTGGCCATCCTCTCGGATAACGGGTTAACACACACACACCCTCGCCAGTCCTTTTGGTTGGCTGTGTCAGCCCTGATCCATCAGGCAGGATTTTTCCTGGTCTGTGTGTCAGTAATGTTAGGACAGAGATCTGCTCTAATTGTTGTGGCTGGTCAAGACAAGTTACCATCTCGGGCCAACCACAGGAACAGCCTCTCCATCGGTTACCCCGGCAGATTATAACCCTGACATCCTGCCATCCACAACCTTCAAAACAAACCCCCTAGAGAGACGGGGAGAAAGAAAGAGAGAGTGAGATGTTTTTTGTGTGTGAGTGAGAGAGAGAGACTTCCAGGGTTTCTTCTTAAATAGAGCGAGAACACATCCATCTTCCCTCGTCTTCAGATTGTCCGGACTCTCTTTTTCTCCTCCATGGCGGCGCCCTTCTTTCCTTCTCTTACTTTTCTTTATGACAGCCATTGTAACCTCTTTAGAGCGACGGGGGGAAGCCGCACCATTGGCCGTCGCTCTAGAGCCCGGTTTGATTGACAGCGGGAGTCCGGCCAACTGCCACCCAGGACACCCAGCCATAAATCATCAGTTATGGAGCGCGCCCACTTCCTGAAGCGCTACCGCTGCCTGCAGGGGACAAAAAGCCTTTTGTGGGGGATTTTATTTGGAGAAGAAGGTTTAGGAGGTCTCAGGACTGTTTGCCAGGGCCAACCACACTGCCTGCCTCTCTGAAAAGTTGGAGCCAAAAGTAGAGAGAGACTGTGCTCATTGGCCACTCTTTGCACTCTACTGACACCAGCAGCTCTTCCAGGTGGCCCCCCTCCACGTCTGCTAAGCCTCAGACCGACACACACATCAGTCATCCAATTAAAACACACAACACAAGCACCAGACCCCTTTAGAACGAGAACAGAAAGAACTAGAACTGAAGAAAGTTCAATCGGACTGCTTTCTTTCATTTTAAAATTGGGAAAACAGGATAGAATAAAAGTATTTCAGTGTACTTTCACAACGCAAAGCTTCCTCTCCAGACCTGCTCTGTCATTTTGAGCCAGAAACACATTTTGAGTTTTAAAAAAAAAACCTCGAGAAAAATGTAATGATAAAAAGTTTTTTACTCCAAACTGCTAATATAATTGAGATTTAAATAGTGGTTTAGTCATTCAGTGGAGATCATTCAGTGTAATCTAGAAGCCATTCTGAAATCAAATAAAAAACAGATCTGTGACATCATCAAAAGGCACCCTGAAGATCACGTGGTGCTGCAGAAAAGTAAATCCATTGCTCTTAAATATTTGATTATTCCACCTTTTCATGGTGTGGTAGCCTAAGTTACAAAACCCCATGTCATTCAGTGAAATGCCCAAACAAATTTTTTTTAAATAAGTAGATGTTGTGAATAATTGTGATTAACTTTACTGGTCAAGCTCACTTTTTTTATATAGGTGGCCAGTTGATGGCCTGCAATATAAGCTGAAGTAGAAGTTTTGTCATTCAGGGTAATGTTTTTTCATACTGAATGACAGTATCACTGTATAAATAACAATTTTAACATCTTATTTATATTACAGATAAATGAGGGATGTTTAGCATAAACAAATATATGTTAAACTTAATAAATATTAATATTTGAATGCATTTTTGTATTGTTTAATTTGTGTTATTGGTTCATTTTAGATTGAAAGGCATTGTAAAATGCCAAAAGCGGAATGGATTCTGATTGGCTGTCAATGTATTTATCGTTCATTAGCTGGGAAAAAATCGCTCTGAAAGTGATTCCACGATATCATTTCTCTGTGCCGTTATCGTTATAGTTGTGGCGTGGACTCTACTGTTCTTTTATATTTAGACTGATTTGTTTTTAACTATATCATTATCATTATCATACTTGGTGTGAACGGGCCTTTAGCAAGGAAAAGAGAAAGCTATTCAGGATTGCGATTGTCAGAATAATAAATTGCCAATATTTGTGAACAGAGAGTTCTCCCTCACTACGGTATGTCACAAGTTCAAAAGAGACCATTGAGGGGATTCTCCACCCCAAAAACCCATCCTGATAACGTCATTTATGTTGGCAAACAAAAAGTATTCATAAATATAGCTGTAAGGAGTAATTTTTGGAGCCGAGCAAGTCCGAAACAAAGTGACAAGCTCAGCAAGCATAGCAGAGAGCATCAAAACAGTAGAATAAAATGCTTATTATTTTTCAACATCTGCTTCTGCCATCATTTACTCAGTTATATTATTAAAACGAATGTAATAATACAGACTAATACTAAAAACATTGCAATTATGGGAACAATGGCAATATTATCACCCTTTTTGGCTAAATGTCATTCAGAGTAACAAACCCTGGTCATTCAGCGTAACGCATATATTTATGTAAAAATGACAATATACTTATTCTGACCTGTAATTATTAAAATAAATAAAATCATACTAAATTGTATTATATTTTAAATGATTTTCACTTTCTTACAAAAACGTCTTGCTGACAAATGGGTAACACCTAGTGGTTTGAAGGATAGTGGCAAAGTATAAAGATGTAAAAATTACAATGAATTAGTATTTGAAGGCTGCGCTGTGATCCTTTAATAGAGTCTTTATGTCAACAAATGATTCCTGTTTTAAATACGCCTAATAAGATTTTCTGATACATAAATATTGTCCAGTCATAAGGGTTAATTTTTTTAAAATGAGTAATAAATAAGCTTTCCATTGATGTATGGTTTGTTAGGATAGGACAACATTTGGCCGAGATACAACTATTTGAACATCTGGAATCTGAGGGTGCAAAAAAATCTAAATATTGAGAAAATCGCCTTTAAAGTTGTCTAGATGAAGTCCTTAGCAATGCATATTACTAATAATAATAAATTTGTGATATATTTCGGTAGGAAATTTACAAAATATCTTCATGGAACGTGATCTTTAATTAATATCCTAATGGTTTTTGGCATAAAAGAAAAATAATTTTGACCCCTGTAATGTATTGTTGGCTATTGCCACAAATATACCTGTGCGACTTATGACTGGTTTTGTGGTCCAGGGTCATATATATATATATATATATATATATAATCACAGAATTAAAATGTATGTACGAAATACTTACCTAAAATTACTATATATTACTTTTTATATCTTTTTTTATTTTTCCGACAAAATAGACAGTTTCAGATCAGACTCTGTGTTTCTACCTAAATGGCTCATTGCACCATCTGACTACACATTCTGGTAAATGGAGGTTAGTCGATTATTACAGAGGTGATTTACATCTAGAAGTCTTAAATGTACAGTAGCAAAAACAGCCTGTTTAATCTAGAGGTCAGATAGAGAGTGGAAATATGCTATGAATAATGAGATTATTACTTTTTGGTACAATAATCCATCACTAATATTGTAAGTGGACTTTAGGGATGAAAATAATATACAGAAGTGTAGAATACATCCCTTTTAATACTTTTTGTAGTAGCCAAAAAATTATTCCCTCTCAGTGGCATACTTATAAATGCTGTAGAAGTTTCAGGAACATTTTCCACGCAACAATTAAATCCTCCATTAAATTGAGTCGATGCCTGACGGTCAGGTATCACTGGAAATGAACTGATTGTGAATTATCTGCCGTTGTGGTCAAAATCCCTGACATGGAGGTGAACCTCCCTTAACAACAGCGTCCACACCGGAGGAGATCTCCATCCCTATGTTTTCACTCATCTCTCCCTCCTTCTCGCTGTCTGTTTTTCTTTTTCCGCTACGTTGTCAGACAGAAGGAGAGACGGGCCTGTTTTCTTTTTCAATATAGATCTGAAAGAAAAGGGATACGAACGAGGGAGAGCGAGCGAAGGAGAGAGCAAGATGTGACCCTAGAGAGGTACAGACGAGAAATCCCTGACACCTCCGTAAATCTGGACGTCCCGTGTCCACCCTCCACTGCAAGTGTGTATGTGTGTGTGTGTGTGTGCCATGAGTGTCAACCAGCCGCAAGAGGAAAACATTCCTGTGTGGTTCTCACACAAATTCAGGAGGTTTGCTCTGAAAACAAGGCCTTTCCTCACTGCTTCAGCCTTTCTCCCCCCCCCCCCCCTCTCTCTCTCTCTCTCTCTGGCTTCAACTGTCCTCCACAGACTAGGCTGGTAGAGGTGAGGATGAAGGTTTTCATTGTGCTGCTGTTGATTCTGCGTTAGGCTCGGTGTTTAGCTTTTATGATGAATATGCGCTTGAGTCTGTGCTGTTATTTTGCAGTCTCTCTGGGTCTGGCTCGCCCTCGCTCATCTCTCTCTCTCACGTACACACACGCACAAACCTAGAGTTAGCCACATTAGCCTGATTTTTCACCCAAATGGAAATGTGTGCTGTCACATGGCCATCGCCCCTGACGATCTGCTGTCCAATCACTCACAAGCAGCCCGCCGGCCCCGCAAATAGGCCTGTCACTCTCCCCGTCCGTATGGTAACGGATGGTCCATCATTAAAGGGGGGGGGGGGTGGCAGGCTGGGGTGGAGGTGGAGGAAGGTCCAGCGGGTGATGAGCTCTCTGCCCCATCAGGTGTGTGGACACACACACATAAATACAAGTGTGTGTTCATGTAAGGTGTGTATATATCTGTAGAGTATGTTTGTGTGATGTCCACTTGTGTCTTCAAAAGGATAAAGTGCCATCGTATTATTTTGGACATTTACCATGGTAATACCATGTTTTGTGGACATTTACCATATTGGTATCATGTTTTTTGGTGCATGTGCTACCGTAATGCTACCGTAAAGTTCGTTGGTATGTTTTCATGGTATTACCATGATTTTTTTAAATACCATGATAACACCATGCTTTTTGGACATGCACTAAGGTAACATGTTTTTGGACATGTACTATATAATTTTTTTTTTTTTTTTGTACGTTTACCCTGGTTTAAAAAAATAGGTTTTGAAGTGTACCATGGAATTACAATATTTTTGTAATTGTAATTTTGCATATTTATTATTGTAACACCATGTTTTTGGACATGTACTTTTATAATACTATGTTTTTGAGCATGTGCCATGGTATTATTTCTTTTACATGGTGATAACAACATGGTGTTTGGACATGTACCATTGTATTACCATGTTTTTCTGCACATTTACTATGGTAATACCATGTTTTGTGGACATGTACTGTAGTAATACCATGTTTTTTTGGACATTTACCATTGTAATCATTTGTTTTGTGGACAGTGTACCATGGTATTACCCTGTGTTTTGCACTTTTGACATAGTGGTATAAAGTTTTTTGTGCATGTACTACTGTAATGCCATGTTTTTTGGCATGTTTTCATGGTATTATTATGTTTTTTTCCAAATATACCATGAAAATACCAAGATTTTTGGACATGCACCATTGATTTTTTTTTAAGGTTTACCCTGGTAACAACATGGTTTCTGGACATGTACCATGGAATTACAATATTTTTTCCACATTTACTATGGTAATAATTTTTTTTTTTAATGTGGTAAAACCATGGTATTCTTTGAATTAAGTTGAGATACCATGTAAATAACATGTTGCAATAATATATTGTAGTCATTTAGTACTGTGGTATATACCAAAGTACCATGGTTTTACAATCTGATACCATCTATGTGCCATACTACCACAGTACTTTTGTAAGGGAAGTTCGCTTGCATGAAATGTGTGTGTGTGTGTGTGTGTGTGTGTGTGTCTGTGTCTGTGTCTGTGTGTGTGTGTGTGTGTGTGTGTGTGTGTGTGTGTGTGTGTGTGTGTGTGTGTGTGTGTGTGTGACTGGTGGCCTTTGGTGATCGTAAATAAAAGAGCTGTAGTTGAGGAGGAGATAAGGCATTATGGCTATTTACACTGAATCACACTCACTATCCATCAACACACACACACACACAGATACGGGTCCGATCCAGCCGTGTCACTCTTATTTATGTGTTGAGCTCTCAGTAAGGCTACACTGGGGTGTTATACTCAATGGGGCCATCCGTTTCTCACAGTGTGTGTGGATGAGATGATGATGATGCATTCTGTTGTCAGGGAAACAATCAGCAAGGCCGGTCGTTACGGTAACGGGATCACCATGGATGCCTGCTCGGTAAATAACACCTCCATCGGCCCGCCGGTCGTCACAGAGACAAATGCCGGGCTTTTAATTAGGCTAATAAAATAGGAAGAAAGGGCTGACGGCTCGGAGTGGCTGTCAGTTACTGAAGATACATCACAACACACACACACGACCATCAGAGTTACTGAAACCTCAGTGTGTTGTGCAATAATACTCATTATATGTTAGATGTTACTAGGTTTTTTAGACCCTCTCGACTGAAACATAGTAAAATTTTCGTCTGTCACTTTTATTTACCATCCTAAATAACATAAATTTACAATTTAAAGCATTCAAATCATAGTATGCATACAATGCAATAGTTGCATGGTTGGCATATTATTTGCATTGGATTGTTGAAGCATGAATGCTTTATAGGCTAATATTTCCCACAATCCTTTGCTCTGTGGAAAGATGTTTGTGACAGTTCTCTATTGACATTTTAAGTTGAAGACAAATGGCAAGGAGAGTGAGGCCAAAGCTGCCACAGCAGTTTTTAAATGTATGATCCTGAAAGTTAAGTATTAATGAATTGAAATGTAATGCTTTTGGCTAATGCTCACATGCAAACGCAAACAATTTGTGACAAAGGCACTTAAGATAAACATTTTGGACATAGTGTGTCCCAATACTAGCATGGTGTTGCAAACTTTATACTGAAAAGTAGGTATTTCCCATAACCAATGAAGTACATAGAGTATGTAAAGTGTGTAGTATTGGTATTTTTAAACTTTTAACCCTGGGTAAACAATCCTGGGCTTTTTCCATGTTTCATACTTTATCTTGGGTCAGTAATGGATCTTGGTGTAGGCAAATTTCACATTGTAAATTTGTAAACTCCAGGTTAAAGTTCTGTTTGCATATTTATTAGCTTGATAACATTAATTGGACCAGTTCAGCACATCACCAGTTTACAATGTCTACAACTGTACAAAGCTCATGAAAAATTAATGAGTTAGACACTGAGGCAGTTTGTGACTCCCAACGTACATCAATGAGCCTTGGCCGCCCATGACCCTGTCGCCAGTTCACCACTGTTCCTTCCTTGGACCACTTTTGATAGATACTGACCACTGCAGACCGGAAACACCCCATAAGAGCTGCAGTTTTGGAGATGCTCTGACCCAGTCGTCTAGCCATCACAATGTGGCCCTTGTCAAACTCGCTCAAATCCTTACGCTTGCCCATCCTGCTTCTAACACATCAACTTTGAGGACAAAATGTTCACTTGCTGCCTAACATATCACACCCACTAACAGGTGCGGTGATGAAAAGATACTCAGTGGTCATAATCATAGGTGTAAATCACGGGGGGGGGGGGGGGGATTGGGGTCAGGACACCCCCCTATCTGAGGGTTGCCCCCCCTTAAAAATATAATTAAAAACCACATTGTAACGGGGCAAAAAATGCGTTTTAAGTTTAGAAACATTTTGAGTCCCCCCTCTCTTGCCTCACAGTGGTTTGGTCAATCACGCACCTCACCTAAAAGTCCGGTGGGAGAGTACAAAGTTCAGAAGTTGTGGAACTCCAGTAAGTAGTCTGTTAAGGCTGTTTTATCTACTTTAATCATCGGATGAAGTGATTATTTTCTCTTTAATACTTAGTTATTAATAAATATTTTTTGCGATTATTGTTTGGTAGCTTGTCACCCACTACAACTAACACGGCGATAAGCCCATGTGTGACATTAGGCTAATATTGTAGATTTACCGTTGTGTTGGGTTTTGCTCAGTACTATGTGGAAGAAGCAAGATAATTTAATAACTATTACCGTGTAGTGAACCTATGATAACTCATATTTAAACAACTATTGCTTTGTGTTGTTGGCCAGATAAAATGACAGAGAATAGAAAAACGGACATAAGATAGTTTTTCAGTGCACCAAAATGCCACACATATCCTTACAAGTACAATTTTGGCTGTATTATTTGCGTCCCCTTGAAAAATTGCCTTTGAGATATTTTTTGTTTACTGCCCCCCCCCCCCCAACTGTTAGATGAAATTTACACCCATGGTCATAATGTCATACCTGATCGGTGTATGTCACTGCCATTGTTTTGTCTCAAGATGCACACCAGTAATGTTTTTTTCTAAGGCACGTTCAAGCTACTTAAACATCCTAATTGAACTAAGGCCTAATCCTGGCTTAATCTAAGCCCTGTCTGTGAAACCAGGCCTAAAAGCGTTTATGTGAAATACGATTCAGCCTTTCTCTCTCTTGCTCTGTTTTTCTCTCACACACACAAAAGTCCTGGAGGAGACGTGTAGTATTTCCAGACCCAGGTTTTTTCAGCTGCTTCACTCTAGACCTTCATTTACCAAAACTAATTGAAATAAAAGTCTTTCCTCCTCCTGCTTATGTTCACAACACTTCACTTGTCACTATGAATGACCCAGTGTCTTTCTGCTGTGTTCGTCAAAAGCTGCCCGGCAAAGTTATAATGTATGTCATCGGCTCTGGATGTTTTTCGAGGACTAGAATATTTTAAAGGTGATAAAATAACAGTTACAGGTAATAATAGAGCCAGACGGGCTCCAGATGCCGCAGTGAGAGAAGCCACTTGGGCGGATTTCTCCAACGTTTTCCCTCAATGTTCTGCTTCATTTCCGCAAAGTCAACTAAGGTGATGAATTCAACTCGAGAGGTAAAAAATTATGAAGTATGGAACAAGGAATAGAGTTTTAAAGGGCAGAAACCAAGATGACTACATTTAAATGCATCTGACCTCAACATCTTGCATAGCCAACAATGACATGTGGCTCATGCAGATCTTGTTCCATAAAACAACTTAAATGCTCTTAAACCACAAAAGCAGCATCAGAAACACAGGCCTTATTGCAGACAGATAGAATGTCAATGTCTGTCATTTGCAAAGTTATACTCTCCACTCCTAACCACTTGAGTATTTGCTTAATACTTTGGTTAAAATGGTAATTCTTTCAGCTACCAATAAGAGTGTAGTATTGATTTTATCATATTTAAACCCATTTCACAAAATTCTGCAGTCACAAATTTTTTTTACCTCAAGGGCAGACCAAGTCTAGTGATAGGATGATACATAAACCAGAACAATAATTGGTAATTTTTAGATTATAGGCATCAGCTGATAATATGTTCATTTGAACCAATTTACACTGTTTATGTCACTACTTTGTCAGCTCAAAATTCGGTAACATTTTATTTTAAGGCTACATAGTTACATGTACTTACTATAGTAATAACATTAAATTATGCATAATTACAAGTAACTAACCCTAAACCAAACCCTAACCATAACTCTATAGTAAGTACACATAGTTAATTAATATTACTCAGTACTTACTACTTTGGGTAAGTACAATGTAACTATGTCACCTTAAAGGTGTTTTCACACTTGGTCCTTTTCAGGGGTCTGAGCGCGGTTTGCGCGATTTTTGGCCCATATGTGAACACTCCAAACGATCTCAGACCCTTTTAAAGCAAACCGAACCGAGACCATCTCGAGAGGTGGTCTGGGTATGGTTCGATCTCATCATATGGTACGGTTCGCTAAAAAAACACGCAATCTGAACACAAACCGCTCTGGGCTTACTTAATTTTTCTGTTCGCGAATTCCAATGTAGTTTGGCCATCAGATGCCTCCGTACAAATCGGCCGTTCATCATCATGGCTGCTTCTTCTAGCAAATCTCTACAAATTATTTGTTCACAATTTACACTTGTTTATTGCAATTTCAACCGCTTCTGAACTATGTAAGAGAGACGCGGCTGCGCACCTTGCCAGTTTAAAATGGTTTTACGAGCGCACACACCTAAAGCACATGGACAGAAGCCAACTGTTATTTACAAAGGTGGATGTGTGATATAGCTAGTGCAAGAATATATATACACTCACCTAAAGGATTATTAGGAACACCATACTAATACTGTGTTTGACCCCCTTTCGCCTTCAGAACTGCCTTAATTCTACGTGGCATTGATTCAACAAGGTGCTGAAAGCATTCTTTAGAAATGTTGGCCCATATTGATAGGATAGCATCTTGCAGTTGATGGAGATTTGTGGGATGCACATCCGGGCACGAAGCTCCCGTTCCACCACATCCAAAAGATGCTCTATTGGGTTGAGATCTGGTGACTGTGGGGGCCATTTTAGTACAGTGAACTCATTGTCATGTTCAAGAAACCAATTTGAAATGATTCGAGCTTTGTGACATGGTGCATTATCCTGCTGGAAGTAGCCATCAGAGGATGGGTGCATGGTGGTCATAAAGGGATGGACATGGTCAGAAACAATGCTCAGGTAGGCCGTGGCATTTAAACGATGCCCAATTGGCACTAAGGGGCCTAAAGTGTGCCAAGAAAACATCCCCCATACCATTACACCACCACCACCAGCCTGCACAGTGGTAACAAGGCATGATGGATCCATGTTCTCATTCTGTTTACGCCAAATTCTGACTCTACCATCTGAATGTCTCAACAGAAATCGAGACTCATCAGACCAGGCAACATTTTTCCAGTCTTCAACTGTCCAATTTTGGTGAGCTCGTGCAAATTGTAGCCTCTTTTTCCTATTTGTAGTGGAGATGAGTGGTACCCGGTGGGGTCTTCTGCTGTTGTAGCCCATCCGCCTCAAGGTTGTGCGTGTTGTGGCTTCACAAATGCTTTGCTGCATACCTCGGTTGTAACAAGTGGTTATTTCAGTCAAAGTTGCTCTTCTATCAGCTTGAATCAGTCGGCCCATTCTCCTCTGACCTCTAGCATCAACAAGGCATTTTCGCCCACAGGACTGCCGCATACTGGATGTTTTTCCCTTTTCACACCATTCTTTGTAAACTCTAGAAATGGTTGTGCGTGAAAATCCCAGTAACTGAGCAGATTGTGAAATACTCAGACCGGCCCGTCTGGCACCAACAACCATGCCACGCTCAAAATTGCTTAAATCACCTTTCTTTCCCATTCTGACATTCAGTTTGGAGTTCAGGAGATTGTCTTGACCAGGACCACACCCCTAAATGCATTGAAGCAACTGCCATGTGATTGGTTGATTAGATAATTGCATTAATGAGAAATTGAACAGGTGTTCCTAATAATCCTTTAGGTGAGTGTATATATATATATATATATATATATATATATATATATATATATATATATATATATATATATGTGTGTGTGTAAAAAGATAAACAACTTAATTCAACAGCATTTGCAGCAATGTCATTTTAAAAAATTATAATATTCTTTACAAACAAATATTTTGGTTACTGAGGCACAAACAATGAAGTGAATGGGATCAAATGTTGAAGGGTCGGCCATCAAACACTGAACTGTACTAGATCCAAAAAGCAACAGTATGAACACAAAGGAGTCTGAGACCATATTCCTACTAAAGTGGACCAAAAAAGGATCTGAGTCCTCTTTCAGGTACAGTGAAAGTGTGAACGTGAAGAGAACTGGGTCCTTTTTCACTCGGTTCACCTCTTGGTCCACTTAAAGGAGTCTGAGTTTGGTTCTTTTAAAGAGGACCCAAGTGTGAAAACACCATAAAATAAAGTATAACCAAAAATTCTACTGACAGATTTGTCAATGGTTAGTAAACTGTTTTTTGTGAGTTTTTAATGTAATAATAATAATTATTATAATTAAATCTCCAATGGCTTCTCTGCTGAGATGTGATTATATTTTTTATTATATACCGGTATTATAGTATATTATATTGATTTTATAATAGAAATAATAACTACAAATTGTATTATTATTAATATTATTATTGATAAAATAATTCATAAAATGATTTACATTTATCAATAATTTAAAATGTATTTAATAATAATTAATAATTATTAAAATCATTTGTTTTAAGAAAGTTTATTTCTTTTTAATTCAGCATGTTTGTGTACATCATTTGCATATCATACATTGCATTTGCATATCATTTGCTCTCATTGAATTGTATTCTATATATTGGAATTTATTATATATATTGAATTATGTATCCGCATTCTGCATTATATTGATCATAATTGTATTGGTTAATCTAGTTGTATGTAGTTGCCCTAGAAGACTTGTATAAAAATAACTTATTCTTAATAAAAGCATCTAAAAAAATGATTTAAATCTGTCAATCGATTTAAAAAAATTAATTGCTATTTTTTTCTGTAATTAATCGCGATTAAAAACATTGGAGCTTTTTATATTACCCAATATTGTAATAATTTCACAGTTACTCTCCAAATTAATGTGGAAACAACTTAAAGACAGTATATTTTAAATATTTGTTGTAATGGCATCTTTTTATGAATGAAGGCCAGTATCACTGATACTAATACAGCCACTGATGTCTCTATGAAATTGATTTTTTTTTTAAACATTAATGATAGACATTTAACATTACAGTAGAATTGAAAGCTGAACTTAAAACAATCTTCACATAAACCCATTACAATAAATGTCATATTTTCTGTGTTAGACATATACAGAAATTGAATAAAGTTATCAAACACCTTTCTTAACTGCATAAATTAAATATAGATTAATTTAGATTATTTTATAGATTAGACCATTTTCTCTGTTACCTTTGTTCTTTGATTAACATTGATGACAGACATCACAGCAACTGGCTTATTAGGCTGCTGTCACTTTAAGACCCGCCACTGCCGAGCATGACGTGGATCTGATGCGCTGTCACGCGCATCTCATTTTCTCACAACTCTTTAAGTTCATTTAAGACGTTATTTAACTCATTTAAGACTGCTCTTATGATGATACTCGACAAAACAGGCATTTTGGCATAATTCTGTGTTATTGTTTGTTCAAGCACGAAAAGGAACTTGATTCTGGCGCGCTGTCTGTGTGCACGATACTGACTTTCTGTGCGTCGTGTGTGTGTCACATAGACAGGACATTCACAGACAGTGTGTTCTCTTTTGTCTTGTCACGCTTGAATGGTTTAAAAGCATTTGCATGAATAAAAGCGTGATCATATAATGTAACACTAGCCAAAGGATGACAGAAAAAATGGATGCTGCATTAATTTGTGTTAAATATTTTTGAAAAAATGTATTGCAGACGTTAGCGCACTAATTTTGACAGCTCTACAATTTTGTCAAATATGCAGATAAACAACTGCAGAATGGACATATGTAGAGTTACTGTAGATGTGTTGGCAGGATAAGTCGACAGCAGAAGCAGGTTGGCGTGTTGCCACTCGCTAGTTTCTTATAAGTTCTGATATTATGCCGAATATTAGTGCAGGAATGGTCCAAATCTCTTTCTTTCTCAGTCTTGCTGTACTAAGTCCCCCACAGCACACCCCAGATGCTGGGAAAGAAGGAGCGAGGGAACGTAAGAATGGAGGAGTGTGAATAGAGGAGTGTAGCTGCCCAGTCCTGATAACAGCATCAGGCTTTAGGGCCGTAAACACATGGGCTGTTTGATGTGTTCTTATCGAGAAAACTTTAAACACTAAACCAGCCACTCCAGCCACATCAAATTCAGCCATTAATCTACACTTTTATTCAATTATAAGTTTTGAGGCGAAAACATGGGAGAGAAGAAATTCAGAATCACTAATCAAACCCCTAATGGCTGTTAAGCATGAAATGGTTGTTTTTCTATTTTTTTTTGATGATTGTTTTTCCCTCTCTTCACACGCATTAAAGCAATCACACAGGCTTGGGACATGCATATTCTCTCTCCAATGATTCTTGATTGAATTTTGAGAGCTCTGTACTGTGGTATTAAAGCAGGACCAGGTTTGCAAGGCTCAAAGTCTAATTATAAAGTGATCAGAAACTGGATAAAGCCCAACGTCATAAAGCAGCTGAAAGCTCCAAACCCATATGACTTTATTGATTCTGTGGGCACAAAGGGAGTTTTTTGTAATTAGCCTTTATTTAGCCTACTTTTATTTACTAGTACTAGTACTAGTAGAGATCCTGTGTTTTTTTGTTTGTTTGTTTGTTTGTTTGTTTGTTTGTTTGTTTTTTGCATGCTGTAATGTAAACCTTTATTTATTATTGCTCTTAGTGCTTGCTACTTGTTATTTTCATTTATTTATTTCTTATTATTCTTTTTATACATATACATAGGCTATACATATACACTCACCTAAAGGATTATTAGGAACACCTGTTCAATTTCTCATTAATGCAATTATCTAATCAACCAATCACATGGCAGTTGCTTCAATGCATTTAGGGGTGTGGTCCTGGTCAAGACAAACTCCTAAACTCCAAACTGAATGTCAGAATGGGAAAGAAAGGTGATTTAAGCAATTTTGAGCGTGGCATGGTTGTTGGTGCCAGACGGGCCGGTCTGAGTATTTCACAATCTGCTCAGTTACTGGGATTTTCACGCACAACCATTTCTAGAGTTTACAAAGAATGGTGTGAAAAGGGAAAAACATCCAGTATGCGGCAGTCCTGTGGGCGAAAATGCCTTGTTGATGCTAGAGGTCAGAGGAGAATGGGCCGACTGATTCAAGCTGATAGAAGAGCAACTTTGACTGAAATAACCACTCGTTACAACCGAGGTATGCAGCAAAGCATTTGTGAAGCCACAACACGCACAACCTTGAGGCGGATGGGCTACAACAGCAGAAGACCCCACCGGGTACCACTCATCTCCACTACAAATAGGAAAAAGAGGCTACAATTTGCACGAGCTCACCAAAATTGGACAGTTGAAGACTGGAAAAATGTTGCCTGGTCTGATGAGTCTCGATTTCTGTTGAGACATTCAGATGGTAGAGTCAGAATTTGGCGTAAACAGATTGAGAACATGGATCCATCATGCCTTGTTACCACTGCGCAGGCTGGTGGTGGTGGTGTAATGGTGTGGGGGATGTTTGCTTGGCACACTTTAGGCCCCTTAGTGCCAATTGGGCATCGTTTAAATGCCACGGCCTACCTGAGCATTGTTTCTGACCATGTCCATCCCTTTATGACCACCATGTACCCACCCTCTGATGGCTACTTCCAGCAGGATAATGCACCATGTCACAAAGCTCGAATCATTTCAAATTGGTTTCTTGAACATGACAATGAGTTCACTGTACTAAAATGGCCCCCACAGTCACCAGATCTCAACCCAATAGAGCATCTTTGGGATGTGGTGGAACGGGAGCTTCGTGCCCTGGATGTGCATCCCACAAATCTCCATCAACTGCAAGATGCTATCCTATCAATATGGGCCAACATTTCTAAAGAATGCTTTCAGCACCTTGTTGAATCAATGCCACGTAGAATTAAGGCAGTTCTGAAGGCGAAAGGGGGTCAAACACAGTATTAGTATGGTGTTCCTAATAATCCTTTAGGTGAGTGTATATATATATATATATATATATATATATATATATATATATATATATATATATATATATATATATACACACAAACACACACACACACACCTGTGAAGCGCTTGGAGGTCCCAGGTTTAGGCAGATTCATATTCCAATTCTTCTAAAGCCTTATGACAGCTATGCATCAAGAACAAAATGGAAATGAATGTCATTTTTCAGTTTTCTGTTTTTGTCCCTTTAATGAAAGAGCGAATGAGAGAGTTCTTTTACATTCTCACATTAAAAACAGGTTTGTATGGGGTCGTGTAAGGGTCATGAACTTGTGGTGGCACTGTTTAACTCGCCTCCACAAAACGTGTGCAGAATTCCTAAATGATGTTTCATTATTAATAATATGAATATTGTCTCTAAAATTTTACCTTTGTTTTACTAACAACAGAATTATCACATTGTAATCTCGCATGTCATATCTAGGTAAATTGTAATAAAATATTTTTGCAGTCATTGAGTTAGACGTTATTGTAGTGTGAATAGGGATGCTCTATATGTCCGCATTATTTCACTGTCTGTGTAACAGCGCCTCTTTAGCATCTCTTTGACCTTTGACCTTTAACCCCTCCAAAACAGGCTGCACAGTCTGAAGCCACTGCCATGACAACAAATCAGGGTCATGGCTGGGTCGTTGTGGCCAGCGTACAGTAGCAGGGAACGTCTCTCCTTGACAAACTCGCACATAAACACGCTCTTCACACTCATGCCGACACTTGAATCCCGCAGTAATGATGATTCCCCATTA
The DNA here is from genome assembly GCA_039654625.1 of Rhinogobio ventralis. NCBI lineage: Eukaryota > Metazoa > Chordata > Actinopteri > Cypriniformes > Gobionidae > Rhinogobio > Rhinogobio ventralis. The sequence goes on from CM077199.1 coordinate 14,490,424, forward strand.
TTTTGTCTGCTCTCATAAATAATCAAAGCATCCAAAGAACCCCTCGTCCCCCCGTTCCTCTTCTCTTGTCTCTTGTTCTGTCTCTTTTGTTAGTGAGGTGCGAGAGATAAATCAGATGGTGTTAAAGAGCGCATGAGGAGAGAGATTTAGTGCTGGAGACATTCCCGCTCCTCTTAGACGCTCTGCGCACAGCAGAGGGAGTTCATTAAAGTCTCTGCATGGAGATGGGCTTAATGCTGGATTTACCACTGACAGGTCAATACATCCACTCACACCCATTATCTCTGAAGAGGCTGGGCTAAAGAAGCGATTGTGAGTAGGCCTCATTGCTCCCGGATGGTGAGAAAGAGGACATGAATGCAATATGATGCACCTGTTATGTTTGAATGAAAGACAGAGAGAACTTGGTTTATTCTGTGGTGTGTAAAGTAAAGTACTTTGTGATTTCAGAAATCCAGTGTAGTGGCATAGTGTCAGAGGACTTGATGGTGTTTTATGATGGTGTTTTATTAAAATATGATCCTATTTTAAACAGTGTCCTGTTTTAAATGCACCTTTAAGTGTTTTCTGTATGTGCGTGCATTTCTAATCTAGCTACGCTTTTGGGGACATCATAATTGGGAAATGGGTTAATAGTGAGATTAATTAAGGTATTTTTTATTGATTTCCAATTAATCATTTCATTTAATTAATATAACTAGCTCTTACACTAATTATTTCTCTTCCACATCATCACACTTAGTTTTAAACAATATGGATGAGTGAAATTCTCGCACATAAACATATTTACCATCTTGCAATTAATGCAAACATTTATAATGCAAAAAGTCAACATAAAATTAAAATGTACCCTTTTTCTTAGTAAATATCGCTGGATTTATTGTGCACAATTAACATAGATTATTCTAAAAGACAAAAAAATCATAATATATATATAACTATATTTTAGTGTTGTCAAAAGTACCGACTTCGTTACCAAATGTGACGATACCAGCGTTTCCCTATAGCATTTTGGGCGCTGTTGAATGGATTCTTAAACACCTCTGATTGGCCATCGTGTTCACGCGCTCAACATATATGTCTCTGACTGGCCATCGTGTTCACGCGCTCAACATATATGTCTCTGATTGCCCATCGTGTTCACGCGCTCAACATATATGTCTCTGATTGTCCATCGTGTTCACGTGCTCAACATATATGTCTCTGATTGCCCATCGTGTTCACGCAATCAACATATATGTCTCTGATTGGCCATTGTGTTCACATGCTCAACTTATATGTCACTGATTGGCCATCGTGTTCACACCCTCAACTTATATGTCTCTGATTGGCCATTGTGTTCACACTCTCAACTTATATGTCTCTGATTGGCCATTGTGTTCACACTCTCAACATATATGTCTCTGATTGGCCCGCTCAACATATATGTCTCTGATTGGCCATTGTGTTCACACGCTCAACATATATGTCTATGATTGGCCATTTTGTTCACGCGCTCAACATATATGTCTCTGATTGGCCATTGTGTTCACACGCTCAACATATATGTCTCTGATTGACCATCATGTTCACGCACTCAACATATATGTCTCTGATTGGCCATCGTGTTCACACCCTCAACTTATATGTCTCTGATTGGCCATTGTGTTCACACTCTCAACATATATGTCGATGATCAACATATATGTCTCTGATTGGCCACCGTGTTCACACACTCAACATATATGTCTCTGATTGGCCATTGTGTTCACACGCTCAACATATATGTCTCTGATTGGCCACCGTGTTCACACGCTCAACATATATGTCTCTGATTGGCCATTGTGTTCACACGCTCAACATATATGTCTCTGATTGGCCATCGTGTTCACACGCTCAACATATGTGTCTCTGATTGGCCATCGTGTTCACGCGCTCAACATATATGTCTCTGATTGGCCACCGTGTTCACACGCTCAACATATATGTCTCTGATTGGCCATTGTGTTCACACGCTCAACATATATGTCTCTGATTGGCCATTGTGTTCACAAGCTCAACATATATGTCTCTGATTGGCCATTGTGTTCACGTGCTCAACATATATGTCTCTGAATGGCCATTGTGTTCACGCGCTCAAAATATATGTCTCTGATTGGCCATTGTGTTCACACGCTCAACATATATGTCTCTGATTGGCCATTGTGTTCACACGCTCAACATATACACTCACCTAAAGGATTATTAGGAACACTATACTAATACTGTGTTTGACCCCCTTTCGCCTTCAGAACTGCCTTAATTCTACGTGGCATTGATTCAACAAGGTGCTGAAAGCATTCTTTAGAAATGTTGGCCCATATTGATAGGATAGCATCTTGCAGTTGATGGAGATTTGTGGGATGCACATCCAGGGCACGAAGCTCCCATTCCACCACATCCCAAAGATGCTCTATTGGGTTGAGATCTGGTGACTGTGGGGGCCATTTTAGTACAGTGAACTCATTGTCATGTTCAAGAAACCAGTTTGAAATGATTCGAGCTTTGTGACATGGTGCATTATCCTGCTGGAAGTAGCCATCAGAGGATGGGTGCATGGTGGTCATAAAGGGATGGACATGATCAGAAACAATGCTCAGGTAGGCCGTGGCATTTAAACGATGCCCAATTGGCACTAAGGGGCCTAAAGTGTGCCAAGAAAACATCCCCCACACCATTACACCACCACCACCAGCCTGCACAGTGGTAACAAGGCATGATGGATCCATGTTCTCATTCTGTTTACGCCAAATTCTGAATCTACCATCTGAATGTCTCAACAGAAATCAAGACTCATCAGACCAGGCAACATTTTTCCAGTCTTCAACTGTCCAATTTTGGTGAGCTCGTGCAAATTGTAGCCTCTTTTTCCTATTTGTAGTGGAGATGAGTGGTACCCGGTGGGGTCTTCTGCTGTTGTAGCCCATCCGCCTCAAGGTTGTGCGTGTTGTGGCTTCACAAATGCTTTGCTGCATACCTCGGTTGTAACGAGTGTTATTTCAGTCAAAGTTGCTCTTCTATCAGCTTGAATCAGTCTGCCCATTCTCCTCTGACCTCTAGCATCAACAAGGCATTTTCGCCCACAGGACTGCCGCATACTGGATGTTTTTCCCTTTTCACACCATTCTTTGTAAACTCTAGAAATGGTTGTGCATGAAAATCCCAGTAACTGAGCAGATTGTGAAATACTCAGACCGGCCCGTCTGGCACCAACAACCATGCCACGCTCAAAATTGCTTAAATCACCTTTCTTTCCCATTCTGACATTCAGTTTGGAGTTCAGGAGATTGTCTTGACCAGGACCACACCCCTAAATGCATTGAAGCAACTGCCATGTGATTGGTTGATTAGATAATTGCATTAATGAGAAATTGAACAGGTGTTCCTAATAATCCTTTAGGTGAGTGTATGTCTCTGATTGGCCATCGTGTTCACGCGCTCAACATATATGTCTCTGTTTGGCCACCGTGTTCACACGCTCAACATATATGTCTCTGATTGGCCATTGTGTTCACAAGCTCAACATATATGTCTATGATTGGCCATTGTGTTCACACGCCTAACATATATGTCTCTGATTGGCCATTGTGTTCACACGCTCAACTTATGTCTCTGATTGACCATCATGTTCACATGCTCAACATATATGTCTCTGATTGGCCATTGTGTTCACATGCTCAACCTATATGTCTCTGATTGACCATCATGTTCACACGCTCAACATATATGTCTCTGATTGGCCATTGTGTTCACAGGCTCAATATGTCTCTGATTGACCATCATGTTCACACGCTCAACATATATGTCTCTGATTGGCCATTGTGTTCACACGCTCAACATATATGTCTCTAAATGGCCATTGTGTTCACACGCTCAACATATATGTCTCTGATTGGCCATTGTGTTCACACGCTCAACATATATGTCTCTAAATGGCCATTGTGTTCACACGCTCAACATATATGTCTCTGATTGGCCATTGTGTTCACGCGCTCAACATATATGTCTCTGATTGGCCATTGTGTTCACGCGCTCAACATATATGTCTCTAAATGGCCATTGTGTTCACGCGCTCAACATATATGTCTCTAAATGGCCATTGTGTTCACACGCTCAACATATATGTCTATGATTGGCCATTGTGTTCACACGCTCAACATATATGTCTGTGATTGCCTACAATGATCAAAAAAAAAAGCCGGTGTTTGAAAGCAGACGTCTTTTAGCGGATCCCTAATATATCCGCTGATAGACGGATCCGCTGATAGACACCTGCTTTCTAATGCTCCCGTGTGTATCTGTGTAAGGGCTCAGTGAAGAGCGTCAAAGACGTCTATTAACAACATGTTTTTGAAGCATTCATTGTAGCCAATCACAGACATATATGTTGAGCGCGTGAACACAATGACCAATCAGAGACATATACGTTGAGCGCATGAACACGATGGCCTCCATGATCCAATCAGTCCAATGAGTCTAAAATCTTGAGCCCAGCCCCATATTCCTGAAGTTTATGCTAAATATTCTGTTATACCTGCACATATGTCACATTACAGAAGTTAAATGTGTTGCCAGTGTGATTTCAGGTTGACTTTGCACATTATGCACGTTTGTATTAAAAGTAAGATGTGAAATTATAAGAATCCATAGCAGAACACACACATGAAAAGCATAAAAAAATTAAGGCATCATTAAATAGTGAAGCTGTTTATACGGCCAATGTGGGTGTGTGTTTATATTTGTGTGTGTTTTATAAGGTCACTCATAGGTTACATTTTATGCAGCATTCAGCTTTGAGGTTTCCTCGTGTCTGAATAACACCACCAGCCTGGCAAACACACACTCTTCTGCTGGGACTCCCAGTGTGGTTGGGCTTCATCCAGATCTCTTCATTCCAACTTACCATTCCCGTCAAACACACCGCGTTCCCGGGAACATCAGCCCTGAGGGAGACCCTCACACACACATACACACACTGAGAGAGCTGAGTGAGTCACTCCTTTTACAAATGCAGCATTTATGACTCTGGCTGAAACTCTTGACCATAAGAATGTTGTGTGTGTGTGTGAATGAAAGTTTAAAGACGGTATAAAGTTGTGTAAATCACAAATCAAAGTCTTCACATCTCAGATTTTGCAAGTCAGACACGAGAAGCAAAATGTATTCATTTATGTGGATAATTTATAGCTTCATAAATGATTAAATTAATACCAATAGGTTCATACATATTATTCTAGTTCATTGCTCAGAGTCATTAATAAAACACCTGACAACTGCAAACGCACCCTTCATTGCATATTTCCTGACATGCTTATGTGTGTCTTGTCCATGTGTTTTAAAAAGACTGCAAATTAATATTCCAAAATCAATATCTTTATTCTTTTCTGTGATCTGGCGAGGCTGCTGTGTATCACGCGTATGTGTGTTAGAATGCTCTGTCTCGCAAGTGAGATTGTTTTGCTGTCGGCATGTCGCTAAAGGCTTTGATAATCAAGGCCCTCATTAAGCTTGTTAGCACTCTGCTGTATAAGTGGATCTCAGCGCTTAATTACAGCTTGTTAGGAGAATGCCAGTCAGATGCATGACTTGGTGTGACATCTGAACGGACAGGAGATCTGCTGCCCAGCATCACTCAACACATCCAGACACGCACATTCAGTACTTAACATCACTTAACACATTCAGATCTGAGACAAAGTTTTAAGGCATCATAGATGTGCTTCAAAAGGTTGACAATTGAATCATGCTATCTTTTAATGCAACTTGATTGGGCCAAATACTACATCATTTAGCAACGTGTGTGTGTATACACATCATTTTTTCTATTGCGTTACATATTATTTATCCATAACTTATATCAGCCATAACATAATGACAGGTGAAGTGAATAACACTGATTATCTCTTCATCACGGCACCTGTTAGTGGGTGGGATATATGAGGCAGCAAGTGAACATTTTGTCCTCAAATTTGATGTGTTAGAAGCAGGAAAAAAGGGCAAGCGTAAGGATTTGAGCAAGTTTGACAAGGGCCAAATTGTGATGGCTAGACGACTGGGTCAGAGCATCTCCAAAACTGCAGCTCTTGTGGGGTGTTCCCGGTCTGCAGTGGTCAGTATCTATCAAAAGTGGTCCAAGGAAGGAACAGTGGTGAACCGGCAACAGGGTCATGGGCGGCCAAGTTCTCATTGATGCACGTGGGGAGTGAAGGCTGGCCCGTGTGGTCCGATCAAACAGACGAGCTACTGTAGCTCAAATTGCTCAAGAAGTTAATACTGGTTCTGATAGAAAGGTGTCAGAATACACAGTGCATCACAGTTTGTTGCGTATGGGGCTTTTTAAAAATATATATTTACCTCTAACTGTCTTTGCAGAACACACAATCCTTCCTCCCCTCGTCTCCCCAACCATTTTCTCCTCCATAATCCTTTTCGCTGCAAATCAGCACACATACAATTTGGATCGCAAGCTTCTTGCGGGCTATCATTAATTTTTAATAACAATTCCAGTCTCACGCAAGAACTCCGGTCTGGTGCATGCATGATCTTGCATTGTTTCCTTGTCACATCTCGAGTGTTTGGTTGTGAAACGTAGTTTGCGGACGAGACAGAGTTGTCAGTGATTCTTCCTATTGTAAAGTCATGCAGTGTGGAACCATGCACATGCACATGCACACACATTTATTATCTGTCAGTAACTTTGCATGAAGGTCATTGTTTTATGTTATTTTACTACTCTATTGAACGTGTGTGTGTGTATGTGTGTGTGTGTGTGTGTGTGTGTGTGTTTGCAGATGTTCAGTGATCATATGGTTTTCATCACATTACATTTTAAACAGTAGTTTAGTTCTGCTCTCTCTCCTCTCTTTGCCTTTTTATTGTTATTTCTTCATTCTCAAACTTTCTGATCAGTTCTTCCCCCTGAACCTCACTCTTTGTTCACTTCTCCTCCTCTCCTCCCTCTTTTTCCCTTCTTCTGGCCTTCATCTTTGAATCTGGATGGTTTATAGTGTCTGTGTGCCAGTCCTCCATTCAATCTCAATTCTCTCTCTCTCTCTCTCTCTCTCTCTCTCTCTCTCTCTCTCTCTCTCTCTCTCTCTCTCTCTCTCTCTCTTCTAATCACAATGTCATGTTTTCAAACTGGTTAAATGGATCCCTGACTCCTCTTTGTTTTCAGCCTCAAATATTTACAGTTACAGCAGGAGTTATCTGAGAGTGTGTGCCAGGGTCTGCGAGCCAAAACTGTGTGTGTGTGTAGCAGCAGCAGTGGTGTATGGTGTTCTGGGAGCTTAATTGAGATCTCAACGTGACAGCTCTGAACACTCATAAATTACAATGTGTTGGCCAGACAGGCCTGGCTATAGTGCGCACGCATGTTTAAAAAAATACACTGACCAAACCTCCATCTCAATAACTCCTCCTACAATGCATGTCAACGTCTGTCTCACCACCAAAGCTCGACCCCCACATAAGTACATAGTCACCCATTGAAATTTTTATGATTATTTGAAATTGTTGAACTTACTGTCACTTAATGATGAACTTCTAGTTCACCCAAAACTTAAAATTCTGTCATCATTTACTCATCCATAAGTTGTTCCAAACCTGTATAAATTTATTTGCTCCAAGCAGACCCCCGCCTATGAACTTTAGTTGTGCTTTAGGGTTAAGGGAAATGTCCATAAATTTAACAGATAATGTCCTGGCGTAATTGGCACTACCTTTTACCTTTTTTCTACAGATTTTTCCCTTACACAGTATATACTAACACAAATGTACAAACACTGTGCACACTTGCATGTGTAATTTTGGAAGCTGTAATGAGAATGATGTCATCAGTCTGTGCTTCTGAAAACAATCTGGCAATCTGGAAAATGTCAATCTCTGTCCCTCTACACGTGTTTGTTAAACTGGGTAGTGCTTCTTAACTACCTTCCACACATGAAACACACATGGTACACAGACAGAAACACAGTCAAACATGGAAAGCTTCATACACACCTCATCACAGCAACCGCGACACCTCTCCTGTCGCACTCTCTGGAAACCTGCAAAAAACCTCACCCACATTCTTAAACGTATTAAAATTCAACAGTTCTATTCATTCTTTTTTAGTCACATATCTTGTTTCAATGGCTTTTTGTCCTTGTAACTTTAACCTAAACGTTTCATCATGGCTAGCCTGTTAGCTAAGCTATCTGACTTCTTATTAGCATATATTAATCAATTACCACTGATTATTCCTGACTTTCCAAGAAGTCCTCCACTGAAGCAGTAATCCGCGGCGAGAAAAAGCATAGAGAAGAGAGAAGACAGCCACTACAAAGTGAGCGCTGGAGCGTTGGACGGTAGCTATGTCCTTGTTACGTATGTTAATGCGCTAATAAAACTTGCGGGAACAGGAAGCCAGCGCTTTATAAATGACTAATTAAGATAACGAGGAAAGATGTAGTGGCCATGTCATTTCAGATTAATTCACTTATAGAATAGATTAATCTCATGCTCAAAGGCAAAGATTGAGACTGAAGATGATTCTGGAAGATTAGAGCTGTCACGTACATGCTAATGCACATCAAGTAATTGTGTGATAGATAGCAGAAGGTCCTGTCATCCATCATGCTATCATATCACAGAACTATCCCCTACAAATAGGCCTGTTACCATGGGAAGTGCAAAAATTAAGTGCTAAATTAATTTGAAGCACCACTGTTATCAGAATGAAATTATACACGTTATACACTTTTGGAAAGAGATCTCATATTACATCATTGTGATTTTACTCTTGTAACTTTGGTAGTACATGGACCAATTCTTAAGAAGAAAGAGTTATCTATAAAGATATTAAAATAATATATTGTATATATGTTAATTAAGCATATATGTAATTAACATATAATTATAGAAGGATCATTTATGTGTGTACAGTATGATACAGTGAAAAAAAAGTTCATTTATTTCTCTATTTTTGTTTTTTGATTCCACTCTATTAAAATATATCGTCGCTGTCGGGCAAAAATCTTGTAGCTCCATATTTCGTCATAAATCATTACTATTGGTCACCCTTTTACGTCTGTCTGGAGTTTGCAAATATTTAACCAATGAAAATGATTAAAAAGAGCTTGTGACTAAACCTCGTAACTCCATTGGCTCCTCAAACTGTCAGTCAAATCTCATAACTCCTCCTGCATCTATCGTGAATAAACTGGTTCTTTCAATGAGTACTGTGTTTTCTTCACTCAAGAAACACTATATATATATATATATATATATATATAAATGCAAATGCAAATGCTTTATGTATTTGATGAGCCGAGAAGAGTGTCTAAGTCTAGCATTTGTCATCGAGTCACAGCCTATAGAGGGTATGCATTGACATCATTTTCCTGCCGGAACACACCCCCTCAGCCGGGACTGAGTGGCAGAAGAGCTGCTGCATGACTGGATTTAATAGGGGAAACTGCGAAGACAAACGGTTATCAGTTTAAACTAAAGGTATAAGTGTTCCTTACAACTTACCAAAGATCCAGTAATCCGTGGATATTGACATGCATCCAGGAATCGTGTTTCCTGACATTTATTTGTGCCTGATTTCGACGCCAGGGAAATACATAAAGCAAATTTGACTGTGAACGCTTTCTATAAATACAATATAGGTGGATCTAAATCCAGGTGATCACTTATATCAATGTTATATATATATCGTCATATCGTCCATCCCTAAAACTTATATAGTTTTTGTCACTGTTTATTTAAAAACATCAAATTATGCAGAATATAAGATGGTAAATACTGAATTGATGAATTGTCAATGCAGTATATAACAATACAATATATAGGGTATGATTTTACAACAAAATTAAACATACTGACACAAAATCCATGTTTCACTGGAGTCCAGTTGTTTCTGATTCTCTTTTCTGTAGCTTTCAGCAGTCCGTAAAAATATACCTCCGATTTCTTGTCAAATCTATTTGTACAGTCAATCTCACTGTATTTGTACAGTTGCTCCGGCCGACAGTGATGTCACATGCATATATATACATATATATTATGTATTGATTGATTTCTTTATTTAGCCTACTTAATACCTTGTGCGTTAAGAGATAAACAGCTAGAGAAGAATCCATGGAAACTCTTTTTTTCCCCCCAATATTACATAACATAAACACATGAAACCATATAATATGTATTCACACTCACATATGCTTCTTTACCTATTATACACACACACACACACACACATGTGTTCAGCCACTCAGTCTCTCTCTCTCTCACACACACACACTCAGTCTCTCAGACTGCTGCCCCGGGGCAGGCAGTGTAATGGGATCCTGAGTGTTATTTTTTGCAGAATAAAATAAATCCCACTAATTAGCATGTTAAAGTGATTGATGGGATCGCAGGGCCGTCTGTGAGCGGGGCCGCTCCGCTTCGCGAATACAAGAAGGGGGAGAAAAAAGGGAAAAAGCCAGAGAAAAAGGTTTAGGAATGAAAAGAAAACTAAATGAGTGACTAGTAATGGGAGAAAATAACACAGAAAGGAAATACAAAGAGGAAATATACTGACAGAGAGTAAGAGAGAGGTTATCTGAGAAAGAGAAAAAGATCTTTTTTCTAATCTCCACAGTTCTTCTCTTTCTCAGCTTTGCTGTCTTTGTAAACGCATCTGAGAAGTGCAGAATGTAAGGAGAACGCAAGAGAAAAATAGTCATGTACAAGTAGAATGGGTTTAATGAAGGGAGAAAGGGAGAGTTTGGGAATCTGATACGGTAACTTGATCGAGTTTGTCATCTGTATGTGTGTTTGTACATGCACCTGTGTTTTAAGTGTCCAGATTAGAGCTGACCCTCAAAAAGGACTGCGATTCCCTCTCACATTAACACACGGCTCACGTTTCTCTGCTGCCTTTATGCTGAAGGTGTTAAGCTGTGTTTAAAAAGCACATATCCACTTTCTGAGCTCAGTCACACACACCACACGGTTTTTATCTTTCTACACCTGTGTTGTGTTTTTACACACTTGTACTGTAATTTAATTCTCTCTTCCACCTTTTCCTCCTGGTCTTTCTACTGTTAAACGTCTCTCTCGAGTCTTTAAAGAGACGGTTCACCTAAAAATAAAAACTAATTTCGGTCCAAACCTGTATGGCTCTCTTTTATTTAATGGAAGTCAATGGGGACTGGGACTCCAAATTTCTCAAAAAAACTAAATTAAACCAGTCTATTTGAATAGTTTGCTATAACTATAACAGAAACTGAATACTTTCTGAAGCTGTACAGTTGTTTTGTGTGGGGAATAGAATGAAATTGATGGAAGACGACGTTGATTCAGATTTTTCTGTGAATAATGCCTGGTAATACATTTTGGTCTAAACTATTGTTTAGCTTCAGAAGACATGTAATATAGCAAACTAATCTGATGGGTTGCTTTAATGATACTTTCATGGTGATTTTTTTGTCATTTTGGAGCTTTCATTCACTTTCATTATATGAAAAGACAGGCTAAGATATTTTTAAATTGTATCAGGTTTTATGTTCTGTGGAACAAAAAAGTCATATAGTTTTGGCTTGACAGGAGGGTGAGTAAATGATGAGTGAATTTTCCGTTATGGGTGAACTGTCCCTTTAAAACTGATGCCCAACAGCAGCAGCTGAAAAGACATGAAGCAGACCAGGGATGGGAAAAAAGAGAGAGAGATAAAAGGGGCAATAAAGAAGAGAATAGAGCAGATGAAAGGATAGATTAGGTCAAAGGTCAAGTGCATTCCATCAGCGCCCACTTGACTTATTGAGACACAACAATAAGCCAAATCACTGAGAACACACACACACACTCACAACCCTCAGCGCAAATTGATTCTCGACTATATGAACAGCTTGGAAGAGCCCTGCAAACCTTTCTCTCTCTCTTGTCATTTTTATAAACAGTCTGAAGGCATTTATAATTTTTTCATTTCAAATCTTCTTACTAGCATGTTGGCGCACTAATGTATCTTGGCAGAAAACATGGTTATCATAGTATGTTTTTCTATGGATGTGATTTTTCAAATTTTAATAAACCATTTAAATCTTATAAACTAAAACCATAAAAAAAAAAAAAAAATTAAAAATATATATTTCTGCAACATTTCTCATTTTGCTTTAGTTAAACTTGATATACTAAAATTACTAAAACTAAAACTGAAACAGAAATAATAAAAACTATATTGACAAATTAAATTATTGAAAACTAATAAGAATGACAAAAACACATCAAAAATTCTAAGACTTAAACTAAAATTAAAATGAAAACTTAAATTTAATACAAAACTGGGCCATACAAAGCTGGATCTTTCTCTTTGTCATCATCTCTCGCTCTCTCTCTTTCTTGATTAAACAGTCAGATGGCAGGAGGCTCATTCTTCTTTCTTTTCAAACACCATCTTCTTATTTGCATTGATGCTGGGTTAATGCAAAAGGCCAGAGAGAGTGAGTCAATGGAACTCATCCAAACACACACACACACACTGAGTTTCCCCTTGGGCCTAAGCACACTTAGAGACCTCACAAATCCAGCGTCACTGACAACGGTTAGGTCAGCCTAGATAAAGAGGATCCATTAGGGCTAGAGAGAGAGAGAGAGAGAGAGAGAGAGGATGAATGGAGAGAGAGAGATGTGTCAGCATGCTCATAACTCTTAAGAGAGAAAGTTTTGTTGTTGGGGTCCACATCACATGTGTTTTAATTAACTGGTGTCATTAACAATTCTCATTTACATAGACAACACGTTTGGATAGAGTTGGTCTCAAGGGTCCTTTAAGTCATGCTGTACATTAGCCCTCTCTCTCATTCAAGTTTCAAATAGCTTTATTGACATGGTAAAAAAAACACATTATATATAGCCTACAGCATATACATACAAATGTACACATATACAGTATAGACACAATATGATGAAAATGACTAGAAACAAAGTTGTTTGTCCAGGCAAGCTTTAATGTTTGCTGACAAAGCCTTGTAAAAGCCTTGAAAATTTATTAAAAATATATTTTAAGTTAGAACATTACTAGGGTGTTCTGAGTAGTTGCTAGGCAGTTAATAGGCTGTTGCTAAGGCATTCAGAACAGGCTGAGTATGATAGATTGAAAGCTCTAGAAAGAGTGACAGTCTACAATTTTCAATAAAAGTGTGTGGGATTTATATTTCCTTTATTTTATATCTCTCTCACAGGATTAAATTACACAAATATAAAACAATTTTAAATTATAATAGTATTTTAATAATATAACTGGTTTTACTTTATTTTTTGATCAAATAAATGCAGCCTTGGTGGCTATAAGAAACCACAAACTTTTGAACAGTAGTGTATAGGGCCTATATAATATTAAAGTGCTAAAATATTACCTTTCATGCTGTGTGTAATATAGCTCTCTGTGAATGTAAAAGGTCTTCAAAGTTTTAAAGATCAAAGTACATTTATTGAAAGAATCGATTCTCGTCAGCAATTCCAGCCTCACTTCCTGTTACAAACCTATCAATATAACAAATTTGCATAATGCCAGCCTATAGTTTCATTGGTTGCCCACGAACAACGTCTACTTTGACCTGCCCTCAGTCACTGTAGTTGTAGCTGAGACTGGAAGAGTTTGGTTCGTGTTGTCGACATGTCGAGAAGACGCTGTTTTCAGCTCTGCAAATCACTTCAAAAGGATGAGTGCTGGAATTGATATTGAAAAAATTACTGTTCATATCACTGTGTATCAAGCGGAGCTAAAATTCAGATATGGTAATCTGTAAGTGGTAGACCAATCACAACCAACTGGGCTGTCTGACCAATCAGAGCAGAGTAGGCTCTCGGAAAGGAGGGGTTTAGAGAGACTGAAGGCCCTATTTTAACGATCTGAGTACATGGTCTGAAGCGCATGGCGCAGGTGCACTTAGGGCATGTCCAAATCCACTTTTGCTATTACTAATGCACACTTTAAATAACACAAAAAATATTGCGCTACTGACTTTAGACCAGGTTTTTGTTGGTCAATGGCGCAGTCGTTTTCAGTTGCCTCAAAATAGCAACGCGTCAACAATGCGCCTGAACACACCTCGTTTTCAGACCAGCACGCCCATGGGCGAACAGATGGGTGCGCGTGCATTTGCTATTTAAACAACGTGGCGCTTTATGAATGATAACTGCGTCGGGCTGAAACTAGCAAAAAACACTTGCGCCGCGCCTGGCATCGCATTGAACCGGGTGTACGATAGGGCCCTGAATCTTCAAACAAACAGATCTTCAGACTCTTAAAGAAATTAGGTGATGTGCAATGATTATTATGAGAAAATTAAAGTGTTTTTGGTTGCATGTAAACCTATTGAAGACCTTCAAAACAAAATTAGAAACATTTAAAATAGTATAATAGGGGCACTTTAATAATACAGTAGTACAAAAGGTTACGTTTCGCTATTTACAAAAATGTTTCCAAGCATTTTATGCCAGTTTCACGGTCATTGGTCATTTTTATTTTCAGGTTGGTGGTCCTGTCCCTTGGCTTCCCACAGGTCTCTTTCTCTTCTCACTTTGATGATCATTCTTGCCGTCTGCTCACTTTTATTCTGTTGTGTTTAAAGTTATAGCTGTTATGCTAGAAAGGTTTTGTGTGTGTGTGTGTGTGACTGCGGCCATGTGGTTTAAAGGTTCAGTTAATAGTTCACTCATAGCTTTGTGTGTGTGTAGCTGACTCATGGTCATGCATGGTTGTGGCGTGCGGTTTTTCTAACAACTGATGCTACAGTAGCATAACGGCTTGGTCAAATTTCTGCTAGGCAGCCGTGAGATTAAATGTAGAGCAAATGGAGACTTCGCCTGGAGTTTTTTTTTTTCTCTGAGATAATAGACTACACTAGAGTTTCCACTAGAGTTTTTGTCTCAAACTGTGCTTAGAATGGCAAAGATAGCAAAATATGCTATCAAAAATCTGAGATGTCCATATGAACACAGTCAATATCATTCAAAAAAAATGTTCCTCTGGGTCTATTTGTCTTTTCTGTCCGTCTCTGTGACAGTTTGAGTAACGGTTGATTACCTCAGTCTCAAAGTCTCAATGGTTTCAAAGTCAGATAGAGACGTGAGCGAGTGTGTGTAGACGTATGTTAATCGATGCGTCTGTAGGTAATGTCCTAAATCTAGAGCAGGCGGGTCGATAGATGCTGATTGGCTGTAAATCTGGCGAGCAGACAAGTTGCATCATCGCTCGTAATCAAACTCTTGGGTAAAATGATTACAGACGGAGTGTGTTGATCCACAGAACTCGCTATTTGTCACGCCAATAAAGTTTCAGTAAATTTGATATCATTGCAAGACGAGGATGACCTCAAGAAACGAAGAATGAATGCTAAGCAAACAATTGAATTGACACCATACAAAAGAGAACCATCGGATTCGTTTGAACGTTAAACATAAACACAGAACACAGGAGTTGATTTGCACTTCAGAGAATGAGTTTACAGTCAATGTACTTGAATCTCTTAGAAAAGTGTCGGTGTTGCTTTGCTTCTATCAATCATTAAATAAACACTCAACTGTTGACCAACTATTCAGTTTGTCCATATTGACCTTTCCAAAGAGGAAATCACTCTGAAAGATGCTTGTATTTCTGTATAATTTGACTTTCGTGTCTCCAAAAAAAAAGTTTTTTGTGTACAGAGGATGTGTGTTTTAAAAACGCTTGCTAACTTTAAAATCTATTAAAATTAAGTCTTAAAATAATTAATTAATTAATAAATCTGGACATTTTTGTGCACACTTTCTGGTGCTGAATGTATGTAAAAACTATCAAAACTCATTTAAATAACATGCATACTTCTGATTATAGTCTCTCTTGGTCCCTCTATTAAAAAAAAAACTTTTTTCCCCTCTTTTTTTTGCTGTTCATTATTCTGAGCAGTTCTTGGCTGATTAAATCAGTCATGTTCTTTGCCAAATTGAACAGAATTTGTAACAACTGGGAATAGATTTGATTACAAATGAATCTATTTGTAGTTCATATTGCCCTGTTTATATGTCACCCTGATCTCTTTGTACTTCACAGATGTGTTTGTCATATTACACATGACGGCTTTGTGTATTATGCATGTGATATGATTTTCATTTTCGGTGGGATATGTTTTAGATTTACCGCCCATCACATGTGGACATGTCTGACCTGTGTGTTCTGTAGAGCAAAGAGGACAGCCTCAGGCAAACACACACACACACACGTATCTCAGATTACACTGTATTGATTAATATTTTTGTAATCATTTTTCTGCACGGCTCATAGTTTTGTTTCTGTATAGGAAATTGTGTTAACAATGTTTGCATGACAAGTGTGTGTGAGAGCAGTAGTGTGTTTGGGCAGCGTAACTATTGTCTGTGTATGTACCATTGTGTACCAGTGTGGGCCGGGAACTACAGGCAATGAATGCTGGCACAAAGTAAGGTCACCATGTACCTTCAGACACACACACACACACACATTTCTGGTTCACTATCTTTGTGGGGACTCGCCATAGACGTAATAGTTTTTATACTGTACAAACTGTATATTCTATCCCCCTACACTAACCCTACCCCTAAACCTACCCATCACACAAAACCTTCTGCATTTTTACATTTTCAAAAAACTCAATAGAAAACCACAAGCCCCATGAGTCAGTGTGCATTCAGGTTGAAGTCCCCACCGGGATAGAAAATTAGGTAACACTTTATTTTAGGGTTGAGTTGCTTATTATCATGCATATTGGCTGTTTATTATAACTTATAAAGCACATAATTAATTAATGCCTCATCCTGCATGACCTTATTCTACATCCCTTAATCATACCCAATACCTAAACGCTACAAAAACTACCTTACTAACTATTAATAAGCAGTAAATTATTGAGGCAAAAGTCATTGAATATCTATCTATCTATCTATCTATCTATCTATCTATCTATCTATCTATCTATCTATCTATCTATCTATCTATCTATCTATCTATCTGTCTGTCTGTCTGTCTGTCTGTCTGTCTGTCATTCTATTCTTCTGTCTGTTGTTATGTCTATCGTCAGAATACAGCAATCTCCTTCATATGTTTTGATATACATTATATTTACTGTATTATATGCGGCATCCATCCATCCATCCATCATCCATCATTCTATATCTCACGGTTTGTTGTACCACGTGTTGTTCTATTAACTAAGTTCTATCTATTGCTTTATTGTTCTGTCTAATGTAGGTTACAGCGGGTCTAAAGGCGCACCGGGGTAAAGACGACGTTGATTTTATTTTCCTCTAAACCACTAAATGGCACAAAAACTTGCCACACCACTTTCCAAAACATCCGCTTTTCAAGATGCACGTGGAAATTTGTCTGATCCTTGACGTGATCACGGGCAGCAGCAAAGTTGATTCTGTGCTAATTTGATCTAATATTTGATGTTTTTGGAGACAAATGTCTTAATGATTTTCAGTGTTGCTCAAGGTAATTAAAGCAAGTTTTTCAATAATGGAAGAATGTGTAAAAGTATGGTATTTGGGGTAAAAGGCACTTCTGCTGTTGGGGCGAAAGGCACAATAATTAACATGATAATAAACAACCGGCTAACATCACATGTTTTTTCAGATGGTGAATATCATATATTAGGTTGGGTGTCCACCCTAGAGATAATACCCATATTTATAATGAAACCGTTATATATATTTTTTTCATAAATGATATGAATCATGTCATATAATAAAATATAATGTATTGTTACTACTGTAACTCTATATTAAATTATTATAGGATCTCCTTCAGTGCTTTCAGAATCTTTTCAGAATTATTTTTTAAATATTTGTATGTATTTTTAAAATATATTTTTATATTAACATATTTTAATGACAGTATATTTATTTAACAAAACATATTATTTTACCTTAAGGATTTGTATAAATATTGAAAAGCACATTTTTCTTAAGGTGTGCCTTTAGCACCGTTGTACCCTATCATCTTTTTATCAATCGTTCATTCTATCATTAACTTCTTTTTATTTTTGTCTCTCTGTTTTTATCAGTCGGTATATCTGTCTATTATTTTTTTATTGAGAACATCCCCAAAAGCACTTTTTGTTACATTTAACTAACATGACACTGTTTTTCATGACAGTTTTCTGTAATTGTGTACCCAGAATATCAGAGATAGATCTGATGGATCAAGCTACCATACTTCCATGATCTGACAATCCAATCCAGATGCCCAGATGTGTGTGTGTGTGTGTATGCTGGAGTGAGTTGTCAGGAGGGTATGGGTCATTAAGTTGGTGTCCTTTGTTTTGTCAGTTTGTTTTGTTGAGCCCTGCTGTACTGAGTAAAACCAACCAAGCTGAAAATTGTCTGCAGCATGTTCAGCCCCCCCAAACACACGCGCACACACGGCCTGGAGTGGGAGGGCGCCCACTTCCCCTCATTCCAGCCACTTCACCCTAGATTGATCACAGATCAGCCTACACCTCTCTCTCTGTCTCTCAAGTCTAGATCTAATCAGGTTGTTTTTGTGTCACACTGTAGCCAATACAGTGTTTCCAAAGCACTATAATTAAAAATATATAGAACTGTGACAAACAAGGATAACTGAAAAAATAAATCCTTACTTAACCAGCTCAAATATCTGATTGTGACAGTATACAAGCCACATGATTTAATTCTAATAAATTACATCACAACACCATGCACCACTATAAATGGCTGTCTCATTAATCATTAGTCTTATTAATCAATGCAAACATTATTGGTCAATAATTTAAGGAAATACAGCAAGTCTAAAGAGTTAGTCTAATCAGATATGTGGATATAATAAGGATAGTTTATCAGAGAACATTGCAAACATCGTCCTTAAATATAGATGTTTTGGAGGACAGCGATTTTTCTGTTGCTTAACACATTTCTTTGAGTTCCTTTATTGATAAATACTATATCAAGTTTTCATTATTCGAAAATCATTATTGTGGATTCATTTGTGTCTGTTTTTTTATGAATTGTGGCTATTTGACTCAAAACATTGAATGTTTGGTAGCACTTTATTTTGCAGTCCTGTTTCGCATGTACATACTATGTACTTATTGTAGTAATGAAACTAACTGGGTAATAACTACCTAACCTTAAACCATGTTGTTACCTTACATTACTCTGTATTGTTGTGGGCAAGTACATTGTTAGTACATTGAAAGTGCACATACTGTAAAATAAAGTGCAACCGAATGTTTTCTGCTCTGCCCTCTGCTGCTCAGGTGTATTTTCTGTCTGTATGGTGTGTATCTCAGCTATAATATTGTCTGGACAGGATTTTTAAATTTAATGTATGTGTGTGTGAGTGATTTTTTTTAAAGTAAGTCTTTATATGGTTTATATATTGCATAACTCTTTCTCATTGGTTTTCTCCTCTATAATGTTATTCAGTGTAGTAATTATTTGGAAAAATATCCCTCTATCACCCAATTACACTTTGACACACCAATAAATCAAAGCATGCTGCTAATAACAGGACTTTAATTTTGGCTCGTTTTTCTGAGCGTCCATTTCCTCTATACTTTTCTTTTCTAATCTTTTTCTAATGAAGTGTTTTCACCTGTTGAACCGCACAAAGGACACTGCCCCTGCATTCTGGGACGCCCTGAAGGTCCTGCTGGGAGCCAATGAGAATTTGCGGAATCTGCGAATGATCTTTATTGTTGCAGAGCAGCAGGCCTGTTACCGTGGCGCTTTGATGTGCCGCCAATCAGAGTGCAGATTTTAAATATGTGCACATGTCCAACAAACTGAAGAACAGGGACCTGGAATACATCACTGTGTGTGGAATAATTAAACCCGGATTCATGAGGGGGAGCAGAAAGTGCCAGAAGTAAAGAGAGAAAGAGAGAGAGAGAGAGAGAGAGAGAGAGAGAGAGAGAGAGAGAGAGAGAGAGAGAGAGAGTGAAACATAGAGTTCAATCAACAATATCTGTCTTGGTGACACTTGGCTTCAATTCAATTGGCTATATATCCAAGTGGACCAGCCAATCGTATGTAACCAATCTTAGACGCCCTGGGTTCTCGACATGTGCAGGCACAATATGGCATATGGTATACTTTACATTTTAAAAGAGTAAACACTATTATAATTATTTTGCTATTTTACATTGAACATTATTTGAATAGTAATTTCTAAATTGCAGTTGAATCATTTCTTTGAGTAGGTTGTTTTTCAAAAAAATATAGTGAAAACAGTATTTAACTAAATAGTTTAATGATGAATGATAATTAAAATTAATTAGAGAATCTTTTTGTAGTTAAAAGTCACAAAGTGATTCGAAAAAAATGAATTCCCAACGCTAAATAAAAGTATGTGAGAACTGCTGCTAAAAAATAAACGTGCGAGAACTTAGTTTACTAGTAATTGCCAGTTTTACAATTTGAAGAAAAGGTCTAAAAAGAAGACAGGTACTTAAATTTCACTTTTGCGAGTGTGTTTTTCACCCTTTCCTTTATGGGATGTATTCACAGGATGATAGTGTGTGTGTTGAAACTCTAGAGGATGTTGCTGAGTGTGAAACTACTAGAATTTCACAACATTTAATTACGGCTTGCAGAGTGAGAGGTCAAAGCGGAGTGGATCTTCCTGTTTGTGTGTGTGTGGGTCAGACTCCATTGACCTTGCATTTGCCCTCAGAGTGTCAATTTCTCTTTTTTACGTCTATCTATCTATCTATCTATCTATCTATCTATCTATCTATCTATCTATCTATCTATCTATCTATCTATCTATCTATCTATCTACCTCTCACCATTTCGTTTTAGCAGTGGCTTAACGTCATGTCTTGTACCTACATGATTAGACATAATTTATAAATTCTTTTTCCATATGTCAGACTTCACGTCACACATCTTTTTTATTTTCACTTTGTCACTCCATTATGTCTCTCTCTGTCTCGGTGTCACTCGCAGCAGCTGTTTGTGATATTTTCTCTGGTTTAGCCCCGTTCCTGTCCGGGTCGAAAATGATGCGGTGTATCTTTACACAGGGTTTAATTTAATTGCTGTATTTTTCTCATATAAATGCTTAATTGAAGTGCCCAAGGCAGCGCTGCTAAAGTCAATAAAAGACTGAGAATAGGCTTTATAGGGCCTGTCTATGCCTGTAATTAGAGCCTCCAGGCACAGCCAAAAATCTCTTAAATAAATGGTTATGCAAGAAAGACCTGCTGAGAGAGGGGAGGCAGGGAGCGAGTGAAAAAACCATTAGAGAAAGAGAGAGAGAGAGAGAGAGAAGACAAATCATCATCTGTACAGACACTTCAGGGATGGCCTCATCCTGACAGCAGCGTTACCACACACACACTTACACAACTGTGAAAATAAAACAAGTGAAAAGTGGGTAATTCATAGTTAAAGCAAAGGACTGCATGAGAGAGTGAGAAAAAGAGAGATAACAACGCAAAAACCTTTGTAAATATAAGTGAAATATGACGTGAGGGATATAAGAAAACAGGAAGAAAGGAAAACTGTGAAAAGCAGGAATCCCTGGATGAAAGCTTCATTGCGCAAAGGTCGCTCATGGGACTCAATGGAGTTCTCAGCTATTTTCATTTAAATATTTTTCTAGCATTTCAATATTTGCATCAGTCTTTAGGAGAAATACAAATTGCTGTCATACAGTAAGATTTAGAGCTATAAAATTAGCATAACTCAGATTATTTGCTCTTTGAAGAAATATTTTTTGATATTTTACAAATCTGAGTTCATGTTTGAGACATTAGCCATGTTTCCATCACCCTATTTTTTATGCGCATTTTGAAGTTTCGCCAAATTTTAAGAACAAAAAACAGTTTTTACACTCGTTAAGGTGGTTTTTGACTTGTGTGAAAGAGTTTATGCAAATAATAGGAGATAGAAACGCATTTGGGAAATGGAGTTTTATTTACTGTAGGTTACTTGGTTGACCAATATCACCGCCATCCACTTGAACAACTTGATGGAAACGCACCTAATTCACCTTTGTTTGTTTGTTTTTTTTGTGAAATTTAAAAAAAGATTAGCTTCACGTTTGGATGGAAACCCAGCAATTGTTAAGGTCATTTTTGAAACTCTAGTCTAGAGTAGCAAAAAACTCAAGTCTTAATTTGCTGTTCAGTTATATCATCACTGTCTATGATCAATTTGATGAGAAATGTTTAAGTTTTCTCATTTTTTTGAGATGCTGAGATGCCTTCTGAAATGCTAGAGGGTCTTTTTCTAAATCTAACGTAGCTGGAAAGTCTCACTGCTGTCTAGGAGAAACATTTCAGATATATAACAGTGATCTTAATTGTGATCTTTCTTTCCTATGCGTCTTTGTGTTTCTGTGACATTTAAAGTGACCTTGATGTGTGTCCACATCTCTGAATGAGTTTGTTTCTCCTTAATGAAAACGTGTGTGTTTCTGGATCACTGACATCCCAGAGTTAATTGCCTGAAACGGTGTATATGTGTGTGTGTGTTGAATTCTTGTTCACTTGAGGGAATACAGGTTTCAGGGGAAGAGGGTTGAACCAGTGTAATGTGTGTGTGAGTTTGTTGAGTTGGGTTTCTAAAGCTCCCGTATCCACTTACCCTGATTGAAGCGTCTCAAATGTGGCCAGTGGAGATGCTAAGATGAGATGAAATGCTAATTTTGATGGCCATTTCAAACGCACCACCAGCTGCTCTGCAATACATCACGGACAAATGAACAATATTTCTGTTTTCATCAAATTGAGTCGCACATAACTCAACATTTGCAGCAACTTCAGCTGTTTATTGACAACAAATAGGCCTTGCTCTGCAGCTAGCGCGTATGTGTGTTTTGATGATAGATGATAGTGTTTGGAGCAGATACCTCACCAGGAGACTCAAGCAGAGACCGGCCAGGCCAAATTCTGCAAATCCCTACAGACCACCCAACACTGCAGCCTCTGTTCGTGCATGTGTGTGTGTGGGGTGATGTGTATGATAGCAGCGCTGCTCTCTACATGCTCGTGTCTCTTAGCATCTGCGTCGGTGTGTGTTTCTGTGTGTGTGTTCACACTGTTGTCTGTGGGTGTTTGTTTTTTCAGCATTTTTTTGTGAGGACGTGAAAGGCTGCGGCCCTCGCGCACACATGGACACACCGTTTGGCGCCAGACAGTCGCTATATCTCCTCTCAGGGATGTTTGGGTCCGTGGGGATGGAGGGAAGGCTTGAATGAAGGAGAGGAGAACAAGGGAGGGGCGGATAGTGGGTCAGATTGGCATGTAAGAGTGGTTCTGTTCTGTTATCAGCTTTTAAAAGTCTGCCAGAGACCGACTGCACATTAGAACCTTTGTCTGGACTGAGATGTGTGTGGGGTGGGTGGGCTAAATTCCTGAAAATGTCCTCAAAAATATGGTAAAACATGGACTTCTGAGTTCTTACTAAAATAAAAATCAATAAAATGGCTCATAATTGTTATTGCTTTTTTGTTTTGGTTATACTATCACCAAATCAGCATATTAGAATGATTTCTGAAGGATCATGTGACACTGAAGACGGGAGTAATGATGCTGAAAATACAGCTAAGCATTACAGGAATAAATTACATTTTAAAATATATTCAAATAGAAAACAGTTATTTTATATGGTTATTACTGACAATTTTAGTCACTTTGTGTTAAGCAGTTTTGTTATTGCTGCAAAAAATTGCCTATAATGAAGATGAACGTAACTTTTAATAAGCAGGGGAAATTCTTGACTAAACAAATCCAAACCATTTAAATGTTTAGGACATCTGTGTTGTAAGGATGTACAGGGAGACTTCAGATATAAACACACTTACTCATTAGGTAAAGTCTTCTCATTAAAATCAGGTGATTTCCTATTAATTTAATAGAGGGTGAGGGAATACTAGGGAATACCAATATGGCGGCACGGTAGCTTCACTTTTAATGATGTCATGAGAAATCCAGTTCTCTATATAAATCAGTGATGAAATCTGCATTTTTGAACTAATTTTTAATTAAATTAGTAACTGTTCTTGTGTAATACATAACTGTAATCAGTTTTTACTTATTCCGTAAAAATCTTTCTTTCTTTCTTTCAGACTGATTTAAATGCAGATTTTTGCCTAATCAGCAGTTTGCTTAACTTGCGTTTTCACGTGTCGTGTGCTTGCCTAGAACATCTGAGCATGTAGAATGTTGGAGGCAGTGGATGGCGAATGGAATGCTCTGGTCATGAGGAATGCTCTACAGGAGAATGCAGAATGTTACTCTGTATTCCAAATTCTATTTTCTGCGCTCTGGCAGCGTGCTGTGGTTTACACACAGAGGAGTGGAGCTTCTCATTAGCTGCACTGCTCTGCCTGATTGCCGTATAATGACGGACAAGAGCAGCTCGCCCTCGGCCGCTGACCTGAGACCAGTCCTGTGAGTTCGCTGGATAATCCTCCAGGTTGGGCAGGATGATCCCAGGTCAGAATCTCCCCACGGCTTGTAATGACAGCCCTCTTTCAGGACGCTGAGTTTCTATTGGCCGGCATTCAGGGGTTACGGAGAGTTCCCCTGGCATCTACACAAACACACACTCACACACACTTTTGGATCTGACTCACAGTCGCTTTGGTCCAGTTACAGTGTGCCAGGACCAATGAAGTGTGTGTGTGATTCATAGCGCAGAATCTGCAGCACTTCTGGATCGTACTGTAACAGGATGAACTCAGATCCTTCCTGCTTTAAAAGACTGTGCTTATTGGCCTAAGTTTCTCAAAGCTTTATTGTGCACCAAAAGGTTAAATGGGTTTCAGAAACTGAAATTTATGAAATTGAAAAGGGGCAAAAGAAGATACCGAGAACCAGAAGCATAGTAGTCGTATAACTTTTCAAGTACACATTTTCTACGTAATTTTTTAAAGATCATCTTAAATCAATATATTTCTCAAATGACTGAGCATCGTTTTGATGAATGAGATTACCAACCCATTTTCCTTTCTGAAAATCATTTTAAACTGATATCAGTTATATTGTGTCCCTGCCATTTTGTAGATTGTTTCTACACCCCTAATGAGAACTTCACTTGTTTTCAGGGAAAGATGATGTAAAATTGCTTTATTTTGGTTCAACTCACCGTGAGATTCTCACACCTTCACTAAAGGGGTTACTAGGCATAATTCTATAACAATATCTTTTTTACCAAAAAGCCATAACTTCATCAAGACTTTTTATTGGTTTCTGTCAGGCTGTGCTGGGTTGCACCGCTCACAGCAAAAAACATATTGGTTCAAAAATCTTACTCAATTAGCTGCATATTGATAATCACACATGTTCGGATTGGCTGTGGTTGTGTCCCTTTGTGTATTTTCATTTTTAGGGGTGTAAAAATGTTCAGAAACATGGACGGGGCACATTATAAGCAGGGGTGCACATAAGTGGTGTGTGTGCTGGGTAAATAAATTCAGGCCACTCATTTGCGTACCGACATGGTTGACAGCTGTTAATGCACAATCATCATTTTAGATCGACTAATTTTAATACTGTATAAGATTTCCATTTGAACTGAATTGCATAATAAATCGGCTGGTTTCAGAGCAAAACGAAAAGCTGTGACATTCACTGACGCGCTTCACTCGGCAGTGCTAAAACCGGCAGTGCGTATACTTACATCCTGGCAACCCGCCAAAATAAAAGCGTGCTGATTTTAGGTTTGAAAATTTTGAAAATGTAAATGTAAATATTAGTATTGTATTAGTAAATATTAGTAAATATTAGTAAGTGTACTAGTGTACAAAATAATTGTATTTTTATTTTATTATCACACTTTATTTATTATTTTATTTAAAAAACTAACTAAATAAGGCGCAATAATGCTATTATTATTTATTTTATTTTTATAGTTATATTTAATGGGTCACACTACAGTATGTGCAGTGTGAGCACCAAACCGAATCTCCAGGTGCTCTCATGACAACCAGACTGAAAAACTTATGTGCACCCCTGATTCAAACTATAGTTTCAGCTTTGTTCTACTTTTTTGTTTCTTCACACGAAACTCTTAATTTCTAATTTCCATTATTTTTATACGCAAAAAAAAATAGTCTCTCATTTGACTCTCAAAATTTGTTGTAACATGTCTGGTTAGGACACAATGCTATTTGGTTTCATGCGTTTTACTGCTGCGGTTTTGTCTCATGCTCTGTCGTACGCTTGTCTCTGTTTATTGATTCTGTTTAGCGTGTGTGAGTGATCTATTTTGCGCGTGAATCTCTTTTCCTTTCATCCTGCGTTGGCCTCCGTTTGGCGTGTCAACCTTTGAATTTATCTCTCTACTGTACTTTAATCTGTCCTCCAGGCAGGGAGAGGGAGTGACTGATGCAGAGATGCCCACAGAAGGAGCCTCCCCGCTGGGCCGAGCGAGGGGCAGGCTGGGCATGTTGTTCTGTTTCTCTCCTCCCACCTTTGTGCAGCTCTCCAGGGGTCCGCTTACTTTATCCGCCTCCAGACGCAACCTTTGTGCACGCAAGACGGAGCCCCCTCCGTGCCGGTCTGAACCAGGGTGTCAGGATGTAAAGGATGCGTCTGTGTATCTATGTGTGTGTGAGAGAGAGAAAGAGAGGGGACAGGAGATTAAGTTTTGTCTCTTTGCTCTAAGAGGCCAACTGCCAAAACATATAAAAATCGGATTCTCCACACAGTGACATCTTAAAGATCCTCTCATTGACTTAGATACTCCGCCAGTACCATCCCACTCTCACAGTCATGGCCATTCACTCAGATAAATACCCGTGGAGCCAGCGATGCTAAAGATTTTCAAATATCCCGCTGGAAATACATCATTACAAAAGATTTCTATTTCAAATAAATGCTGTTCTTTTTCATTTTCTATTCATTAAAAAATCCTGGAAAAAATGTATCACGATTTCCACAACCTGATTTCAACCTTGATAATAATAAAAAATATTTCTTGAACATCAAATCAGCATATTAGAATGATTGAATGGAACATGAAGAATGGCTGCTGGAAATTCAGTTTTGTCATCACAGGAATAAATTCAATTTTAAAATCTATCAAAATAAGAAAACATTACTGTTTTACTGTATTTTGATCAAATAAATGCAGCCTTGGTGAACGTGACAGACTCAAAACATTTTCAAAAATATAATTTTTTTTGTAAAACTTTATTTTACATGGTCCTTGTTACATGTACTTATTATAGTAATAACTATACTATAGGTTTATTAACTACACTCAAGTAAATTATGCATAATTACATGTAACTAACCCTAAAAAAAATCCTATTCCTATAACCCTAACCCCTATAGTATGATATTACCCAGCATTTAAAGGGATAGTTCACCCAAAAATCATTTACTCATTATCACTATTTAGTCACCCTCAAGTTGTTCCAAACCTGTATGAATTTCTTTCTTCTGCTGAACACACACACACAAAAAAAAATATTTGTTATCACCTGTTTGGTTACCCATATTCTTCAAAATGTATTTTTTTGTGTTCAGCAAAAGAAATTCATACAGGTTTGGAACAACTTGAGGGTGAGTAAATTACTATCCCTTTAACTGTATAATTAA
Source organism: Rhinogobio ventralis (assembly GCA_039654625.1). Lineage (NCBI taxonomy): Eukaryota > Metazoa > Chordata > Actinopteri > Cypriniformes > Gobionidae > Rhinogobio > Rhinogobio ventralis. The sequence goes on from CM077199.1 coordinate 14,518,002, forward strand.
CTGTAAAAAGGAAAACTTAAAATAAAGTGTAACTTTTTTTTTTTTTACAAGAAATGAAAAGAAACAGTGTCAGGTAATGTTGAAAGTTGGATTCAAACCCATATTAACCATATAAGCACCATGGCTCAGTGTGCACTAACCACTAGGCCACATTTCTGACATATTTACAATTACTTGGAAGAAACTTTAATCTAAAGCACCTACAGTGCATTCAAAGTTCAGTCTATGTTTTATCAGTATATGGAATCCCTTGAAATTGAACCCATAACCTTAGCGTTTATGGTGCCCTGCTCCACCAATTAAGCCAAAGGAACAACTGGGTAATGTTTGGATGAGTTTATTTACACATTTGCTTTTCATACTGAGGATAGGAGACATATTATTCCAACAATAACACACACAGACACATTTTTATCGTATTATCCGTCCTTTTTTCTGGCCTCTAATGGTTCTGCTGCCAGAGGGCACACCCTCAACGACACCAGGGTCACCCGGGCGTCACAATGTCACGGCAATGAGCTTTCACCTCTGCCTGTGGCTCCAGGCGGGTTCGAGAGATCAGTGAGTGAGTGTGTGTGTTTTGAATTCTGATTTAGGATGTTCTCAGGTTCAAAGGTCATAATTACATAGGGTCAGATGGATTAACTTTCACTTAGTCATGCACAGACATCTTTAAAAAATATATATATATATATATTCATAATTGTATTTATTCATATATTTATATAGTATTAAATAAGAGCAAAAAGTATATGTATTAACAGAGTATATGTGTTTTCAAATGTGATTACATGTATTAGTGTGTAGTTATGTGTGTATCTGGGTTTTGGTTGCATGTGCATGTTAGTGTGTTCATGTGTGTTTGGGTGTCTTAGTGTGTGTGGTTTTGCATAAGTGTGTATGAATTTGATGAGTTTGTGTATATTTGTATGTTTACGTGTCTTAGTGTATGTGTGTGTGTGTGTGTTGGAAGAGCCTCTCCCTTCCTCTGAATGCCGTCTTTGAGCAGTACTTTGCGGATTGGCCAAACTCAAATATTTGCTCTCTGCATATTTAATATTTATGATGTCTGAGACAAATATTGAGCCATGCAGTGAGTGATAGACAGAGGTCAAGTACAGGAGCAGCACTGGGTGCGGTTCACACAGATAGATGCTGTACTACTTGTGAGGGCCAAATTGTTGAAAATACTGAAACATGTCGAAAACTCGCAGTTATGCTCACTATTTTAAAGCCTCATAAATCATGTTTTGCTTCAAATCTAATGAGCTCAACAGGTCTGTGTGTGTTTCATGTTTGGCCTACTAAATGATTCATAAATAAAGTTATTTTTTTCTTATTCTAAAACTGCAAAACATTATCTTTTTAAGGATATGATTAGGGTTTATGTTATGTACTCATTTAGACAAATAGGTAAATATGTGTGATTCCTCTCTTTTTAAGCTTTAAGAGACTCAACCCACATTACAGATTCACTCTGACCATACTGTTTACACACACACTAGCCTTGTTTGCTTAAAGACCATCATGTAAATATGACACGGGTCAGCAAACATCAATATGAATGTCTTTATTCTACATTGATAAAGACCATGAGCACAATCAGGTTGTTTTGTGAGAGTATGTGTTTAAACGTGTGCAATATCAGCATAACTAAAGCTTGGGCCTCAGACTGTCTTTGAATGGCATATAACATCACCACGCACCCACGCTCACTTAAAAACACTCAAATATCATATCAGTTATATTATTTTACTCTCTACCAACTACTTTCAGCTACACACACACACACACACATTCGCCTAGCTAAATGAGGACATGACATATTGATTTTGATTAAAGCTAATTAAAACAAACTTATTTTACATGCAAATTATTGATTCTAATTGGTCAGTAAAAGTGTTTACTATTTTACTATTTTTATTTAATCACCCCTAAACTGTATATTGTACTCTTTTTCTACTTAATTGCATTACAATTAAAAATATTTTATTGGCTAAGCAGTCATGTAATAAGTTGGATAATGTACAGTCAGCTGATCATTATTGTAAAAACCTTACCGTACCTAAAATAAATCTTTTTTATAATAAAGAAATTTTACTTTACAAATTCATATATACAGTGTTTATATAAAGAAGTCTCTTATGCTCATCAAGCCTGCATTTATTTGATCAAAAATACAGAAAAAAGTAATATTGTGAAATATTATTACAGTTTAAAATAATAGTTTTCTATTTGAATATACTTTAAAATATATTTTATTTCTGTGATGCAAAGCTGTATTTTCAGCATCAGTACTCCAGTCTTCAGTGTCACATGATCCTCCAGAAATCATGCACATTTATTATCAATGTTGGAAACAGTTGTGCTGCTTAATATTTTTTATAACCTGTGATACTTTTTTAAGGATTTTTTGATGAATATAAATATTTTGTAACAATATACACTACCGTTCAAAAGTTTGGGGTCAGTAATTTTTTTCTTTCTTTTTTTTGAAAGAAATTAATACTTTTATTTAGCAAGGATGTGGTAAATTGTGATAGTAAAGTGATAGTAAAAATGTATACTGTTGGAAAAGATTTCTATTTTGAATTAATGCTGTTCTTTTTAACTTTTTATTCATCAATGAATTCTGAAAAATGTATCACAGGTTCCAAAAAAAATTAATATTAAGCAGTACAACTGTTTCCAACATTAATAATAACTGAGTATATAGATTATATAGATATTAGAATGATTTCTGAAGGATCATGTGATACTGAAGACTGGAGTAATGATGCCGAAAATGCAGCTTTGCATCACAGAAATAAATTATATTTTAAAGTATATTCAAATAGAAAACAGTTATTTTAAATTGTAATAATATTTCACAATGTTACAATTGTTTTTCTGTATTTTTGGTCAAATAAATGCAGGCTTGATGAGCATAAGAGACTTCTTTCAAAAACATTAAAAATAGTAATGTTTCCAAACTTTTGATCGGTACTGTATATATGCATTTTTGTATATATATGTATAACAAATTCATATATTTAGATATAATCTTTATATATAAATATATATAATCATTCATTTTTTCTATTTTCGTTGGGGAAGTAAATATAAGTATTTTTGTGTGCCTAAGGTACAGGCAAGTAAAACCAACACACTCACACTCTCACATATAAATGTCTCAATCCAAGAACATGACGACATTTGTACGGAGCTGTATGACCTTTTTCTCTCTTTCTTTCATCTTTTAACTCTCCACCATGTTCTTTTCTTCCGCTTTCTTGCTCTAATAAGCGGCAAGAATGTCCAGACGTCACGTTTGAGATGTTTTTCTTTGTTCCCGCAGGCAAACAACACGCCTCTCTTTCGACATTTTTTCGTCTTGGACAGGATGAAACGAAATGAAAAAGAGACAATATTCAGTGATGATTGGGTTGGAGGTGGCAGAGCAGAACTCAGATAGCAACATAGACGTGTAGTCATGGATAAAGCAGGTGTGCGGTAGCGCTCGTGGACAGGGTGGGTGTTTAACGGATGGATAATACACAAACACACTGTATCATCAGTCCTTCTTTCAGAAAAAGCCATTAAACTGTTAGCTAAACGACAGCTGAGACTGCATTAGCAACATCGCCGCTGATTAGCATCTACACGCACACACTCGTGGAAACGCACACACGGTTAGTCTCTGCGGAGCTGACCTGTTGACACGCCGATCGGTTTGTCAGAGATGGATGGAGTGTGTCAGAACTGTGGAGGAGGAGTGTAAAAGAGATGGAGAGGAGGAGGAGAAAGAGAGAGTGACAGAGGAGCAGATGGATGGGTTTAGGGCATTTACAGAGATGGAGGGACGCTGTTAAGGATGAAAAGATGGAAAGAGACAAAAGGAAATAGACATGTGAGAGTTTCAACCGAGAAAAGAGTCTGAGATGTCACTTTTTCGGTTATTCAACCTCATAAAAGCATCAAAGGGACTTCAAAAACTAATGACGGAAAGTGTGTTTGCATCCCGTCGACGGCAGCTGGAAGCGCAGATCTGTCTCTTTTATACGTTTGTTTCCTGCCTTCCTCAGATAACATTGAAAAGTAGAGAATGCGAGAGATAGCAAGAAAAGAATGAAAGCGTTTAGAGCCAATGCAGCCTGATGAGAGGCGAGATATCATCATGCTCCTCCTGTGTGTGTGAACAGACGTACAACCCTCAGTGTAAAGGTGATGACATGAAGTTTAGCACTGTTCATAAAAGAGACATGAGTGTCTAACACTCCATCGTGTCGTCCTCTCACAGCATGTACACCAGATACACAGGTGTTTTTTACTGATTTCTATCATGACAAATTACAGCCAAAATGTACACCATATAAAAAAAAATCATTTAAACATAAATGCCAAAACAAACAAACCAGTAATCATAAGTAAACTTTTTTTTGAATATGTAAATGGATGGATGGATGGATGGATGGATAGACGGATATTTGGATAGATAGACAGACAGACAGCCAGATTGAGAGAGTGTGGATTTGTGTCTATTAGTTTTGTATCAGATATGGTGCAGTTGTCTGGTTACTCATAATGTTTCTCCACACTGTCTGTGTGCTTGTCGAGTTGTAAAGAATCTCTTTTGATCGTCTTATTGTCTGCTGTCTGTCCTTTTCTGATGCATCATTATTGCTTTTGTATCATTGTGTTCTTTTGAAGTCTGTGTATATGTGTGATATGCAGATGAGTGGAATCAGTCATGAGAGTGTGAGAATGCACTGATAACCATGTTCCGCTATGCCACTCTGTGTTTGTGAGTGCGTGTGCGTAAGCGTGTGTGATTAAGAGAGCAGACAGATAGTCTTGTCTCTGTGTAAATCCTTCTATTCTCAATTACCACTGGCAGCCAGTGACACTCTCACAAAGACAGTGAGAACAATAACTGTTGCTGTGTGTGTGTGTGTGTGCGTGCTTCAGTAACTCATAATTCTATTGGCTGATCGTCTTCACTTTTTCACTACAAGTTTAGTACTTTTTACATACAAAAGTTGGTCCCCCTTTTGCTACCAAAACAGCCCTGACCCGTCGAGGCATGGACTCCACTAGACCCCTGAAGGTGTGCTGTGGTATCTGGCACCAAGATGTTAGCAGCAGATCCTTTAAGTCCTGTAAGTTGCGAGGTGGGGCCTCCATGGATCGGACTTGTTTGTTCAGCACATCCCACAGATGCTCGTTTGGATTGAGATCTGGGGAATTTGGATGCCAAGTCAACACCTCAAACTCATTGTTGTGCTCCTCAAACCATTCCTGAACCATTTTTGCTTTGTGGTAGGGGGCATGATCCTGCTGAAAGGTTTCCCAGCAGAACATTGCCCAAAGCATCACACTGCCTCCGCCGGCTTGCCTTCTTCCCATGCATCCTGGTGCCATGTGTTCCCCAGATAAGCGACGCACACGCACCCGGCCATCCACATGATGTAAAAGAAACCGTGATTCCAGGCCACCATCTTCCATTGCTCCATGGTCCAGTTCTGATGCTCACGTGCCCACTGTTGTTGCTTCTGGCGGTGGACAAGGGTCAGCATGGGCACCCTGACTGGTCTGTGGCTATGCAGCCCCATACGCAACAAACTGCGATGCACTGTGTATTCTGACACCTTTCTATCAGAACCAGCATTAACTTCTTGAGCAATCTGAGCTACAGTAGCTTGTCTGTTTGATCAGACCACACGGGCCAGCCTTCGCTCCCCACGTGCATCAATGAACCTTTGCCACCCATGATCCTGTCGCCGGTTCACCACTGTTCCTTCCTTGGACCACTTTTGATAGATACTGACCACTGCAGCTGCAGTTTTGGAGATGCTCTGACACAGTCGTCTAGCCATCACAATTTGGCCCTTGTCAAACTCACTCAAATCCTTACGCTTGCCCATTTTTCCTGCTTCTAACACATCAACTTTGAGAATAAAATGTTCACTTGCTGCCTAATATATCCCACCCACTAACAGGTGCCGTGATGGAGAGATAATCAGTGTCCACTATCTATCCATCCATCCATCCATCCATATCAAATGGACCCCAGTAATGCTGTTCCATCCATCATCAAATGGACCCCAGTAATGCTGTTCGGTGTCTGCTGCACAGATGCCGCATTCTAGAAACCTCTGAAAGTGATTAACAGTGTTTTTACATCTGACTCCTGTTGTCTGATAGATAACAGCAATCAACAAATCTATTCTGTCCACTTCCAAAACATACATCTGCCGTGTCTGTTAACTAACGAGCTGCAGTTCAGCAGTGCTATTTCTAAAACAAAGTAAAAGTTAAGCCTGCGGAACGGTCTAAAGCCAACTTTAGCCTGCAAAGGAAACAATTACTTAGATCCAAAGTTGATGACAAGCTTAAGTTCCAAACATGAGGTTTGCCTAAACGCGTGGTCTTCTGTGGAACGAGGCTTGCTCGCAGAAAGAGAGATGACATGAGATGGAAAGAGAGAGAGAGAGAGTGAGTTCATGAGAGGATGAGAAGTGAATGTTCTGACCCAAACTCTGCCCTCGCTGTCGTCCGTAAGATGGATGGACTGGGCTTTAGAAGGACTCTAAAAGTAGATACACACATAAACACACACAGCTCAATATAGACCAGTGTGGCTCATCATTCTTCGATAGACAGAGAGAGAGAGGAAAGTTCCCTTAAATATCAAGACAAGAACTGAGGAAATTGATAGGTACAAGCTGAACGATGGAAAGACAAGAAGAGAAATTTTAGAAATATGTTGGGAATTAAAGGATAGATTAGGAGAGATGGAATAAAAACAGAGCTGTGTTCCAAAAACTAGTGAGCTGTCTTGCTGCCCACCACCTTCTAAAGCAGCATCCTATAGTTGTAAGCGACTGATTTGGCAGAAATCCTGTATTGATTTCAATAGGCGACTCGAGAGGAACATATGGAAGCTTGTTTCCACCACAGAATAAAACAATTTAAAAGATAATTGCGATTTTTAATCTCACAATTCTCACTATTGCGAGTTATAAAGTCAGAATTGCGAGTTATAGTCAGAATTGCAAGATATAAAGTCGAAATTGCAAGATATAAAGTCGAAATTGCGAGTTATAGTCAGAATTGCGAGATAAACTTTTTGCGAGTTATAAAGTCAGAATTGCGAGATGTAAAGTCAAAATTGTGATTTATAGTCAGAATTGCGAGATATAAACTTTTTGCAAGTTATAAAGTCAGATTTGCAAGATATAAAGTCAGAATAGTGAGTTATAAAGTCAGAATTGTGAGATATAAAATTGAGCTTGCGAGTTATAAAGTCAGGATTGCGAGTTATAGTCAGAATTGCGAGATATAAAGTCGAAATTGCGAGTTATAAAGTCAGAATTGCGAGTTATAAAGTCAAAATTGCAAGATATAAAATCAAAATTGTGAGTTATAGTCAGAATTGCGAGATATGAAATCGAACTTGCGAGTTATAAAATCACAACTGCGAGATATGAAGTCGAACTTGCAAGTTATCAGAATTGCGAGATATAAACTTTTTGCTAGTTATAAAGTCAGAATTGCGAGATGTGAAGTCAAAATTGCGAGTTATATAGTCAAAATTGCGAGTTATCAGAATTTGCGAGATATAAACTTTTTGTGAGTTATAAAGTCAGAATTGCGTGATATAAAATCGCAATTGCGAGATATGAAGTCGAACTTGCAAGTTATCAGAATTGCGAGATATAAACTTTTTGCTAGTTATAAAGTAAGAATTGCGAGATGTGAAGTCAAAATTGCGAGTTATCAGAATTTGCGAGATATAAACTTTTTGCGAGTTATCAGAATTGCGAGATATAAACTTTTTGCTAGTTATAAAGTCAGAATTGCAAGATGTGAAGTCAAAATTGCGAGTTACAAAGTCAGAATTGCTAGATATAAAGTCAAAATTGCGAGTTATCAGAATTTGCGAGATATAAACTTTTTGCGAGTTATAAAGTCAGAATTGCGAGATATAAAATCGCGATTGCGAGTTATAAAGTCAGAATTGCAAGATGTGAAGTGAAAATTGCGAGTTACAAAGTCAGAATTGCTAGATATAAAGTCAAAATTGCGAGTTATCAGAATTTGCGAGAGATAAACTTTTTGCGAGATATAAAATCGCAATTGCGAGCTATAAAGTCAGAATTGCAAGATGTGAAGTCAAAATTGCGAGTTACAAAGTCAGAATTGCTAGATATAAAGTCAAAACTGCGAGTTATCAGAATTTGCGAGATATAAACTTTTTGCGAGTTATAAAGTCAGAATTGCAAGATATAAAATCGCAATTGCGAGTTATAAAGTCAGAATTGCGAGATGTGAAGTCAAAATTGCGAGTTATCAGAATTTGCGAGATATAAACTTTTTGCGAGTTATCAGAATTTGCGAGATATAAACTTTTTGCGAGTTATCAGAATTGCGAGATATAAACTTTTTGCTAGTTATAAAGTCAGAATTGCAAGATGTGAAGTCAAAATTGCGAGTTACAAAGTCAGAATTGCTAGATATAAAGTCAAAATTGCGAGTTATCAGAATTTGCGAGATATAAACTTTTTGCGAGTTATAAAGTCAAAATTGCGAAATATAAAATCGCAATTGCGAGTTATCAGAATTTGCGAGATATAAACTTTTTGCGAGTTATAAAGTCAGAATTGCGAGATATAAAATCGCAATTGCGAGATATAAAATCGCAATTGCGAGTTATAAAGTCAGAATTGCGAGTTATAAAGTCAGAATTGCGAGATATGAAATCGAACTTGCGAGTTATAAAGTCAGAATTGCGAGATATAAAGTCAGAATTGCAAGATATAAAGTCAGAATTGCGAGTTATAGTCAGAATTGTGAGATATAAAGTCGAAATTGCGAGTTATAAAGTCAGAATTGCGAGATATAAAATCGAATTTGCGAGTTATAAAGTCAGAATTGCGAGATATAAAGTCAGAATTGCAAGATATAAAGTCGGAATTGCGAGATATAAAGTCAGAATTGCGAGATATAAAGTCTAAATTGCGAGTTATAAAGTCAGAATTGCAAGTTATAAAGTCAGAATTGCAAGATATAAACTTTTTGCGAGTTATAGTCAGAATTGCGAGATATAAACTTTTTGCGAGTTATAGTCACAATTGCGATATAAAGTCACAATTGCGAGTTATAAAGTCAGAATTGCTGTTCCATCCATCCATCCAATTTTTAAAGTGCCTTTAAAAATATACCAGCATACATGCATTTCAGTAACTGATGTACAGAGTACCATAGTATTACCGTCTGATACCACCACTGTATTTTTTGTAAGGAATTATAGAAGTACATAATTACTTATGTACAGCATTCATATCTGAAGCACCTTTGATGCCTTAAATGCTACCTATGGGGGTTTTGGTAGTAGGCATTGTGCAGTGAATGGGTCAGAGATGTGTTTGTGTGTGCGTTTATGTGTGTGTGTGTATGTGTGTGTGTGTGTGTGATTGGTATAACAGACGTGCCCTGCTGTTTTATTTCTTTTGTAAAGCATCCAGTTCGGCCAGCGTTGAAGCAACGTTACATTTAAGTCATTGCAGCGCTGCAGCTGAGACCACAAGAATGCAGCTCTCTCTCTCTCTCTCTCTCCTTCATCCTCCCTCTATTCACTATCTTTTTCTCAGCCTGTTTTTCTCTTTCTACTCCCTGTTTCCTCTCTAGCTCCTGTCTGTCCCAGTCTCTACAGCTAGCCCATGAAAAAGAAGCTGTCAGTGCAGTAACAGGATATGTTGGGTCTTTGTGCATGTCCAGTGAAATGAATCACACACACACGTGCTAGTCTTTTACCTGTCTGTCTCTCATTTCTGCTCCTCTACATGTGTCTCAGCTCTGGACTCAGCTGCTTCCCTCTCTGGATGGATGTTGGTTTTGTTTCCTTCAAACCACAGTGATCAGCCTGTTTCAGATGCCCAGAATTCATTTTCATGGCACTGGGGAGGGAATTTACATCCTTAAACTGATCCAATGAAATCTCTGTTCTCCTGATAACAGACGTGTTGGGATACATCCATGGGTGTCAGGTCTATATAAAGGGTGTAACTAATTTATTTATTAAAATAAATGAAAAATACTAGGGTTGATTTTAGGGTCTGTGCATAATCACTAAAACATTGTTGTTAAAAAACACTCAAGAATTTCTTCTCTGCTTTTTGTGGTCTGTTGCGTTTTGTATACTGATGACAGCTTTATCCCATTGACTCATGTTTTTAAGTTTGTTTAGAAGTTAACAGGCTTAAAAATAAGTGTTTCTGAGAAATATGTAATTGCTGAATTTGAGAAACTTTGCGCAGGCCATGGGATCATGTGTTAATGAAAGAGTTTTCCAAGAAAAGTCTGAATCATACAGCATAATTGCAGCCCTAAATTTTTGTGCAGATTTGGGGGCTGTTTGCACGACACCGATTTCAACTAAAAACTGAAAACTTTTTGTACGTTTTGGCCATTTATTTACATGACAAGCGTGTTTGGGGGTGAAAAGATTCCATTATTGTCTCCGTTTTTCATTCAAATTTGTGAAAACGGTGAGGTTATGCGTATACATATTACTTGTTCAGTCAATAAGTGCGTAGTGTTTCTTTACCAAGTGACATTGCCAACTAGTGGCCTGGAAGCAGATTTTCGCCGATACGTGGCACGGATTTTTGCAGATCCGTGTGAACCAGAGATGTTCACAAGTCTTTCATCTGGAGTCCGAGTCAAGTCTGGAGTCTTTTTTCATGAGTCCGAGTCGAGTCTCAAGTCATTTTATGTCTTACAAAAAAAAAATCATATTCAAAAATCATATTTTCATCCAGAGAGATAGAGAAAGTTATGGCTTTTTTGGTGCAAGAACATTATAATTCAAATGACACAATATGGCATCTTTAATATGCACTGATGAGCTTTTTCTCACACTCTGTTCTCTGTAAAACAGCTGCTTACTGAATGCTCAGACTCGACATTGAGTGTCTGACAACCCTGTGAGTGAACAGTGATAGATGTGTGTGTGTGTGTGTGTGTGTAGGGGATGGTAATGTCTTTAAGAGGTCTGTTTGAGGGATTTGAGTTCATTATGTGGATTTACATGCATCATTTACTGATCACGCTCCCCAGATGCAAATTTCGCATTTCTCCGTGGCTCATCGTTATTTTGATATCAACTCATCCGCGGAGATATAAAAAAGACTGAGAAGGAGCGAGACGGGGTCAGAGAGTTAGACAGAAGCACATGAGATATTTATTCTTTAGTTATGATGGAGACTTTCATTTGGCTTCTATTGTTTTTATGCTGAGCTAATGATATTTTTGATCTCCTTGCTTTAAATCTGTCCCTCGTACGTTTTTAGATGTTCATTATTTAGTTATGTTTATTATGTTTATTAAGTGTTTGCTGGTCCTGACAGTATAGTTAATTCCATGTTTTACTATCCTTGTGGGGGCATTTGGTAGGCAAATCCTGATACAAACACGCTGAATGTTAAGTATTATGATCAGAGTGGGAAATAAATATTTTGCCAATGCAAAGCTGCCCAATTTTGTGCAAAAATGTCCAATTTTACCTGCTACTTATATTTTTTACTAGCTAATTTAATTTTGTGTTGGACAAAAACAGCCAATCAGACATGCATGTTAATGTTTTTTATATATTCTTCTTTAATTATATTAAATTATATATTCTTTCTTTAATTGCACATCACTGCAAATGCAAAACATGCCTACATTTGACTGAAAACATGTGTTAATTTCCCTCCCTAACTATAAGACTGCCTGAACAAGAGAAAGCCAATGAAAATTGAAGATAGACAAAGAGAAAGTGATGTTCATTTCCCGAACAAAACTGACCAAATGACTCACACATACACACACATATTTCCTTTAGAAATGTACACTTAAAACAGACTTGTGCTCAGGTTTTCTGAAAGGGTTTTGTGTGTAAGTTAATTAAGCTTGATTAATGGTGTGTGTTTTCGCTCTTGTGATATCTGTGACGACACAAAGCAGCGTTCGGCCATGTCAGGCTCAAAGATCACTTACCGACACACTCTCTCATCAATCACACACACACACAGAGCTGTGTGCAGCCTCGTCAAGCTCCACAAACACTGAATAAGTGTTTATGTGATCACATGTGATGGGTCCCCTCTTAGTAACACACACTGTCATCAATCACAGACACACATACATAAACACATACATGCTCACAAACACTACCAACCCAAAATTATCTCCTTTACTCACTATTTTTCCCTTTTGTATCTCTCCATTTTTAAAAAATTTTTTGTCATGCTTTAAGGCCTTTTGGCAATTTCACTGTCAACATATCTCTTCTGTTTCTCTATTTCATTCCCATCAATTTCACATTTTCTCCCTTTTTTTTCTTTCGCCCTGCTCCTTCGTTCTCTCCCTTTCCTCTCTGCTTCCCTTTTTATGTGGAGTTGCCGTAGGCGGCATGGCTGGCCAGCGAGGGTCACCAGAGGGAATTCTGGGAGCTGAGGTTCCAGTCATCCATTACCCTGCTTGTTTCTCACTCTGGCAGCCCTGCGACAGGGTTCTATTAAGAGCTCTTACACACACACACACACACACATACACTCATGCATTTGATCAGCGCTTAGATTACACTCTAAAAGCACTGGTCACACACATCACACTGTGTCGCAGACAGCCTCAGGCTTCACATGCACACAATGACATACAATATTCCACTGCAGTTTTCCTCATTATGCATGTAAGCATGTATTTATATGTGAGAGTGTATGTTCAGGTGCAGGGAATGCTCTTGTATGTTAACCCTGACCTAAAAATGTAAAGCAGGGGTGAAATAGAGTGAGAGAATAAGAGTAATAACAAAATTTTTTCTTTAAATTTGTTTAATAGAATGAGACTGGACCATTTAAAGATACCAGGAAATATTTCTCCTTTTTTTATATTTTTAATGAGTTAATAGGCTTATTGTGCACAGTTTACAGTTTTTATTATTATTATTATTATTATTATTATTATCAAAATTGACAGTAAAGACATATCATATAATATAATCTATATAATGTTACAAAAGATTTCTATTTCAAATACATTTTCAAAAAAAATCCTTTACATTTTTGTATCATATTCCACAAAAAATATTAAGGAGCAGCATAACTGTTTTCAACATTGATAATAATAATAAATGTTTCTTATTAATCATCAAGTCATCATATTAGAATGATTTCTGAAGGATCATGTGACACCGAAGACTGGAGTAATGATGCTGAAAATTCAGCTTTGATCACAGGAATAAAATACACTTAAAAATATATTAAAGTAGTTATTTTAAATATTAATAATATTTCACAATATTACTGTTTTTACTGTATTTTTTAATCAAATAAACGCATAATTTTAAAAATCTTACTGGCCCGGAACTTTTGGGGCAAATTTTTTGTAGCATATGGCTAAACCTAAGGTACTTTGGCCATTTTATTATCTGTCAGGTGAAAATCGGACGTTGTGTGTGTTCGGAATGCCATTTAATTCTGTCTTTAAGCGTTTACTGTTAAATGTATTAGCAATTAAACCTTCATTGTTTTCCAATGAATAGATAATCCCTCTCTTGATTTTACCCCCTCTTGCTTTGCTCATAAGTACTATCATTAAATCCACATAGGCATTCACACACGCGCACCTACACGCTGACACACATTCGTATTTTATACAGACGCAACCCAAACACTATATTTTTTCTCCATTTTGACCACATAACACCTGGTCTTAAAGCCTGCGGTAAACTTTAAAGCTCTGTACAGCTGCAGCATACATCATAAACCTGCGACCAGAAGACATAAGTACATCATAAACATGAGCCAACCCTCACACACCTCACAGCTGCCCCTGAGTGCAGCGCTCCTCAGCCAAACACACACCGCTTTATAAACCTCTCCTCTTTATTATGACATCATAAACATGAGCCCTAGTTCCAGATTCATCCGTGTGTTTGCTGCTGTTTTTTTTAGAACCTGTGAAAGAAAGGAAGGAAGGAAGGAAGGAAGGAAGGAAGGAAGAAGGGGAGAGGAAAGAAGGGAGAAAAGGAGTGAATTAGGAAGGAAATAAGCAAGACAGTTAGGAAAGATGGGAGGAAGTATGGAAAGAAAGAACAAAAGCAGGAGAGATGGAAAAAAGGAAGAAAAAAGGAAAGATGAAGGAAGGAAGAGAGGAAAGGAATGAGGGATAAATGAAGAAAAAGGAAGGATGGAAAGATGGAATGAACTTCCCTGCAAGGAAGGGAGAAAGAAACAATGGAAGGAAGGAAGGAAGGAAGGAAGGAATGGGAGAATGAGGAAGCAAGGGAAGAAGGAAGAAAGAAAAGAAGGTAGAAAGTATGGAAGGAAAGAACAAAAGATCAAGAAAGAAAAAGGAGACAATGAAAGAAGTTAACAGGAGTTTGGAAAGAAGGAAAAATTGGGAGAATAAAGGAAAGATGAATGATAAGAGGAAAGGAATGAGGGAAGAAGGAAGAAAAAGGAAGTAAGGATGGAATTAACTTCCCTGAAGAAAGGAAGGGAGAAATAAAGAATGGAAGGAAGGAAAAGAGGAGTGAGGAAGAAAGGAAAGAAAGAAGAAAGAAAAGGAGGTGGAAGGAAAAGGTAAGACAGTAAGGAAAGAAGAAAGGCAGTACAGAAGGAAGGGAGGGAGAAAAAGGAGACAAGGAAAGAAGGCAGAAAGAAAAGGAGTGAAGTAGGAAGCAAGACAGGAAAGAAGGGAGAAAGTAGGGAAGGAAAGAACAAAGGAATGGAGAAAGAAAAAGGTAGCAAGGAACAAAGTTAAAGGGAGTTTGGAAAGAAGTAAGCAAGGGAGGAAGAAAAAGGGAAGTATGAAAGGATGAAATGAACTTCCCTGAAGCAAGGAAGGGAGAAATAATCAATCGAAGGAAGGAAAGAAGAAAGAATGAAAGAAAAAGGAAGCATGGAAAGAATGAAAAGGAAGTAAGGAAGAAAAGAAATGAAGGAAGGAAAGAAAGAAGTACGAGAGAGAGGAAGAATTAACACGATAAGTCAAAAAGGAAATAAGACAAGAAGGAAAAAAGGAAGTCAGGAAGGAAAGAAGACAATTAAGAAAGAATGTAAGGAAGAATGAAAGTTTGAGAATTAGAGTCGGAATACTTGGGGGAGAGATTGAAGGAAAAATGGGAAGTCAGGAAAGTAAAAAAAGAAGAGGGTGATGGAGTGAAGGAAAGAGTGGGACAGTTAAAAGCGAGACGATAGCTCTCTTGTCAAACAAACAGATTTCAGTGCGATCTGATCTGTGGAGCCGCCGCGCTGTGTACACACTCTCCACATCTTCATAATGAGGAACTTTCTCTCCTTATAAACAGATGGAGGGAGGGGATTACTCTCAGATAGAGCGGTGCAGGGGTCTCGCTGTATAACTGATGTGATTTACGCTTTGACAGATTTAGGCTTTCGGGGTGAAGGGAAGCCTAACACCAGGAAATGTATGGATATTTGTGAGATATTTTTGGAGGCATGTGCACTTTGGCTTGTGGTAGCTATGCTGTACTTTGGAGTTTGCTTATTCCAGGGCGATTTTGTTTAAATAACCATCAAATAACTGACTGAAGAAGGGAACGTTTGGGTAGTTAATTGTTACAAAATATATATATTTATATGTTTAAATGTCAAAGAAATTAATAATTTTACCCAAAGTTGCAGTAAAGACGTTCATAATGTTAGAAAAGATTTCTATTTTACATTAATTATGTTCTTTTCAACTTTCTATTCATCAAAGAACCCTTGGAAAAAAGTATCAATCACAGTTTCCATGAAAATATTTTTTACATAGAAAATAAGACATGTTTCTTGATCAGCATATTAGAATGATTTCTGAAGGATCATGTGGCACGTGATCATGTGATCATGTAATGGGTGCTGAAAATTAGGCGTTGCCAACATAGGAATAAATAACATTTTAAAATATATTAAAATACAAAAGTTATTTTAAATAGTAATATTATTGTATTATGTAATATTATAGCATATGAGACTTTTTATTTTAAGATTTTTTTTTTTTTAAATCTTCATAATATTTGATAATACCTCATAATATTTTATTTAAATGTCCTACTAAGAAATCAATTAATTTATAAACCAGAAGTGAAATGAGAAACGTTTACTTCCTAACGATTAACACCTCTAGTAATGAATACTAATAAACTGTGAATGGCTGTATAAGATTTTCAAGCTAATAAAAAGGGTCTGGTAGGACATTACCTTAAATGAGTGCACTGCTTTAAAGATGGGATCTAAAGGTGTGTGTGTGTGTGTGTGTGTGTGTGTATGTGTATGTGTGTGTGTGTGTTAATGAGAAGAGAATGTGTGTGTAATCAGTAGCTGTTTCCTGTCTCACCGTCTGCAGGGCCCCTCTCTCTCTTCGGCCTTTGTTTCAAACTCTGTCTGCTGACAACTTTAGGGAAACTACCGTCTTTGGTGTGTGTGGTGTGTTTGTACGTGTATAAGTGTGTGCCTATTTCTGTACTGATCAGTATTTCATGGCGATACAGATGTTGTTCATTCACAAGAGAGAGGGAGAGACATGTATCAATGTTAGTTTATGTAAGGAGAGTGTGTTTATATAAAGTTTGCTGCATTAGGACATCATCACAGTGAAGACTAGGGATGTAAGGAAAGAGCTTTGGCATTGTGAGTAATGCAGAGAATGCGATGAAAGATGGATGAAGAGTTATGCCAAGAGAAAAGATGGAAGAGTGAAATATTGGAGGGATGGAGAGATGACGAGCGACGAAAGAGGGAAATAAAGAGGGAGAGAGAGATGATCTAGTCATATCCCAGTAGTGTTCCATCACCCCAAACTCACAATAAGCATCGATCCCCCTATACCTGAGTGTGTGTGCGTGCGTCGCTCACCGTTGTCTTATTCGCACTCTCTCACACACACACATGATTGATCACTGAATCAGTCTCACCAACATTCAGCCATAAAAGCTATAACTGGCCCTCATAAAAGCAGATTTATCAGGCCAGGCCTGCCCGGTGCCCGCACGCCGCCCAAAAGCATGTGACACCTCCATGATTGGGCTGGAATTGAATAAACCTGCACTATTGACGCCTATGTCTGACAAGTCAATCAGCTCCTGGTACGCACACATGCAGTTTTCTGAAAGACTTTTTGTGTTTCTGCATACATTTAATTTACAAACTAACTAATAAACGCAAACACATGTGGCCAAGCGTGCGTTTTTGTGTCGCTGCACTTTAGCGTCCTGCGCCTTACGCTGGGTTAAATATAAACCAACTCTAACTTCACTCCCCTTTGAAGCTACTGAAAACCAGCGAAGCTCTAAATAGGAGTAACCAAATCTCGCTGCGACAAGGTAATTAGGCCGAGTTTGTCTTTTTATCCCCTTTGAAATGTTCCGTTGGGTTAGTTCTGCTTGCAATTAAACTAAAGGGTGTCCATTTCCTTTTAAACGCTCCTTAGATAAACTCTCAAACATAGCCTTCGGAGAAGTCCTCAGTAAAAGTCGCCCATGCGCAAAAGCCTATAGGAATCCAATCAGAGAAAAAGATCACAGGCCTGAAGAGGAAATTGGTCTTTTATTCTTTTCCTCAAGCCTACAATGAGCAGCATCACAGCTAAGTGAGAGGAAATCAAAGAACATAATATTATGATAACAGGCTATGATTTACATTATCTGCCTATAATCCCATTTGGCTTTTTGTAATATCGAAATTCCATTTCTAAGACTAAATCATGCAAACAGATTGGCTTTTATTTGACAGTCTTTTAGTGCTCGCCATTTGTCACCTTGTTTGACTTTTACTCCTAATTAAAAAGGTGTGAACGCATTATGGTGGCAGCCAAAAAGAAGATAGCTGCCGCGCGCCTGCTAGCACATCAGTAACACGTGTGCGCCAGCTCGCCTCCGAAACACCTGCGTTTGCAGGAGGAGGAAAGAAATCAGCCTGTAAAGGCTTTTTTCCAGCACTAATGACATCAGTTTAAAAGGTGGCATTGAAAAGATTGCGTAGCGCGCTAAGTGCCTCTTACATGGGCGATTATTAAAACGTAGACCCGACTGTTTTAATGGCCACCGTTGCTCCACAGGAATTTCATTTCCCGCTCGGTTTAAGACACCGAACGACGGCCTGTGGATGTAATGAGCCTTTTTTGTGGTGTCTAATTTCTTATTACAAAGGTGTGTGCGTGTCTGTTCCTCCGCTGGTAAGCACACCAGATAGGCCTATCTCTCAAATATTAAATATTAGGCTTTAAATTGGACACGCCGTACGGGAGAGCTCGCTGTTCCCTCTCAAGTGCATCACACATCAAAGGCTGTCAGACAGCTCAATAAATGTAATGAATGTTCTACACCCCCGCCTCGGACCAGAGGTGGTATGTTCTACTACGTTAACATTAAAATTGTATTTTAAAGATGATATCTACAGGCATTTAACCCTGTAAGGCCTGACATATAAAATATTAGAAAACTAATAGTTTAATCGTTTATAATTTTGTTAAGTATCATATTTGATATATCAGGATTTTATTGCTCATATGCTATAGTAAGAATATGGAGCTCACACTCAAGGAAGAATTTTTTTTTTCAGAGGCCCCCAAAAATATGTAATTTGGTGCAGATGGCAAAAAGTAAGATGAGTTCAGATAGCTTAATGCAAATCAATGAGATCTTTATAACAATATAACAGACTGCATACAAATGCATTTAAAGGTGCACTGTGTACGTTTTAGCGGCATCTAGTGGTGAGGTTGCGAATTGCAAACGCCCACCCCTCCCTTTCAAAGCACGGTGGCTGACACAGTAGCTAGCGCTCTGTAGAGAAGTTTATCTGTTTAGGGCTACTGTAGAAACATGATGGCGCAAAGATAGCCTTAATAAGATAAGTTTATCTTTATAAGTTCATAAAACAATGCATTGCAATACAGTGATGACTGAGACCTGTTCCTGGGTCAACATATTTTGTTGATCCTGGAACAACATTCCTGTCCGAAAATGTATTCCTACCCATAAGTTATCACTAAAATCAGAGGGAAATGATAGGTGAATAACACAACGATAACTATAAATTAGTGCTGTCAAACAATTAATCGCATCCCAAAATAAAAGATTGTGTTTACACAATATATGTGTGTGTGTACTGTATAATTATTATGTATATAAATACACACACACATATATATATATATATATATATATATATATATATATTATTTATATATATAAATATTTTATATATAAATATAACACATCTTCCTTAAATATATACATGCATGTGTGTAATATATATGTATATACATAATAATACAATAACATACACACACATATATTATGTAAACACAAACTTTTATTTTGGATGCAATTGATCGCGATTAATCGTTTGACAGCCCTACTATAAAGATAGTTTATTAGCTTTATTAGCAACTTTATTAGCATCCAGACCAGCGGACGATATCGATGGATTCTGATTGGCTATTTTTATCGTTCATCGGCTACAAAAAATCGCTCTGAAAGTGATTCCAAGATATCGTTTCTCTGTGCCGTTATCGTTATAGTTGTGGTGTGAATGATTTTTAGAACTATATCTATATCATTATCGTTATAGTCATTGTCCTTGGTGTAAATGGGCCTTAACCCTGGTTGTAAGCCTAAACTTGACCTAAACTGTAAACTTGTCCCTTAAAACTGATTGGTTGATTGGAATGTTGTTCCAGAATCAACAAAGATGTTGATCCAGGTACATGTTGCACTTGGTAAAATCAGGTTCTCTGTTGTATCATATTTGATATTCACATTTTTAACATGACTTTTCTAAAAAAAATATGTATGGATAATCTGGTAAACCTAAATTGCTTCAGTCCAGTAAATTTTCATCTTGAAATATTATTAACAATACACTTACTTTATAAAAATCATTAAAGATTTCAAAGCAAAAAGACACATATATCACAATCTTTATAATGATACTAAAATGCCTTTTACTTGCTAAAAAGTATGAATGATCAATCAGAGGACAGAAATTTTGTAGTAGATTGTGTACAACAGGTACAACAAACTTTTGATTTTGTTGATAATTTAGAGGCTTTAGAAATGTGCATATCAAATATGTTACACCAAGGTTTGGAAGAAAATTGCTCTCCCTGCAGAGTTCAATAACATGCTGTAATTACCTTCCGAAGCCCTGAGATGTGTGTGGTGATACTATGGTAAATGAAGTTGAAATTTCCAGTGTGTCCCGTTGTGTTTAAGATACGCTCGTCCTTCTCCCACCTCACCTAATATATGTTTTAAAAATGTTACCTCTGACACTGCTGCGGACTTTATCACACCCCACGGCCGGCATACAGTGTGGGCCATGTATGTGTGTGTGGAAACGAAAGGGAAGTATCTGTGATTACAGCAGCCCCGTATCATAAACCCCTCCTTTCCCCCCATCCCCCCGAGGTGGCACATTCCAGCGGTCGGCCGTGTGCCGCGCAGTGCCTGAGGCCACACTTCAGGAGAGAGACTTCTCAACCCCGAAAATCAGCGGTGTGAATACAAGTCCAGCACTTCCCACCTATGTTTTTTGAAAAAAAAAAAAAAAAAACGGATCCCCCCGTGGCCCCTACAAGTTTCACGGATTGAATAGTGCATTGTACTACAGACTACTGGTTCTGTTTTAGGCCAGCCTGTGTTATTGCGCCCGAGTCACGTCTTGTCATTCCTGCTGTCAAAGCAATTAACTTCATGTTAGCCAGAGAACACAATCTATCTGTTTCACACCCGACGGTCTGGCGCAACGGATCCCGCCACTTACACGAACGCATTTCATATCCAATACATAAATTATGCTTGTACTAACTGATCCTCCTGAGAAGACCGCAACGACTTTTAAGGTTCTTAATGACGAATTGAAAATGTTCGATGTTGCTATAAAGTGGAGCGTACTGCATTTAAACAATCAGTTTTATGTCATCTGTGGTGGCTGTTTGTTCCACTCAAATATAAAGACTAAATTATTCAGCATGTAGGTGGAAGTTTTGGGAGCTCAGCCAGTTTTGTTTTCACTTGGCTGTGTGTGGAGATGAAACATAGGCCCCTCGTTACACAGCCGGGCCCCAGGGCCCACGGGGGCCGCGACGGGTGAGACTGCACAGACGGGGCCAAGATGATGGGGTACTAATTCAACACAACGCAGAGGGCTCACTCCTGAAATAGACGGCAGAAACACACTCTCTCTCTTTCTGTGACCCTGGCGAATGAAAATAATCTGAAATAATTAGAAGTGAGCCAGGGACCGGGTGAGAGGGTAAACACGGCGCAGGCGCGACGGACTAAGCCAGGGCACCTCAGAGGAGGGGGGCGCTCTGACCCCGTCCACATAAAGCTGTGATTTATGGCACGCAGGGCGCAGCAGCGGGGATGCGGTACCTCTCTCGGAGAACCAAATTACCGAGGTGGAGATTAATACACGCTCTATGGGCCTACTTCCAGATCCGAGGAAATTTTTTATTTACATTTTTCCACTTTCATTTCCTCCCTTCTCTTTTAATGGTAATTGGTTGGTGTTAGGAAAGAGAGCTCTCAAAGCCCCTCAAGAGTGTTTTATTTAGGGATACAGATGAAGAAGAGTGGCAGTTTTGTGTGCCACACATGCAATATTTTTTTAAATGTCAAAACATGCAGAATTGTATTAACAGATGTGACAAGCTTAATATGTCATCTTGTGAATTTTAGACTTGATATTATTTGTTTGTTAATTTTTTATGCTCAGAATTATTATGCTTTTTTTGCTAAAGAAAAATGCAAAAACTGAAAACAAAAAAAATGTTACATGTTGGTTTCATACATTTTAGAAAAACATTTATACCAATTTCATAAAAAAATCTTGATTGATTTTGAAATGTCAAATCGTGTAGCCATTAAAAGTACTCAAATACTTTCCTTGCAAACTGAATGTTTAATGTGTCAAGTTTTCAAAAAAAAATTGGCATAAATATCAAGTTGTTTTCTTAAGATAACTCCATTTGACATAAACAAAACGTGTCTTTTCATTAAAGGTCAAAATGCAAAATTACTAAAAACGTAATGACTTTGACATGCAGTCAAAGGGCTCCTCTCTGTGTTATGTTTTTCTTGTCACATGACATTCAACATGGCTTCCTGTTGGATGCTGCTTTGATTTGGCATATAAACAAAATGACTTAACTTCTAATTTCTTAAGAATTATTAATAAACAATTAGGACAGATTAATGTCAATCGTTCTTCTTTTCAAGAATTTCACTTTTTTTGTTTTAAAAACAAAAATATCAAAATGACTTTTAAATCAAAAACGTAAAAAAAAAAAACGTTCAGAGGTGCAAGTCTCTGTATGAATTGCATTTTATTTATTTATTTAATTATTTGGTTGATCCTTAAGTATTCATTGTGCAAAATGTTATTAATGTTGTTGGTGATGACGTTGTTCTTGTTATATTTAGTATTAGTAGCTATTTAAAATTTATGAAGCTCTATCTAGCCACCTTTAAGAACATTATATAGCTTTTTTCATTAGATTTTCAAGCTATTAGAGGCAAACAAAAGATGACTAAGTGGTAAGGAGTCTCAGCCCCGGGCTCTGAATTGGTCGGTTGGAGCAGTTTTAAATGAGTTTTGGTTGAGCCCATTGATTGAGTGGCCCCGCACTTTAAATTAATAGCTGGTTGTGGAGTCCAGCGTCTGCAGGGAGGCGCGGTGCAAGCTTAATGCAGCTTTTCGCTCCTGTCAATGGGAGGTCTATCTCGATGAATGGTTGAACTATTTCATGTGGATTTGGCTGCGATATCCACCCCCCCCCCCCCCCCACCCCCCTTCCCGTTAGGATGTGCAGGAATGCATCTCGTACACAGTGTTTCCATTAGAGCGCGGCTCCGGGGCCGAGGGAGACCGCGGGGAGCAGCTCCTTCTCGGCGTCAGTTTCTTGCCCTTCTGGGATTCCCCTCCGCACAACTTTTAGCTAACGGCTTAATGCGCGCAGTCTCGAGCTTGTCTACTGCAAATAAACAAAACCGAGCTATAGCGCTGCCTGCCTGCAGCCTGCCAAAGTATTGCGTTTTGAGAGGAGGGGAACGGGAAAGCATTGGCATCCAAACTTTAGCAGATTTTATGTAGCGACACCAAATACAAAATGCAGCTTAAAAGTACAAACAAACAAACAAATAAAAACAACTGTAGTCATAGAACGATTTTGACACAACTTGAAAGCAGTTTCTTAAAAAATGTATTTGTTATTCTGTTTAAAGTGTTTATGAATGCATATAAAACGATCACAACATGCTTTGTAATAGCTAGGCTATTTATTGTAATCGTCACAGTGTGGGTCAATGAAGTGACGCTCTTTTTCCTGATCTATTACGTCAATCAAAAACACGTTAAAAAATAATGCAATTCATACAGACAATGTGCTTATAAAGTGCTTATAAAGTCAAAAAATGTTAGGGGAAAAAAGTTTAGGAAAAAGTTAAGAAATGTTGGCATAGCTTGGAACAATCAGTTATTTATTTAAAAAAAAATCATCAGTATAGGATTTTTGTTTTCAAAAGTTATTAATAGCTACTTAAAATGTACATGTACACAAATGAAACAAGTTGTGTCTGTGGCGTAAGCCTATCTAACATGCAGGAAGCCATATTGTTGTCTTGTGTCAAAAAACCCCATAAAAACCTCTTTACCCTTTACACCCATAGGAATGTGCGTCAAGTCCATTCAGTTCATTTTTAATATCACCTATTTTTATTTTTATGAAAATGCACATTTTGTTTTGAACACAAAACATGATTCATGACCTACTTTTTTTTTACTTTTTACTTATTACACCAGCATTTTCAGAGTCAAAGATTACACTTTGGCACATGTTTTAAACTTGATTTTTTTTAAAGGATTTCTCCTTACTATCATCCTATCTTTAGCTATTTGTCATTGACCCATATGCAGTCAGCTGTAACATGCTAGTTTAAACAAACACCCAAACAAAAAAAATACTATCTAAATGATAGTGCTTTTATTTAATAAATTCATTATAGGGTCGGATTAAATTCTGTTTTATTGAATTCAATCATGGTTAAGCGTCGAGTTGCATTGTCGGTCGTTCGTGCGATTTTCTATTTGGAGGCAATACAACCGAATCTTTCATGTTCCATCTAGCAATTTGACGCCTTAATGTGTACGGCGTTGTGTGCAGCAATTTCGCAGCCGTGAAAAGAAATGACTCCCGGTCTCGGTAGCTCCACAGCTCCGCGCTTGACTGATGCGCTTCCCTCCAGAGAGAGCGCGAGGCGGGCAGTTCTCTAAATAATACAGTCTCTCGACTCCACGAATCTATCGAATTAAGCATTTGTGCCCATTCAAATACTGCCTGCAGGTTTTCTCCTACACATATGACATTAAACAACGTGTCACCAATGCAAAAAATGCAACTTCATTCCTGAGGAAAGCGGAAAGTGGAAAGTTTCCCTCCCTTGTTTAAACTCGGCTCGCCATCTACTGGGACGGGAGAGAAGTGACGCTCCAGGAGTTGCCCCTGCCCCGTGGGCTCTCTTACCCCGTGTTACCCCTGGCTTGGTACAGATACCACCGGCCCTTTTGTTTATCTGCTATCGCTTCCTCCTTTTCAGAACAATTCAGCTGAGGAGCCTCTATCACCAGCCTCCATCAGACCCCGGCGAGGCCAGGCAATCACTTTCCCAGATTACTTGTATTTAATACACAATGCATCATAAACCAAATCCCTCATCCTGACAGGGAGAAAATAGAACAGCTCATAGCTTGAGCTTTCCCAATTTATGGCTAAATTAAAAAGGCTTCCAACAATGGACAAGTCGAGGAATGGCAGGAAATCGATGCGCGGCGGACCGGGGTCTCTTTGCGGTTCTCAAGGAGCGCGGCTGTATGGGAATCTTTGGCGAGGGCCGCCGTATTTACACATGATTTTTCCTGTCCTTCCTCCGCGTCTGCCCTGCGATTTCATTTAACAATGGACATTATCTGGACCTTGAGTTCAATGTCAAAGATAGGCCAGGGAGACATATTCGTCTTCATCAGAGTCATTAGACTCCCGTCATTGGATTGTGCTTCTTGCATGCGCGGGACTCCACGAAAATACCTCTTTTCTCACTCTTAAAAATAAGGGTCTGATAAGAACATTTTTAAAGTTTTAAGTTCTTTAGAACTCTAGAACTCCGATCAAGGGGAACGGTTGATTTAAAAAACAAAGTGTTAATTTCCTAACCACTTGATGAACCTTAATTTTTAATAATTTGCTATTTAGCCTAATATTACGCAAAACAAAATGTTTTTATTGCACTAAAACGCATTTAATTTCACGGAGATGCTGTTGAAATGATAGGAAATGATTTTCCTGCTAATAAAAAAACGATATGTTTTTTTCAATCGTGAAATAATGAGTATTGGTTATGTAGGAGAAGAAAAAGAAATGAGGGAGGGGTTTTTTTTAAGTCGTGGGCTGCATGTCTGGGAGCAGGTGTATTGTGCATGAGGGGAAAAGAAGAAAAAAAGTATTATTTAAAGAGTTAAAGTAGCGTTTTTGTGTTTACTAAAGCTAAACATAAATGTTAGTTCTTAAATTAGTCGTAATGTTCGTTGTACGTCATTTAGTTTTAAAGAAAACCCTCGAACAGAGTTACACCTCAGTGCACTTTCACTTGCACGAGCCTCCCTCGTTCTCGTTTCCTTCCCCCGCGAGCAAAGCAAACGGGGAGAGAAAAACGCCGCTGATTTCATGATTACTGGATGGCTTCATCAAAGCGAGGAAATTCGGGTCTATCCACGAGCAGCCCCGTCCCGACCTCGCGCTGACCTCGCATTTCGCGAACGTTGGGGAGCCTCGCGCAACTTCCGACCGGTGGACACGCGAGACAGGTCCCCCCCCCCCTCCTCCTTCTCGTCCTCCTCGTCCTCCTCCTCCTCAGCGCATCTCCCTCGCATGGGACAAGAAAGGATCCACTTGAACGGGACAGACAGAGACACTCCTACACGTTCGGATCACTGAAGGTGGACGATCCCCGCCGTCCCTCTGTTTCTTGTTCACACTCTTGCGCTCGCGATCCGATGCCAGCAAGGACAGTGAATAAAACCGCCAGTCAGACAGATCGACACCTGGGGACTTTCAACCGCATGCTTCGTGGCAGAACGGACTGAAGTTGGGCAAAGTTTTTGTCCGCTGGGAAATTTAGCGTGCCGACTTGATAAGAGCAAAACGAGAGGAGAGAGGCGGCGAGAGACACGGGATACATGCCGCTAAACAAGCTTCATTCGGGGCTGTTGTGTTTTCTTTGGTGCCATTTCATTGATTCATTCTTCCCTGTGAGATTTCCGTGGGGTTTTTAAGGTAGGAGGTTTATGCCCTTATATCAACGTTTCTCTCAGACAAGCCGCGAATTAATGGTCAAATAAAAGTCCATTCATCCTTAACCTTTGAACTTGTTTAATTGTATCGAAGCGAAGGGCTTCGGTTCTTTTCTCTGAAGCGTAACGCTTAAATGCCTTACTTGTGTGTGTCGCTGTCGAGTTTTTTTCCCCTTCGTCTTCACGTTTTGTACTTTTGTAGTATTTTGTTGTTTTTTTCTGAGCAACACTTTATTGACTTTCAATATTTGTCTAAACTTGTTTTCTTATTTTTCGATATTTTTTTTTGTTTTAAACAATTGTGTCCATCGTTTTTCGAGTGAAACGAATTTTGTTGAATGAAAGCATTCAGATGGGTTCTCATCACCAGACAATAGAAATTAATTACAGCTGACAAATGTTTCTAGTTTTTACGAGTTAGAGTGCAATAAAAAGTTTTAATTTTTATACAAAAAGCACATTATTTTAACACTACATTTCTAAGCTACATAAATGCACTTTTGCTACATTGCCTGCATGTTTTCTGGCGTTTTCTTTTGATCTATTTATTTTAACCCAAATTGTTTTTTCATATTTTTTAAGTGTGTGAAGTGCACTGAGAGGACCAGTGTTGTCGGTGTGTTTGGGAGGGGGTGAGCTTGTGTGCGCTTGATTTATTTGACCTTAAATTACATAAACTCAGGGACAAAATATTCAAGAAATTTTTAGTTTGTAATTAAGAAGAAACTGTATTTTTTTTTCAGTTAACAATGCGTTCATGTTTGTTTCACATCATGGAAAAAGCGAGAGAGAAAGTGGACTGTACGGTAGTTTGGCAGCTCTGGGAAGATAACCCCGTTAGAACCCCGAGATTTTTTGTTCCTTTTTCCCCGAGAAAGTGTATAATGCAAACTGTTACTGAGCTGGCGTGAAAGTCTGTCTTTATTAAATATTTTTGTCTTTGCAAAATTATTTTGTTTGCATGCAAGTCTGTTTAGAGCATTTTAAATGCATCTGTATTTAAATGTATTGCAAAACCTTCTGGATGTGCTAAAAACGAAACAGACTAGAAGGTATTGAAAAATTATATATTTTATGCATTTAAAATATTTTTTTGGTCTATTTCACATAACAATACTTCATTATACTCAAAAAAAAGACTGATGTTGATGTGTAAAACTTACTTGAACAGACATCAGTGAGCTGAGATGTTTAAGATGAAGTTAAGATTCTTGTTTTGTTTGTAATGTTCGCTTGATAGCTATAAAGTAAAGATGAAGAGTCTGTGAGAGGAAGAGAAGTGAAGTGTGCGAAGAAGATGTTGTCGGAGCCTGTATGACTGTCTTAGAGAAAGTGTGTGTGTGTCGATAAGTTTGACTTATCTGTATTGCTGTTTTCTAAACCCCCGTGGGTGGCGTGAGATTTTAGTCACTGCACAGCAATCTGTAGAAGTTCAAGATCAAAGACTGATCTCTCTTTCTCTTTCTCTCTCAGGGCGAGCAGACAGGTTTGGATGGGAGCATATGTGATAGCAGGAGCTGGCTAAGGCACGTCCAGATCTCTCCATCCAGCCTCCAACACAACCTCACAGCCTGCCAGATACATGAGCAGGTACGTGGAGAACACACACACACACGCAGGGCACCTGCACGGCCAACATAATGAAGTGTTTAAAGGTGTTTCTGCTATCTTTAATAGCAGATTCCTTCAGCATTCTCGTTCTGTGTGTGTGTGTCACTGTGTTTTTGTGTTTTGGTCTTTTGTATCTTGGCTGCAGCGTGAAGGACCACAGGCCAGGATCACACACACACCCACACGCACTCTCTCGGTCAAGCATGATGATAATCACACATTTTGTATCTTTGCACTCGGATATGAGGGACGACAAATTCCTGAATCCTTATGGAGTGAAAGACAGTGAGAAATAGAGACTCTCAAAAGGAGAGAGAGAAGACAGAGAGAATGAGTCAATGGTTGTTAAATGGTTGAACCAATTCTGTGAGGTTAGTTTGAAATTGTAACATTTAAAAATAAAAAGCTTTTATGTCCATGTTTTTTTTAGGAGAAATTAAGTGATCACGTTGGATTAAGATAAACTGGATTAAATGGAGTTTCATTGGTTTATACTGAACTGAGTTTGACTGGATTCAATTAAATTGTAAACTGAGTTGAGTTGATCTGAATTGAATTGAGATTAAATTGAGTTGAGTTGTGCTGGATTAAATTGAGTTAAATAGGGTTAGGTCAAATTGAGCTGGATTCAATTAAAATGAGCTGAGTTGAGCTGGATTAAACCTAGTTTCATTGAGTTGACTTGGACTGGAAAAAATTAAGATGATGCAAACTGAGTTGAGCTAGATTAAATTAAGATTAGTTGAAGCAAACTGAACAGGACTGGAATAAACTGTGACGAGTATAGAGATGGACTGGATTAAATTCAGAGTGAGTTGATCAAATGGATTGAAGTAATGTTTAGCTGGATTGGGTTGAGTTGAAGTTGTGCTTTCTTAAGCCACTACACAGCATGGATAAATAATCATTCAATCAGTTCATCTCTTTTGCAGTTTACACTCTTCCGGACATCCAAATCACACTGTGAGATATTCAGTGGACACAGTCATTATGAAATTAATTTACCATTTGCCTATCTGCAGATAACAAAGGACTCTCGAAGCACCAGTCGGCCTTTTCAAGTGAAATGACGTATGCTGAGGATGCATTCAGATGTTAAACAGGCCAATTGTACTTTTCCATATTCAGCTTTGCAAAGGGAGATCCACTAGAAGAATCTAATCAAAACATTTCTCAACCTCAAGGTGTTTTTGATGTTTGACCAGCACATGAGTGATGAAATAGCAAGACAATATGCTGGCTGGGAGGTCTAGATTTCCTAAATATTTGACTTTTCTAAAGGTTTACATAAAGAGAAACTAGAAGAGAGAGAGAGAGAATCGGCGGAAGAGAACCTGTTCAGACACAGCATTATGATATGGGCCATAATTGTTAAACTATGACACCTTGTCATAACAAAGAGTTCAGCTTAGACTTTATGGCTTCCGGCAACCCACATGTTTTTATAATCATGCTGTACCTCTTTATAGCGACGAAACCTGGAGAGAGAGATACAAAAGACGGACCGTTATCAGTTTTCTGAAAGAATAGACTATTTTGTTTGCGTGGAGGTGAACGAATGTGCTCTTATTCCTTAAGATGTTGCATAGAACAACTAACAGGACAAGCTACCAGATGGATTTTGATCATTTTGCTACATTTAAATATTATTTCAAACTTTTTAATGCTTAACTATTCTTAGCTGAAGTATTACCCAGAACAATTAACAGGAACAAAATCCATGGCTGGACAGATATTGATCGACTTGGACACAAGGAATGCTGATTGGCTGATTATTCCAGCTTATCACTCGTCACCTTTTCACTGGACCTGGGGAAGGGGAAAGGGGGATTTTAGTGTGAGGCGTTGGTCGGTGAGAGAGTGTTTTTCATTCCTACAGTGCTGAACGAAGGATCTAATGGACCTGTTTATCAGGACATCAGTCGACTAACATCCGTTTCTCATAGACACTTACACAATAGAGGCGAGCTCTGTGAGTGTATGTGTGTGTGTGGTGCTTGTATATGAAGTGACCTCTCTTAGGAACACAAGAGAGAGGAAAGTCTTGCGCTGTTTGCTTCAGTAATCGCTGAAGTCAAGGTAACGGTTATCTAGTGCACTTCTCAGTGCCCTCAAAGTCAAGTGCAAGTTTCTGTGCCTCTTAAAGTCTTGCAGCGATAAGCCTGATGATAAACATTTAAGGATTTGTCTTCTGTGACTTAGTATGGGTCAAAGATTGACAAGGATCATGTTAAATCTCCATGTATATTGAGGTCTAGGTATGGGAGAGGTCTGGTTTGTGGACTCTGTGTTTGTGTGTGTTTGTTTAAGGTAGATTTAATTGACTTAATCTGTTATTATAAGCCACTGAAATCTTACAAGTTTACAACATTCACTTATCAGTTAGTTAACCTAAATGAAATTCTAACCCAGACATACTCACACGTTTACCTAGTTGTCTAATAGGCTTTATGTTGAACGCCACATGAACAAACAGGAAAACTGGTCTCATCGCATCTGCTTGTCAGAAAAAGTGTTAACAGAAGTATAAATTGACCATGTTTACTGAGTTTTATCCTAGCTAGTTATTTTTATTGTTGCTGTTTTACTCGATTTTAATATCGATTTTAATGTGATGGATGTCAGTTATGCTCATATTTGCGCGCTCCTTTGAAGGCACCTTGAGTAAAACATTATATTTAAACAGTAAACAGTAAAAGTATATTTAACTAAGCACGTGCAAAATACCTGTACTGGAAGCAACACAAAATGTTTCGCAGAATATGAAAGTTTGTTGTGCATAACCCCCATGAGGACGTACCATAATTATAATGACTATAGACTAACCTAAATCATATTCCCTAAACAAATAAAAAATGTGTTTTGATATCATTTTTCTTATTTATGAGTAATTTTAAAAAAATCTGAGAACTTCCAGGAATGGAGTATTTATGTATTTACTTTTAGCATATTCACTAATAATGTTTATTAAATGGTTCTTTTTTTTTCATAATTTCTTTTTAAATTTGGGAAAATCCAGGGAGTATTTCTTTATTTTGGTTACATATATTTTTATATTAATTGTATGTATAAATTTGTTCTTTTATTTATTTAATTTTTTGGAGGAGGTTTTGGTAACTTCGAAAGAAAACTTTTTGCATGTTCTGAAACTATTGTTTAATTTATTGTATGATTTTTATTTATTTATTTATTTTTTTACCTTTGAGATCATCCAGAATGGATTTGACACATCTAGCTTCTTCTGGGGTTTTGTCTAGCTATAGTGACATTGTCTCACTCATCTTGATATATAACCTTCTGTTTGGTTACCACTCAAAAATCCTCCTGATATTATTCTCAGAACACAGTATGTGAGTGTGTGTTTGTGCACAGAGCTAAACACACACTTCTGTGGCATCTGAAAAGACTTGCAGGTTGGCACTCACCCTTGGCACTGAGGAACCAAGCCACGGCCCAAGAGGGGTTGCCAGGAGTGATGCCCAGTATACTCCCCTGAACTCTGAGCTTGGCTGGCTCGCTACGTCCCCGGCCAACAAGTTGTACGAGTGTGTGTGCCCGTATCATTCACCCCACAGCCCCTCACTCCACGTTTGAACAGCTCTGCCATTGTGTCGTACTCACAATATTATTGTGGCCCTTTGCTCCCTGCCTTTGTGCGCGAGTGTGTAGGATAAAAACACACACATACACGCAAAGCAACAGGGTCGGTTGTGACATTACAAGTACAAGATATCGGAGATCTGCAGGAAGGCACCAGAAGGGGTAGACGGGCTGTGAAAGTGTGTGTGAGAGACTCTGTTCTCATGTCGTCTTGAGGGTTCTGCTAGTTCCCTGTATTCTCCTGTTAAACAATAGAGCACGACTCGGTCCCTCCATGTCCCCCACGGCCTGCTGGGTCTTGTACACACACACACATAATGACTATGCCGTTTCTGAGAGGTCTCCAGCTCACCATTGCCTTTATCATATTATCAGGAGTTTTTGTGTGTGTGTCTTTCTGATTGTGTGACATCTCTAATAAGAATGCTCAAATGTCACCACCAGACTGCACAGGAAGTGAGCTGTCTAATGCCTTCAAGGCTTGCCAAAAATAACACCATCCAAATAACACAACTGTTTCTCCCACTACCTATTGTGTTCACACAGGAAGTGTGTGTGTGTCAAACAGATAGGTCTCCGTTCGGATTCCTTAACACCATCTCTTTTAAACACACACACATTCGAGCTCAGGTTCCCATCATTGTTTGTCCATCAAAATGTATTGTCGTTTCAAATCATCATTTATTTATTTATTTATTTATTTCACATGCTCATAAAAATGCAGATAGTTCTGCCTACTAGTTGTGCTGCTTAATATTTTTGTGGAAACCTTTTTTAGGATTCTTTGATAAATAGAAAGTTCAAAAGAACAGCATTTATTTGAAATGGAAACCTTTACTGTGACTTTTGATCAATTGAATGCATCCTTGCTGAATAATAGTATTACATTCTTTCCAAATTACTAACCCCAAAACTTTGAACGGTAGTGTATCAGTGTTTTGCCCCATGTGAAACGTCTGTTTCTCTCTCTAGATCTTTTACCGTGTGGTCCGAGAGGTCCAGCCAGGTGAGGAACTCTTACTGTTCATGAAGGCTGAGGAGTTTTCATGTGAGACCATGGCTCCAGACATACACGGTGAGTTTGCACTCATACACGCATAAACACACAAACAAATACACTCGTTTGCTAACTCACTTTTTCTGTTGTCCTGCAGAGGAGCGTCAGTACCGCTGTGAGGACTGTGACCTAAACTTTGAGTCTGGTTCAGAGCTGTTGGACCATCAGAAGCATGCGTGCGGTACCCCGCCTTCCTCCGGTTTCAAGCTGTCTAAACAGGGTCTGCCCAGCGCCGGAGATGATGCTGATCTTGACCCGCTGCACCTACACTCTCTCCCCCTAAACTTACCCCACTCACCACAGGAGTGTAAGGAGTGCGAGCAGGTCTTTCCTGATGCACAGAGGTTAGAACTCTGGTATTTTAAATTTCAACTGTAGTCCCTTATATGAAGCTTACTGACTACAGACTAACTCTAACCATAACCCAGGATTTTTTTCTTTTTATACATGCATTTAACTTTTGAGAACATCCCTGGATGTCTCTGAAGAGATTTAGCTCCCTCTCGTTTTTAACCCAAATATTATGAAATCTGACAATTCTGTCTTTCTGTTTTTCTCTCAGTCTGGACACTCACTCTCTGTCTCACTCCGACGAGAGAGAGTATAAGTGTGATCAGTGTCCGAAGGCCTTCAACTGGAAATCAAACCTGATTCGCCACCAGATGTCACATGACAGCGGCAAGCACTATGAATGTGAAAACTGCTCAAAGGTAGAGTCCAGACATTAGCAAAGTCGTTTGTGCAAAAACAGGTGTCTCTTACTGTAGCTCACCTTTTCCAAATCTATTACCGCAAACACAGTAAAAAACGGTGCTAAATGCAAATAATAAAAAGCAACTAACCACAACTAACTAATCATGCATAGTTAGGAGGATAGCTAAATAAATAGGCTTATCAATGTATAAAATGGAGGAGAACATTCTTTGTTGTTGACATCAAATGTTGTACGTAGGTTGTGTCAAACTCTAGCATGAACCTATAGATGTCAGTGTTTGTTTACAAAGACGTTTTTGTACAATAATTAATTCTGGTACTTTTGGGTTACTGCATGAGGTCTAGTGTACATCATGAAGCAAAACCAGTTGACATCCACTCCAATATCTGTAGGCTGTGTATGTAAACTTTCTCCCTGTATTTCTCTCTCTTTACCCAGCAGGTGTTCACAGACCCCAGTAACTTGCAGAGGCACATCCGTTCTCAGCATGTGGGGGCTCGAGCTCACGCCTGCCCCGACTGCGGCAAGACCTTCGCCACCTCCTCGGGCCTTAAACAACACAAACACATCCACTCTTCCGTCAAGCCCTTCATATGTAAGTCACTCAGACCCTTCATATGTAAGTCTGCATGCTTTCTACTCTGAACACCACACTGCAGAGCTGGAGAGCTCCAGCATCCTTTTGAAATTCCTGCCAAATTTTCAATGTTTGATTCCGGATTCTACATAGCTCCACTCCACTTATATATAGTTAAAATATGTATAGTTAAAGACAACTATACCTTCAATGAACTTTAAATAAAAGCCTCTACCAAAAGTTTTTTTGAAATCTTGCATTTGAAAGACTGGTGGAGCTCTCCGGCTGGCCTGGGTTATCCAGCACTTATGTTGATGTCAGATCTGTCTATCATCCTGATCTTGCACTTTTTTAAAGTCAACATGAAACAGCATTTACACCATTTTACTTCCAAAATGACACATTTCACAGAAAAACAACAGGCAAAAAAAATAACTTTTTTAGTCATCAGGAATTAATTGGATTGTGAAAAGTGTCAGTCAGAGAAGTAAAGCTTTTTAGAGATTAAGGTTTTCCTTTCCTTATAAAAGCATGCACAGATAAACCATGCACAATAAAACCAGGAATGTGTATTATGAAATAAAATGGGGGCAATTTTGATCTCATGTTGTCTTTAACACAAGGTACTGAGAATTAAATAGCCAACAAGTATACTAATGTTATATATTAATTATTATTAATGTTATTATTAAATTGTTAAATTGTTTATTATTATTGATTAATATTTATATCTAATTAATATAATATTTTATTCAGTACAAATGTGTTATTCTGTTTATTTGTTATAACCTAAAACTACTTTTTTTACAGGCTTTGATGCACTGTATTTACTGACTGTGTGTGTTTGTAAGTGTGTGGTCTCTGTTCATGTGTACACTCCATTTGTGCTGTGGTGTGTGATGGTTCATTTTCCAACACCTGAGTCTTTTGATTGTAGGGGTCAAATCTAGAGTAGATGATACTGACTGTATTTATACATAGCAACATAGTCACATTCTTATAATCATATCAACTTTGAGTCTTTTGGTACACTCAATGCATGTTTACCCTACATTTTCTTATAATGCTTGTCAGTAAACTAGCTCAATGCATGACCTTTGAACTCCGACCTCATACACGAATGACTTAAATTCTTAATCTCATCCCGCATAAATAGCTCACTTTCCCCTCATAACGCTTTAAACGTCTTAAACCATACTGCGACCTCTGAACTTTGCCCAATTGAACTTCTTGCATTGACCCTCGGAGTGCTGATCCCACACAGCTCATGTAGACGTTGCCCCCCCCCCCACCCCCCACCACATATCAGACAGTAACTAGCTTGCTAACTCTGGCCATTCCAGGAAAATCACTACCACATGCAGCCCAGCTCATACAGAGACTAGCACACAGCCATTTACAGCAATCAGCATTTGAACAAGCACAGCTTACAACACTTAATGACCTCGCAACAACACACACACCGAATACACCACACACATGCACTTTGATACCTCCATAGTCTTATTTTTATAATGTATTAATATACCTGTAGTTCATTCAAAACTTAAAAGTATTAATAAAATGTCATTCAATCAAATTGTACTCGGTTTCAGCATTCCAAATTAGTCACTTATGAGGTTTCATGCTTTGAAACAGAGCCATAAACTCACACGTGCTTTCGTTTGCATGTACAGTACTGTATGTGTTCATATATTTCATTCTGCGTTTGTTACTGAAACAAACATTGGCAAAAAATATTGCTAATTATGTTAAACTACAAGAGAAAATCTCTCTTTTACACAAACACTCAAGCACATTATACTACTGGCTGTTCACCACTGCGGAATGTGTTTATAATATTTTTTTACGGTTTATTAGGACCTGACAAAACACGGCACTCTGAAGTGCCCACAGATCTTCCCTCACACACGCCCCAGATTTCACACCTGTTCATCCGAGTGTGTCCAGTTGTTCACAATTATAAAGCAATGTGTGCGTCTGTCTGTGTGTGCGTATGTCTGCTGTGTTTCCTGAATGTACAATATCCAAGCAGTAAGTATGTGTGTGTGAGAAAAACCCACCGTGAACTCTTAAAGGGATAGTTCACCAAAAAAAATCATTTTTTTTTACTCATCCTTGTGTTGTTCTAAACTTGAAAGCATTTCTTTTTTTTTAATCCATACGGTGAAAGTCAATGGGGTCCAATGTTGTTTTGAACCCTACTAACTTTCATGTATGAACAAAAAGAGTTCTTCTGAATATCTTCTTTTGTATTCTGCGGAAGAAAGAAAGTCATATAGGTTTGAAACAACATAAGGGTGAGTAATGATGACATAATTTTCTTTCCTTTATCTTTAAGTCATCCTCTTACCTTGCACTAATATTTACATCCCATCTCTTGATCAGTCTCTGTGAGTGACCGACTCCATAAACACATGCCGCGGTAGAACATCCTCTCATTCCACACCTCACACCTCACGCAATCTGACAGGGATTAGCAAAACCACCCTGCTAGACTCCCTAGCTTCCATAAATTTAGAAAAATGTCACGTTTGCAATAAGATATGTGATTATGATGAGAAATGCGGGTGGTTAAAAGGCTTCATTTCACACTAGAGGTGTTAGATTGGTAATGTATAGGGTGATTTTATTACTTTCAGAGTCTGCATTAGAGATTTAACTGTATACACTGCCGTAAGGACGGAGTGTGTGTGCAATGACATGAACAAGAGTTTAGGATCCATCATGAGTTTTCAAGAACATTGTTTAAAGATTGAATAGTGTGTAACGATGTGAGATATGTGTGTGTGTGTATGATAGACAAAGACGTCGCTTGGTCCATGGGAACGGACCTGCGGGAGAGGATTCATTCAACTCTGTTTCCTTCTCACGCTTAAAATAGAGCCATTGTGATGTCCTTGTCTGTGTGTATGTGTGTGTGCACCTGCGTGTGACATTGCATTCTTTTATCTGCCATCCTTGCTTATCCTGCATTTTTGTTTGTTTTTGTTAATGGATATGTGTGACAAGCCTAAAGCGACCGTCCTTTTATGCTGTATGTCCATGTCTCAATGTCTCTAGGTGAGGTCTGCCACAAATCTTACACGCAGTTCTCCAATCTGTGCCGCCACAAGCGCATGCACGCAGACTGTCGCACTCAGATCAAGTGCAAAGACTGTGGCCAGATGTTTAGCACCACGTCATCCCTAAACAAACATCGGCGCTTTTGCGAGGGTAAAAACCATTTCGCTGCTGCTGCAGGAGGGTTATTTGCCCAAGGCATGGCCCTCCCTGGCACCCCTGGCCTGGACAAGTCCACACTGGCTGGAATGAGCCATGGGAATCCTGGTTTAGCAGACTATTTCGGGACGAACCGGCACCATGGTGGGCTGACATTCCCAGCAGCCCCTCCAGCATTCCCGTTCAGTTTTCCAGGACTTTTCCCATCGGGACTTTATCACCGGCCCCCTCTAATCCCATCCACGTCACCCATTAATGGCCCTCCAAGCACTGAACTACGGAAGAGTCCGCTAGTGTCCTCACCCATCTCTGGGTCGCATGACCTTTTGAAGAGTTTACGCAAGGATTCATTCAACGGGGAGGGCGAGAGCATGGAGCGTCAGAGAGAAGGATCTGTCTCCAAGCCAAGGCACAGCGGGAAGATGAGCGACCAGTCGGAGAGTAGCGATCTGGACGATGTCAGCACTCCGAGTGGGAGTGAGCTGGAAAGCACTTCAGGTTCCGAGTTGGAGAGTGAAGCAGAAAGCGACCGGGAAAGAGTGCGAGTGCGGGAAAATGGGAAAGGGCCGAAAAGGAAATCCAGCGGGTTCAGCGATGCCCAAAGCCCAACTCTTGTTAGTTCCAGTAGTAGTAGTAACACCAATAACGGAAAAGACTTCCCTGTGACGGGGCTCGTCCCACCATCTTTGGATGAGCAAACGGCTGTTTCCGGTGCCGTTAATGACTCGATCAAGGCAATTGCCTCTATTGCTGAGAAATACTTTGGTTCTACTGGACTTGCAGGCCTGCAAGACAAAAAAGTTGGGGCATTGCCATACCCTTCCATGTTCCCTCTATCGTTCTTTCCTGCCTTCTCTCCATCAGTCTATCCTTTCCCTGAAAGGGAGCAACTTAGACCTCCAGGCCACAAAGTGGAGCCAGAAAGCCCTCCGGTTGAGGGTAAAAAACTTCAGGGCAGAAACGCTGAATCACCTTTTGACCTCACCACCAAACGGAAAGAAGAACGTCTTGCAGCCACCTGCGCCCCTTTGAAACCAGAAGCCTCACATGTACAATCAGCCAACCAGGATCAGCCTCTGGACCTCAGTCTTGGCGGGCGAAGTCGAGGAAAGAGCGTAAGAGGGGAAGAGTTAAAAAAGAACCCTGTCTTTGGCGAAGAGAGGGTGGAACCAGAGCAACCCAAAGCCGACCCATCCCTCCAACACGCAAGACCTACGCCTTTCTTCATGGATCCCATTTACAGGTACTGTCAATCACATGTGCTTCCTACTGTGTTAGCATTACGGAATAGATTTAGTTTGGTTAAACTCGCTATGAGAACTGATAGAAATTTAACATCAGCAGGGTTGAGAAGAGAAAGATGAATGATCCATTCGAAGTCCTCAAGGACAAGTATATGCGGCCGGCTCCTGGATTTCTCTTCCACCCACAGGT
Source organism: Rhinogobio ventralis (assembly GCA_039654625.1). Lineage (NCBI taxonomy): Eukaryota > Metazoa > Chordata > Actinopteri > Cypriniformes > Gobionidae > Rhinogobio > Rhinogobio ventralis. The sequence goes on from CM077199.1 coordinate 14,556,602, forward strand.
GAGATTTGTCAGAATATTTTCCCACTGCTGACTCTCATTTTATTTTATTACTTCATCCCCATAGTCCTGCACAAATCATTAGCCTATTTTCAATTGCCTCTTTCTGTGCTACTGCAGTCAGTGTTAATTCAAGCTGTTCCAGACTCAAACGCAAATAAAAAGGACTGTATGTGCACCATGACCAGTTTGAAAGCTTCCTCATCTGTTAGTTCCCACCAATGTTAACAAAAAAGGTGGTGCATTAATGCCATGGTAAAAACATCAAGCATCTTGTTTTACACGCACAATTACCTGAAAATAAATAAAAAGTACAATGTAAAGTCTAGATGTTTATATTTGTGTAAATAAGAAGTGTCTGAGAAACATTCATACTGTATATTCCATTATTTTACTGTAATGACAAATTTCAGTTTAGTGTATTTCAGATGCAGAAATCGCTTACAGCTGCTTTAAAATCAGTTCAGTACATTAACCAAATTCAAAGCAATTTTAAATGCTAACATAACATTACTATGTTACTATGTTTTGTCCCATTGAATGCAATTTCCAATATTGACAAATAACTCCTCATGACGCTAGAATTGACGTAATAACTACAGTATGTTAGCAGTAGCTTTACAGGGCCCCAGTGTTTTAGTATTAGCATAGCGACTCCCATGTTCCTCCGTGTGGTTCTTTTACTGAGTGATCAGGACCAGATGTGAGATTCAGGCAGGGTGAAAGCTTTGTGACACGTCTCTGTGTGGGTGTCTTTGATTATGATGTCACAATATGATACCCTGTTAAACTGCCAGACACTGACCCATATCCCTGGATGGAGAGTATGTATAAGTGTGTGTGTGTGTGTGTGTGTGTGCCTGTGTGTGTTTATTGCAAATCTATGTGATTTGTGCATCTGTAAGGAGTGATTTGGTCAGAGTATAAGTGTGTGGTTTTGTGCCCGAGTGTCTATGTAACCTCATTTGTGTGTATTAAGTGACCTGTCTGCTTCATGTCATTGTGTGTTCGCTATCAGTGTTCTGTAAAAATAATACATAGGTCTCTTATAAACCCACACACACATGTCTGGTACACATAAAGACCCTGAAACACACACACACAGACGCTTACTGGTGTAGTGTTTTATTGGCTGTTCCAGGACAGTGTTTTATGGGCTGTTTCATTGGCCTGATTTATTCCCTGTGTATGCTTTGTGTCTGCGTGAGATAATATCCACATGTCCCTGACACACTGCCTAACGAGGTGACCTATCAGCATCTACTTTACTGCACTATGCTCTCTGGACTCTCTAATCAGCACCAGGGACACTATTGACAGCACAGACGTATTATGGGAAATGCAGTTTAAAATGTTCTGTATTAGTTTGATGCTAGGCAGTAGAGCACAGTGGGAGATCAAGTGGATTGTTGGGGAGAAAAAAATGAAGAAATCATACAATATAAGTACATTTAGCATTAAAATAAAAGTTTCAATGATTTTATAGTCACACCAGTTGCATTTTATTTAGTTAAACAAATATTGTTTTTTAAATAATATATAATATAATATTTAAATCATATATTTTCTATTTTCTTCCATTCCATTAGAAAAAAATAATAGTAAAAAGAATTAGATAACCACTGGAAAAATAAAATAAAATTCTATAAGTGTGGGATGCTAACATTTACTAAACATCACATTGCATAATCACACGCAATAAGTCTGATTCTTGATTTTGATTTGCTGTTTCCCTTCTGTCCTGCCCCCAGTTTCGCATGCCTGATCAGAGAACATGGGTAAGTTTCTCCAAACCAAGTCATTCATGTGCTTTCACCACACACATACTCACATGATTAATAATTTCATGCCAATCACCCTGTTGCTACATGTACATGTACACTGCAGCTCACTATTAGCATGACATGCTAGATGTAATGCATGGCTCAAACAAACAAATGCATGGACCAAAGCTGCATAACCGTCAGGCCGAACAGTTCCAGTTATTCACTTGAGCTGGTTCGGCACAGCACGATTACAAACTGTTCCTGGCCCAGAACTCTCAGCATCTAGAATGCGTGTAGTGACGTCCCAACTCAGGATTGGTCACCTCTCTGTTGCCTGGCTACCAGTTTCTCTGTAGCTGACCAAGCACGCTATTTAAATTAATAATACAATTAAAAAATATATATGATCATTACATTACATAACACGGTCGCTATTTACATCTCATATCATCTGTAAATTCTTGCATTAACAAGGCAACGACTGACGCATTTGTATTACATTCCAAAGAGCTCCGTTATCAGCCTCACAATGGAAAATTAAACCACATCCACGCCGGCTGGGCCGGATCGGCACGGAATGGAACAGTTAAGCAACTAGAACCGTTTGGCCCGGCAGTGGAAAAGCGGCTCAAATCATACCTCAAAACATAAATCTGGTCCAAAGTCATTTCCATTCAGAGAAGATTAATGTTTAGTCAGTAAACATCCGTTCTTTTGCACTTTTTTGCATTATTTGTTCAATGCATGGCAACAGATTGATTCATTTTGGGGATTTAAGTACGATAAAACGGCACATTTGATCTTCTAAATATATAAAAACACAACTAGTCTTCAAATGTCTTTTGACTGTGCCCATGTGAATGAATGTGTTGTGTTTATGTGTCATTTGGTTCACTCGTGTCTCCGCTCTTGTGTGCCAGTGTGTGTGTTAAGCAGACAGAACAGTTGTTATTTCTGATGGCTACCACTGATAATGCAGTGAATGTGATTATTTACATAGAGAGAGAAACAGACCACGGCTCTGATTTGGGGTGGCGACACTCCCTGTACGGCATCGCATCACTGGAGGGGTAACAGTCTCTCTGGGACCCCTCTCTGAGCGTGTGTGATATAGCACAAGGGGGGTTTCCAGACCCAAGACATCTGGAACCCTGATAAGATCAACAATTGAAAAAGCTCTTACTAATGAAGGGCCTCTCAGGCACACACTACTGAGAATGGGCAACTCAACAGCTGCCCTACCACAGCGAGAGAGATGGAGAGGGTGAAGGCTACTTAACGATCCAGGAAGTCCATTCGTGGCCGATCACAGATTTCTTTGGACTTAGTTGTTACAGCAATCATAGAGATACCAATCTATGGTAATATGTTTAGACTTCAAGGACCAATCAAAATGACTATAAAATATGCATGTGTGAATGTGTGTATTTTTGACCTAGATGTACTTTGTCGACCAAACCTCTGGCCCGGAGGACTGTTTTATTGCACTTGCATAGCTCAGAAGTCTTAAATCCCTAAGGAGAAATGAAAATGAGACAATTGTTGACATGCAGTGAGATCATAGAGCTATAAAATTAATGTTGATAGCATAGTGCAAATCATGTTTGAGCTCATTAAAATTAACTTTTGATTGCAGACTTTGCTATCTTGTTATCTGAGCACAGTTTGAGACATTGTTGAGATCTCTTCTGAAAATCTAAAGGAGTCACATGAAATTACTGTGGTATTTTTCTAGAAGCAGGAGACATGAGCAAAAGTCTTTATTTGGTCCACATTTAATCTCATTGTGCAGAGAAACATATTCCTATGGTGACAAATGTCCAAGATACAAGATACAGTAAATCTGTCTAAACTAAAGTAGAAAGGATTACAGTATATATTTACTTTATGACATAATACATATATGACTGTATATCTATTTATATAGTGTATGTGCTCATTTAGATAATTAGATAACTAGATAAAAAGGTGTTTACTCCAAGTGTTGTGGTTTAGTGATCAGGCTAAGTGAAAAATGGCAATGTTTTGTTGAGTTCGAGATGCTAATAGAGTGTTAGCCGAGCATAAGTAGAGACAGCACATCATCTAGATATACTGCATGACAGTACTTCATTAGATACACTTCTATCTCTCTGTCAATCTCTCCCTCCTTCTCTTTGTCTGTGATTTATGGAGAGAGGGAGAGAGAGTTGGTGTCAAACAGGTCTGACACTTCACATCCTCCCGGAGGATGTGATCCTGACGTTCCAATGGAGAACTTTAACTCCCAGCTGTCATTCCTCATCAAACGTCCACATTATCTTGTGTTGATCTTTCTCTCTCTTTCAGTGCCCCTTTCTTTGTCCTCTCCTTTCACATAATACTTGTAAATGTAAAGATCTAGCCCCTTTCTTTCTTCGATTTTCTGCAAAACATTTCAAACCTGCAAAAGATCTCGATAATAAATTTTTACAAGATTGCCTAAGCAATGCCATCCTTGGTGGTGGAGGTGCCATCATTAATTTTATTTTACTTGCATGTCAACAACCTTTTGTGTCTATTTCATTCATTCCTACATAACAGAGCTCAGATTACTTAGCCTTGGAGGAACTTGATGAGAAATGAGTTTATATTGCGATCTTTGAATTCTGATTGGAGACAGAAAATCTGAGCGCAATTTGAGACCTTGTGAAGCTGGAGATACAAGCCCCCATTGGCTCTCCGTTGGTTCCAGGAGAAACTTTCTTTCTATCTTAAAACTTTTCTACTGAAGGAAACAGACATTTTTTGTGTTTATGTATCCAAGTGTGTGTGTGTGTGTGTGTGTGTGTGTCATGTATGTCTTTCACTGTGAATCAGGACTGATTTGTCACCAAGACCCGAAATAAGAAAAAGGGAAAATTCAATACACACATGAAATAATGCAAATCCGCTCTGCTTTCTGAAAGCCCTCACTGTTGCGCTGCGGTTGATAGGCCTGCTCGCCTACAGGGACCCCCCCAGCCCTCCCTCCCTCAGCTCCGTTCCCTCCCTCTCCTTCCTATGATATCATTATTACTGCTGTCTCAGCCTTGATCAGTAATGTCAACATCTTTCATATTGACGAATGTGCTGTCTGCTCATATTGTGCACTGAATGCTTTATGGCCAACATAGGACATGAATCACTCCTGCTCTTCAGTGCACTCACACACACACACAGGCCTTATGTTGTTCTCATTCTCTGGCTGACACACACATGTAGCTGCTTCCCCTTTGAGAGTGTGTCCATTTCTGATGAAAGCAACTGTTAGGCTTAATTAGTAAATTGGCAGCAATTCTTATCCACATGAATCTGTGTGTGTGCGTGCACATGTGTGGTCCATCTTATAACGTGCATTGTTATTTGTGTTTGTGTGCCAAAATTGGACATTACAGATCAGTGAAAGCATTTCACACTGTTACCCGAGAGTGAAAGTTCATGGTCTGTGTTTTTCCCCACACATCTGTGGTAGAACGCAACTCCATGTCAATAAATGCGGGTAACACAGTGGGGATGTGTGTCCTTAAAGACCTCACATTGAGGTAATAAAACTTTTCTCTATCTCTCGCAGATGTCGGCGATTGAAAACATGGCAGAAAAGCTGGAATCCTTCGGCTCTTTGAAGCCAGACAGCGGGGACATCATGCGTTCCGTTCCCTCCATGTTCGACTTCCGGGCTCCGCCCACCACCCTTCCTGAGACACTGTTACGCAAGGGCAAAGAGCGCTACACCTGCAGGTAACCATGGCGATGAGCATCGACTTCCTCCTAGAACATGACAATATCTTATTTTTAAGTAAAATATATTATTTATTTATTTTTTCTTCTTCTTCAAATAAATAATATAAAACTGCATCAATTATTCTTGAACTGACCAAAGTATTTAAAGGGAGAAGGTTACATTAAAAACGTAATTTTTTTCTTTACACTTTAAATTTTGATGTTAAATCCACTATTGTTTTATATAGAATTGTTCTATAGTCTAAGCAGTATTTAATGGAATTACATCAGAAGTAACTGTAATTAAATTAAAGAAAAATTAAGAGTAATCCCTTACTTTACTTTTTCAAGGGAAAAGTAATTAAATTACAGTAATTAATTACTTAGTAATGCACTGGTAAACAAACAAAACTAAGCAAATGATATAGTAATTAAACAAAAGAATCTAAAAACATTATATAGTAAGTAAACCAACAACTAAGCAAATTATATAGTAAACTATATTTTTAATTATAAACAGTAACTGGCACTGGATTACTTACAATATTATTGTATGTGTTGTATTGGCACAATATACATTTTTCATTTTTTAAATATCACAATTATCGCCAGTACCGGTATTTTGTGACACCCATTCAATAGGATCAACTAAAGTATAATAAATGTATATTTATTATATAATTTATTATAGTGATCATATTTATAATAACTTTTGTTTGTTTTGTTTCATTAATAAGATGTTTCAGTAAACATTTGTTAGATGTTTAATGAGTGTTGACAGCACTGAGCATGGAATGCAGGGTTTTTTTGGGAAGCGTGTTTGTGTGTGTATTGCTGAGTATTGTTCCTGGAGATCTGTTTCCTTCCCCTATAGATACTGTGGCAAGATATTCCCACGCTCGGCCAACCTTACAAGACATCTACGGACACACACAGGAGAGCAGCCTTACAGGTGACATACTCTCTCACACACACACACACACACACTGTTTGATGTAAGCATGTAGCACATCAGTCGACACTGCATGAAAAGAGGTGCATATGGACCAGTGTACTCCTGTATACACAACAGAATTTCGGGTGAATCCGGGATTATTACTGACCAGATATGGGTAATACCACGTGTCCGTATACTGCCGAAATTATGCCAATTTGGATGTATGTTACTGAGGTATTCTTCCGTGCAATGGCCATTTGTTGCCACGGATTAATGCACCAATGTGGTACAAACCATTAAGCTATAATAATCTATACTGGGAGATTCATTATTGTGATATGTTATAATTATTAATAAAAATACTTTAATGTTAGTTAGTGTTTTTATACTTTTACATTTTTTAAAAGCATGTCATTTCTGTTCAAATTTTTCAGTCATGTCAGTATAATCTGTCCACAATATATATAGTGAGTGTGTCATTAAACATAACCATAATATAAGCAGATATCATCATTGGGAAAAGATTGAGGATATGGTCGCTTATGAGGTGAACTCTTCTTATATTTACAGAAGACTAAATGTTCTGTCACTGAAAATCAGGAACTATGAGGGCGATTACATTTGTGGGGTTTTTTTTTTACGTAATTTAATCAAATCCTAAAATATCATGGAAATCTCCATAGTAAATGTGATTTTTGTCATTTAGTTTTTCAACATATGCAGTTATTGTCATTGGGAAAGAGTGAGGTGAAGTCCACAAGAGAAGGACATACAGACAAGGAGACTGAAGGAAGTGTGTATGAATAATAGAGGTGATGAGTGCCGTACAGCTGTGGGCCAGCAAAGGCAGCTGGGTAATTAGGCCCGCGTTTGGGCCTCAGACTCTTTCAGGGAGTATTAAAATACTGCACAGAAACAGGCGTGCGCACACACTGCGTTTGTGGTCCGTATGACCACAGGGGAGGTTTGTACAGGGCTGTGTTACTTTCCAGATAGCCTCAATCTCCTTGTGCTGGCAGGGCTTTAAACGAGCCGGTGATCAGCCTTTAACTACAATTTAATTTCTATTTTTTTCTGTTGCTTTTGGAGGGAGGGGGGGCGAGGCGGAGAGAGCGAGGGAGAGATAACAGGTTCCTGGGAGACGCAGTTTAGTGCACAACTCTACGGTCGAGGGGAAGATATGATCACATAATCATACGGGATAATTCTGCGTGAAGAGACTTGGCACATGCAGTCGTTTTCAAGGCAGAGGGAGGATGTGGACGAGAGAGTTTGAGTGTTACTGAGTTGGCCAAAGATTAGAGACAAAGAGTTCATGACCACTCAATCATGTGTTTAGGACCCTGCGTGTGTGCGAGACAGATAAAGCGAGAGTTTGAGTTCTTGTGTCTGTATATTGTGAATACTGTATTGTCTAATATGTTGTACGTATGTGTCCGCAGATGTAAGTACTGCGATCGTTCGTTCAGTATTTCATCAAATCTTCAGCGCCACATCCGTAACATCCATAACAAAGAGAAACCCTTCAAATGCCACCTGTGTGACCGCTGCTTCGGCCAACAAACCAATCTGGACCGGCACCTCAAAAAACACGAGAATGGTAATTTATCAGGTATACACACACACACATAATATCATTTTATTGTTTAGCAACTTTTTAAACTAAATTAGTTAGCAACTGTTAATGGTTATTATTATTTATTTAATAATCTACTATGTGTTGTGTTTTATGTGTAGGCACGGCGATGTCGTCACCCCGTTCAGAGCTGGACAGTGGCAGTGCCATCTTGGAGGACAAGGAGGACTCGTATTTTAACGAAATACGAAACTTCATCAGTAACACAGCACGAAACGCCACATCTCCGTCACACTCCGAGGAAGGGTAAACACCATCTTCTTCCTCTGTTACACTAATAAATACAGTGTTCATATACAAAATATAACCTTTATTGGGTAAAACGGATTATTTGTCATCAGAGCCTTGGCTTAGTTGTTAGTGCATGTGCTCAAATATTGAGCTTTGTACAAGTGCCGCAGGTTAATACTATTATTAATGTATCAATTTTATTATATTTGATTAGATAATTATTTTTATATTCTATTATTATTTTAAATTAAAATATTTTTTTATTAAAAAAACTTTTTATTTTTTAAATTCAATGTATGTCAGGAGTTAAACAAATGGATTTTTTTCATGTAAAATTTTAAGTATTCACAAAACTCAAGCTTCAACTCAGTATCTTACCGAAAACTACACTCAGTCATGTGCGGGTTCACACACACACACACACACACACACACACTCACACGCAAACTCACCAGCAAACAGAGTGTCCATTAGGCTGTCAGTCATCAGTTGGCGCTAGTTGCCTCAGGCAGAATGGAGGTTATTATACACAAACATTACTGAACACAACACTTCTCATGCCTTATTCATTAACCCTCACCTCTGAGTGAATACCATCACATGAAAGGAACGGACTGGTATCGCAGTGTGTATTAACCGCACATGTGAACGTATCTGTGTGTGTACATATATTCTGTATGGTTGTTAATCATTACCCTGTCGCCTGCGGTTTTTAAGAGCAAAGATTGGGGCAGGTCTCCAGGAGGACGTGATTACTGATTGGCCGATTGCGAGCGCGTGCAGAACGCTGTTGACTTTTGGCTGCGTGTGCGTACATGAATTTTGCCATCTGCATATGATAATTATCGTTGATCATTTCCCAGCAATGATCATCAGGTTGCATGACGGTTTAAATGTTTGACCTGGTCATCCGTGTGTGTGTGTGTGACAGATTGAGTCAGATAAAGATCTCGCAGGCTTAGGGTTTTTGATTTCTTCATTGTTTCATTAAAAGGATCCTAGAGTCATTACAACATCGACTGTGTGTGTTTGCGCGCGTCACACATCTGGTCCCAACATGTGTTTGTGAACAGGAAGTAGGTGTGGGAGAGGAGGTCAGAGGTCGCTGAATGTTTCCTGTCAGAGTGACTGCTCCTGATAGATACTTTATCCTCCACAAATTACCACAGCTCTCTCTAATTAGCCGATCTGTTTTCATCACGCCATCGTTGCCTCTCTCGTTCTCGCGTTCCCTCTCTCGCGGTATTAGCGGGGTGCAGGGTGATGAGAGGAGGTGATTTCGGGGATTATCGGATGTAAAAAAAGGGTTAACCCTTGCGCTGTTACGCTAATCTGAAGAAAAGAACGAAGGTGAGAGATGAAACCTAGAGGAAAATGTTATTGCTCAGAGCTTGCTCTTTTATAGCTCAGCAGACATAGTGAAGTTCTCAAGTTAAGTATCATTTAAGTATCTTCATTTCTACTGAAGATTGTTGACACACAATAAGAATATTGAGCTTTAAAATTAATTTGGATAGCTGACATCAGATGTGTCCTGGAAGTAGATGGATGGATCGAATGATAGATAGAGATTATTATTTTTATATATTATTATTATTATATTAATATTTTCTCTCTCTGATCCATCATTTCTGGCTCATCATTTCCAGTTGAGGTTCTTTAAAGGGGCTATATTTAGAATTCAGAAACTCTTGTTATTAGCGACACCGGTGGCCGTTAAGTGAACTGCAGCCAGCAACTTATTGCTCATGCTCACACTCGTGCACACATAACGTACAAGAGATTGAATGTGTTTCAAGGCCACAAAGTGCTTTTTCGTTCTTTGCTTAGAAGTAAAAAAGAAGCTGGAAATACCTTCGCTGTGATATACTGTTAACGAACATCCAAATGGCGTGTACGCTGCTGAGAGTGATGTTTAGATGAATATGTAAATATGTGCTGCATGCTTTCCTCTCAATAACAGAATAAACACACAACAAAAATGACAGCGGTGAGCAGTTAAGAAAGCATATGATCATTGGAATGTTTGCACAAGCTTTGCAATTCAACGGCATCATGTCAACAGATGAGGTTATTAAAATTACACTGTTATGATAGTTTGATTATAAAGTATATTTGAGACTATAGACTATATAGATGAATTAATCCCTTTTCTTGGCAGGACACATTGACATTACAGTACAGAATGGCACTTTCGGCATCATCCTGAACATTGTATAAGCATTTATTTAATGTGTCAGAACGGAAGAGAGGCTCTCGGAAGTATGTGTAAACGCTTGTAAACATACTCGGAAGTATGTGTCACATCCTTTTGATTTTCCTGGCAAAAACGGCCCGAGTCCTTAAAAAAGAAAAATCAGTCTACAGGCTTTCAAAAGCCCTATTCGGACGGGACTTGAGTTATAGTTTTTATCACTCAACGTCTGATTTCATGTACCGATTCGGACGGGACTAAAGTCTCCGTGTTTATTATAAAAACCCTATTTAAGTAAACTTTATGAGTTCAAAGCAGTGGCTGTTTATAATAAACGTGCATAAATAAGCAGCAAAAGTATCTTACTATATTATTATTAGTAGTAGTAGTAGTATTATAATACTATGATTTGGCTCTATTTATACATTTTTTTATGTTATTTTTTCGTCGGATACCATCCATATTGAAACTAAATGAAAGCATGCCGAAGATTGCTGCACAAACGGTAGCTCATGAAGGTCAAAAAACATATGAGGAGAAGCGTTAGGATAATACAACATCAGCAATCACTGACATTCGCATTCGGACGGGATTAGATTCCTCAGAGGATCGTTGAGTTTGCTGAAAAACAGTAGGTCATTTGCCCTGGAATTTTTACAGAGGTTAAGATTCAGACGGGATTAAAATCGCGAAGTTGATTACACAATGACAAAAAAAAAGCGATAAATACATGAACATTTTTACATATAGTCCGTTTAATATATATTCTCTAATTGAGATCTCTTGATTAGATGGAATCTTTCTCTGAGAAATTTTCATTGCACACATCTGTACACATAAACTTACATTTTCTTTTCCTCTCTGTATTTGCACTTTTTCCTCTCTCTTTTTAAAGTTTGGGTGGGAAATTGCTATTTTTAAGTTGAGAAAAGAGTAGAATCAAGACAAAACGAGTGATTCAGCCTTAATGTGTCTCCTTTGGCTGGCTGGCGTGTGTGTGAGTTTGGATAGCTGGCCTCTGTCTCTGTGGGGAAATGGCTGCTTTGGCAGCTCCTTCTCTCCACTCACCAAATGGACTGTCAGCTAAATATTTGGCCTATTAGATGAATTGGAGATAAAGAAGAAAATAAACTAGGGAAAGAGGAGATGTGAGCTGTCTGAGTGAGAAAGAGAGCTGAAAATAAGTGAGAGGAAGTGTAGAGGCCTGCTGTCTAAGTGCCCTGCCGATGGGCGGCTCGTTTCTGCCAACCAGGGGCCCTCATAACTGATGACAAACAGTCTCTTTCTCCAACACACACTCGCCTTCTTTCTTTGAGCATTTCCTCTCATTTAGAAAGCGCGGGCATGTGGTTCTGCTTTTTGAGGTGGTTTATTTTTTCGAGACAAACAGAACTAGGTTTCAGCGCTAAATGATTTTCTTTCTGTAATCAGGGATTGGCGTATCAGTCAAAAACTCATGCCTGCATAACGTCATTACAAATGATTCTCTCCGTTTCTCCATAGGCTAAATGGCAGTCATTTTGATGGTGACAAAGCCCTGCCTGGCCAGGGGTCACGTGACCTGGACGAAGAAGAAGGGGAGGAGCTCGGAGCAGAGGAAGAGGAGGCGGAGCATGGCGAAAGTGCCAGGAAACCCAGCGAGGATGCCGTGCCTAGCAGTCTGGACCATGACATCATAAACGATGACATCGATTTCGAGGGACCAGATGATCTGGAGAACAGCAAATCCTCACCACGAAGGTATGCATATGAAAAAAAAAACAACATTCATTTAATTTTTCCTAGTTGTAAACAAATCTTTAAAAAATAATCTCTGCATCGTTTTCAGGTTTAATGAGGATGAGGATGATGAAGATCACAGCAGTTTCTCCACGCTGGATCACATCCGTCACTTTAGTATGGAGGACGGAGATCTTAGCGACAGTGATGTCGGCAGCTTTGGCCCCGCCCACCTGCAAGAAGGCATTAAGCAGCCTCTGTACAGGAAGTCTAAGTCACAGGTATTACCATGACTGTTTATATATATATATATATATATATTAGTGATGTCAAATCGATTAATCGCATCCAAAATAAAAGTTTGTGTTTACATAATATATGTGTGTGTACTGTATATATATATATATATATAACTATAAATATTTGATATACAAATATGTGTGTATTTATATATACATAAGTACACACATATATTATGTAAACATTAACTTTTATTTTGGATGCGATTAATCGATTTGACAGCACTAAATAATATATATTCCGATTTTTTTTTTTACAATATTATTTTAAAATAATATTATTAAAGATAACAATAGTCAAATTGAGTATCAGATTTTCCATGAATATAGTTTGTGTATTTGTAACTGTATATCTCTCTTGTTTATAGGCATATGCTATGATGCTGTCTCTAGCTGATAAGGATCCACTCCATTCGTCTACCCATAATGCCCCGATGTGGCACAGTTTGGCCCGCGCTGCAGAAACCAGCGCCATTCAGTCTCTCAGTCACGTATGACACCCCCGTGTAACCATGTGACCTAACTTAACATTGTGTTACACTACCGGTCCAAACACGCACACACACACACCTGCACAAGTGCCCAAATCCTCATGCCATACACACCAAGATCCCATGTACATGAACAAATGATTGATTGACTGTTTGATCAAGTACAGTTAGTAGGAATGACAGTAGTGTCAGTAATTTTGATGGTGATGATGAAGACGATGATGACAATAGTAGTAATACGTAATAATAATTGTATTTATTCTGTCAAGTTCCAATGTTTTGCACAGCGGTGGCAGCTGGTGAACAGTTTTTGAGATTGCTAATGAAACATTGGTGTCATGTTTGTGAGTTTTGTCTGCTAAAACCGTCGTTACTAAGAGTAACAGATACGAGTCTTCCACAAGACAGATGTGATGGCAGACTATTCAGGCACAACTGCCCGTCGGCCTGTGAATATATTTAGGATTGACAACATCACACACGCAAACACAGATACAGACACACAAAACACAAGCATTTTAACCGTTTCTTTTAGGTCTTGTACAGAAACGTACAAGTTTACAAACTTATGCGAGGGGTCGTGGGGTTTAATGTTTCTCTTTTAAGATATTCTCCAGAAGTTTGTGAATTTAAAAACATAACAGATACAGATAAAAGGTGTGACCTTTAGACCTCTCACTGACGCTGCTTGTTAAAAAAAGGGAGTAAGGAGCGAGACAGTGACTATTTTCAAGTTCTGTCCAATTAAAGCACTGCATTACCTTCAACCCACTTTCCCGCCAGTTTGTGCGAAAACAGACGCTCTTTTTAATTCGTTTCTTTTTTAAGTTGGAGGAGTGTTTGTAAAAAAAAAATGCTAGCAATTTTTTCTTTTTTGTAAATTGAGAAAAACTAGTTTAAGAACTGAATCTGTAGAATTCACGTAAAGGGCATTTGATCGTTTTCCACGGTAACCTTTTCCATTAGTTGGCGAACGAGACCACTAAATAGCCTGAATGCTAGTCTTTAGCTTCACCGTCCTCGTGTGTCTTTCATTTATAGACAATCATGGGTTTCTTGTGTTCCCCCCCCCCCCCCCCTTGTTGTTTGTTGCTTTGTTTTTGTCTCACTTTTTTCTTGGTTGATGTCGTCAATGTTATTGCTGTGTATCTTGAAAGTTGTATTTATTTCTCTGCAAACTGTAGTTTGTTTACTGAATAGCACTGCTCTCAAGCGCCCCCTTGTGTTGAAATGAAGAATTTCTCACTGAAAAATGTTGGGGGACGAGACTCTACTGGGGTTTGTAGAAGTCTGAATGCCAGATAGTATTAAACGTTCCATCACAGCTTATACTTCTAATAAAACTGGTAAATGATATAGATATTACTTAGGTTTTTTTGTATGACAATTTATTGATTCAACTGTAAAATATAAAAAAAAGAAAATAGAGAAAAAAAGGAAAGAATAATAAAAACAGCTGATATTATTTCTTCATAAAACGCATGATTGGTCCAAGCTGTACCTGTCATTTTCTATGGTTGTCTGCAAGCTTGTGTGACGTTTGGGTCCATGTTGATTTCTTGTGCCAAACCTATGAGAAATGCCAGATTTTGTTTATCCTCACGAGGTGAAGGACCAGATCTTTCCTATTTCACTTTGTTTGTTTTTTTGTCGATGTTTATAATCCCATTTTTAAAAGTAATCAGTGAGTTGAGGTACTTCTGTTTTAATGCTTTCTACAATGTAACTGTATTGCATTATAATTCAATACTGTGGGAGGAGTTACTGAGAAATAAAAAAAACAAAACTCCTGTGTGGGCGGACTGTGCACTCTCCGACTGTCTCTGTCTCCCTTGGTCTCTTTATCTTTTTCAGGTGGACTCATGAAAGACATGTCAAGGTCATATTTCGACCCAAACTCAAAAGAGAAAAATATAATATATACACACAAATATAATAATAATAATAATATATAATCTAAATGTTATATATATAGTTTGCATTGTGACAGCATTTTTAATTAAGTAGACAATACTGTATAAATGCTGTCACAGTGAAGAAAAAAAATGTACTGAAATGTGGGAAAAAAAGTTATATATATATATATATATATATATACATAAAGTATGTATTATGGTAGTATTTATTATCATTCATTTAATTCATGCTGATTTTAATGTAAAAAAATCATTGTGCCTGCACATGATTGTAATTATTGTAATGCATTGTCATAAAAAATGCCCCAAATTATCATCAATTGTTATTTTCTTTACTGCATTACAAAGATTATAATCATATTGTTTAACCAGACTTGCTTTTTTTCAGTATGTAAGCAATAATGTACAAATAATAATGTAAAAATGTGTAGTGATATACACTTACAGTAGCATTTTACAATTGAAATACAATTTTTACATTACAGTAATGGGGTGTTTTTTCCCCCATTATTTTAGGCTACTAAATAATGTCAATTAAAAATTAAGTTCTTAAATACACTTAATTTAGGTGAAATGTATTCATTTTTCCATTCATGTTCTGTTTCTGAATTACAGACCATAAGTTTCTGGTGCCACTTGATTTTGCCACAGACGATAGACACTCAATGTGCTGCAGATACACATCTTTCTTAGAACAGCATAAAACCCTTTTGATAGCAGCTCTCTCACACACCCACTCGTATTATTTCACACCGAGACACATAAAAATCTCGTTCACACACACTGGCAGACAGACACAGCGCGAGTCTGATCCCCGGTCATCACTCTCACACAGGCCCACTGTCCCACAGCCAGCGAGAGGCTGAGAGAGAGAGAGAGAAAAGCGGCTGAAAGGGAGAGGAGGGAGGCAAGAATGCGCACTGCACTCGTTTGTTTGAGGGAAATGATGGATGAGGTGGAGAGATGTGATGACCTGGCTCATCGCTCAAACTCTCAATGAGAAACAACATTCGACTGACATCTCTCTCTCATTGTTTAAACGGGATCCAACTTCTGCTGCCAACCCGGTCAGAATCCCTCGCTCTCACCCTCATAATTCTCCCTCTTTCTTTCCTAATCATATTCCCGATTGTCTTTCTTTTTACATTTCCAGAGGGATGCCATTTTTATCACTCTCTCTTCCAGTCCATCTATTCTTCTCCTTCTGTCCTTTCCTCACCCTGTTATTCTCTTTCTCTCTTTCTGATTTGTAGTGGGTGGATGCTATTGTGGACAGAGGGGTGATGAGTGCTTGTCTGGGATCGAGGCTTTGTGTGTTTGTATGAGATGAGAGGCAGGGTGGGATTTGCTTGGGAAAAATTAGTTAAGACCTCTTTTGTGTTTCCTGCCATTTTCACTCAACATAAAGCCTTATAGCGACACTGCCGCGCAAAGACAAGACACAGAAACTACACAAAACTACAAGTCTCCCAACAAATAAAATTTCATCATTTACTCATATTGTTCCAAACCTGTATGATTTTCTTTCTTCTGCAGAACACAAGATGATATTTTGAAAAATGTCCATTCAATAAAAGTCAATAGGGTCCAGTGTTATTTTGGACCTCACTGACTTTCATTATTTGGACAAAAAAAAATCAGTTTGGAAGAAAGTGTGAACTAGCTTGAAAATTGTGTGAAAATTTATGTAAAATCAACCAATTTAGTTTTTTTGCCATTTTGCTAATACGCTAAAACATCTTTGACTGGAGTTAAAATGACATTTATTTGAGAACAAGGTAACACTTTACAATAAGGTTAAATGTATTAACATTAGTTAACTGCATTAGTTAACATGAACTAACAACGGAAAATACTTCTAAAACATTTATACATCTTAGTTCATATTAATTTCACCATTTATTATAACATTATTCAAATCAAAAGTTATATCTGTTAATATTATTTAATGGACCTGCATGAGCTAATATGAACTAAAAATTAACTCTTGTATTTTTGATAACTACCGTTACCAATGGTTAATAAATATTGAAACAAATGTATTGCTCATTTATTAGTTGATGTTAGTTAATGCATTGGACCTAATGGGACCTTTTTGTACAGTAAAGTGTTGCAGAGACCAAAGTTTTCCTGTATTTAAGTCGAAACTGAAATGTAAGTTACACCCGAGCGCTTGAACAGTAAAAGCGGTGTCACACTCACTGATAATTGATGGCCCGCTTTTGGTCAGTGCAAGCCGTCAGTCTCTGAGCTCAGTGGGGCGTCCTGCTTTGATGAGGTCATCATGGGTCAGCCAGCTCTGATGAGGTCACAGCAGGTCGTCCCACTTTGATGAGGTCGGCTGGATAGGGGTTTGTGGGTGCTGTAGTAGGGTGAAGGTGATAATGGGTCTACAGAGGAGGAAAAGAGGCCAACATGGACCATTACTGACCAGCTGTTTGCCGTGTACTACTGTCATGTGCGTGCGTGTGACGGCATGAAAGATCACAGGCCACGGCTTGTGCAGGGCAGCATCTCAACACTGAGATACTGTCAGTATGAGTGTGTGTGAACCCCTCCCGAACACACACAGTCACATTTGTCCTTCTCAAGGGAGTGGTTGCGTTTAATGGTGGAATTTCCCATTGCTCTCATCAGAGTGTATGGATCTATCTAATGAACTAATGAGTCTTTTGGCATAGGTACAGAACAGCCACACACGACATCCCACTCTCATATGTGTGTTCAAACACGGGCCCCTCTCTTTTATGTGGACTAAAACATGCCTGTACACTCTGCCACCATCCCGCAATGGCACCGCAGCCCTGGTCGGGACATCTATCATGGCCCCTGAGTGCAGGGTGTGACACCGCTGGCACTCTCTCCCTGATTAACTTGGCACCGTTACTTGCCTCCTTGCCAGAAGAAACAGCACCCACAGTGCTTAGGTATGGGCTGGTACAGACGGCACTGCAGGCCTTTCATACATGATGGGCATAGAGAGAGTACCATCTTTAAAGTGTTTTCTACTACAACAATAAGCCATGAGTGACTGTGTGTTCTTAAAGGTACAGTAAGCGATTTCTGAGAAACACACCCCTACCAAAAGGATCACACCCCTATCTTAAAAGCTCCACCCCAAGCATGCTGCACAAGTCCTGAAAAGTGAAGCCAAAGCGTCTCGATCGCGCCCAGGTGGTTGGTCCCAGTATAGGTCATAAACACCACCCTCTCAGTGTAATGTAATGGGATGTGGGACAAACTAAACAATCAAATTACACTTCAAATAATTTTTTTAAAGATGTTTTCTGTCATTTTAGGCAGTTTTTAAATCACACTGATGTAAGTGTTAGTTTTTTAAATAAGTTTGGTTTTAGTTTGGTTAAAATTTGATGCTATAAACTTCATGATTGACAGCTGAGATTGACGGCTTCTCTGAGCGAAGTATTCAAGTCTGAGGCACCAACAGACTTTTTTTCTGGATTTTCGGGAGGAAATTGGAGCTTTAGCTTTAATTTCTACATTTCCATAACTGTTTATTTCACACCAACATAATGAGTTGTTCTGCATCTGCGAGAGTGTGGGCGGGCTTTTGACTCCGGTCCCGTGTTTACTACTGCGCAGACTATGCCCCTTACTGCTGATTGGCTACAAGTGTTTTTTGGTGCTCGGTCCACTTTCAACAGCGCTTCTCAGAAATCACTTACTGCATCTTTAACATGGTTAATTCTTAATTCCTGAGATAAGGGAACGAGTACTGCGTCTTCTAGACGCAATGGGAAATAATCTATTTCTCGAATTACTGAAGCATTTTTGTAAAATCACGCAGTGTCGAGACATCTCGCACGCTATTGGCTGGCCAATGGGAACTGCATGAACCAATGGCAGAACAGTGTAACTGAGCGAACCAATGGGCACAAAGCCCGCAAAGCTGAGCACAAAAGCCCGCCAAATGGGCGTGGCATCTGCCTTAAAGGTACGCTGTAATGCTCTAAAACATCAGGATATATCGATTGAAGCGATGATCACCCGTTGTTTAGCGCCATAGCACGGCCGTCTACGCAGTAGGTTATGTCAGTCGTACTGTGTCTTCTAGACGTAATGGGAACCTGTTCAATCCCGCCGTGCTATTATAGGTGCAATAAAATGTACTCCCTCAAGTTGAACACTTATTAAAAGGGGCCCAAGACTAGAGTTATTGACACGTCATAACATATATATACGTTATATATGTTATGACATATATATATACACTCATAAAAGGCCAGTAACTACAAGGAAAAAACTTTTGTAAAGCATTGAAGCATATGAAGGCCCCAGATGCCAACTTATTAATAGGACGGGCTTGCAGTGGCCGTCTTAGTATTCTTTATACAGCTAGGACTTGTGCCTGCAGCACAGGGACTTCCAGGCTGTAGAATCTGGTAAAAGTAGACGTGAGGACCAGCTTGCCGATCTACAGATGTCACCAACAGAAACTCCACTAGACCACGCCCAGGAGGAGGCCATGCCTCTGGTGGAGTGAGCTTTGACACCTATGGGGCATTGGAGGCCTAACGCTCGCTATCGCGTCCACTAGCCATCTGGCCAGGCTTTGTTTGGTGACCGGAAGTCCTTTAGTGCAGCCACCAAAACTTACAAAGAGCTGCTTCGACTGTCTAAAGTGGGAGGACCGCTCAGTATATGCTCTAAGCGCCCTAACTGGACAGAGCAGGTGTAACTGTCTCTCATTCTCAGAGGAGGGGAGAGCAGAGAGAGTGATTACCTGTGCTTTGAACTGTGTTGAGTGTTGGGTGCATAGCCATGTCTCGTTTGAGGATGACTTTAGAATTGCCTTCCCGAAAACACTCCATATCATTTGAACTGTTTGGGGATGGAGGGTCCATTCCCCTGGGGACACGAGGCCCCTGGAGAGCATGTCTGCTCCCTGGTACAGTCTGCCTGGCACATGCACTGCTTTTAGTGAATGTAATTTGCCTTTTGCCCATAGGAGGAGATGTCTGACCTGTTGGTTGAGCCATCTTGACCTGAGCCCGCCTTGGCAGTTTATGTATGAAATCACTGTCGTGTTGTCTGTGCAAACTAGGACATGGTGACTACTAGCACTACGGCCAGCATTTCTAGGCAGTTGATGTGCAACTCGACCATGAGCCGAAGGCCGGTCCGCCCTCGCACAGAGCGCCCCAACCCGTGTTGGAGGCATCCGTGGTGACCACCATCCGTCTGGAAACTGTCCCCAAGCCAGGGCTTTGATGCAGCTGTGGTCCACTTTGATCCAAAGCTGGCCTGAATGCCACGCTTGGGGAGGAACCCGTGATTTCAGCCAGTACTGCAGGGGGCGCATACGCATCATGCCCAGTGGAAGTACTGGCGAAGATGATGCCATAAGGCCTAGCATTTTCTGAAAAATTCTCAGGGGTCTGTTGGTTCCTGTTTTGAACGAACATGCAAGGCTGCTGTGTAGTCAGAGCGCGCTCATTCGACAGCCACGCCCTTATTTGGGCCGAGTCTAAAATCGTTCCCAGGAAGGAGATTCTCTGCCTGGGAAGCAATGAGCTCTTGGCTGTATTTATTCTGAGACCCAGGCATTCTAGATGGCTGAGTAGCACAGATTTGTGAGATTTTAGTTCTTCCTCTGACTGGGCCAGGACGAGCCAGTCGTCGAGGTAGTTCAGAATGCGCATTCCCCCTTGTCTTAAGGGGGAGGAGAGCTGCATCCATACACTTCGTGAAAGTGCGGGGGGCCAGAGACAGGCCGAATGGCCGGACTGTGTACTGATAAGCCTTCCCGTTGAATGCGAATCTCAAAAACGGTCTTTGACGTGGGATAATTTGGATATGAAAGTAAGCATCTTTCAGATCCACTGTGAAAAACCAGTCCATCGGGCGGATTTGCGCGATGATCTGTTTTAATGTCAGCATTCTGAAAGGCCGTTTGATAAGAGCCTTGTTCAGATGTCTGAGGTCTAAGATGGGCCTGAGGCCGCCATCTTTTTTGGGGACGAGGAAATAGCAGCTGTAAAACCCTGACTCGCTCTGTGCTATTCATCAATAGGCTCTCCACTTCGGTTTTGAGGACGTGAGTCACGTTGCTCTCCACCGAAGTGTGTGTTATGCCCGCGAAACGGGGTGGTTTGAGAGAGCGAATTGGAGCGAGTAACCTTGTTGCTGTGCAGGGTGCCGACTTCCGTGTGGTGTGGAAGAGAAAGAAAACTCATTTTTTGAACATTCATGTTTTTTATTGAACTCGCCATTATAGCGGCAGAATGCAGGGGAGCGTGCATTAGAGCGGGCTCGCAGTTTACACTCACAACATTCAAAACAACATTTTTCTCCCTGGCCGGAACTAAAACAGGACATGGGGAGAGAATTCTGAAACCCTGACGCTTAGACGGGAAACGTTTTGTCTGACGCGGATCCTGTGTTGCAGTTACTGCTGCTACTGGTGGTACGGAGCTCTCGGGCGAGCCGAGGAGGCAGAGCTGACTTGTTTCGGAAGAAAATGTCGCATTGCCTGGGACGCTTTCTGAGCCGTGGTGAAACGGTCTGCAAATCCATCCACTGCTGGGCCAAATAGGCCGTTCTGAGCTAACCTCTTGATCTGGCCCAGTCTTGTCCATAGTCCGGAGGAGCTTGGCTTGAAACACTTGCAGGACCGCCATCGAGTGGAGAGCGGAGCCTGCTTGGCCGGCGGAAGCATAGGCCCTATTCGCCAAGGCTGACGTTGTTCAACAGGGCTTGGAAGGGTGGGCGATCTTAGGCATCGCGGAGGGCGGACAGAGGTGCGCGGCGAGCCGTTTCCTCGAGCGGAAGAAGCTTCTTGTAGCCCTTCTCGACAGCGCCGTCAATGGTGGAGAGTGCGTGCGAGATGGATGGACGGAGACGAGCCATGACTTCGCTAGCTCCTTGTGCACCTGGTGAAGCTCTCTGTCAAGGGGCCTGCTGGCGCCCCGGCAGATACCACTCGTCGAGGCAGCTGCGTGCAGGCTCTTCAGGGGAGGCCCAGTCCAGGCCGAGCTCGTGAGGACACGGATTAGTTTGGTGTCCACACCAGCCTTTGAGTCGCTGCACTGCTGTGATGTCGAGGGGGTGGGGTCGTCGACCGAGCCTGACCATTCCTCAGCAACTGAGGCGATGAGAAACATGGAGTCATCGCGTGGATGCTTGTCACCCTCATTGCCGGCGAATGAGACCAGGCCCGCTTTTTCTGCCGAGGTTCGGATGGAAAAGGGAACGGGAGAGCGCTATCCGCGAGCGAAGAGAGGAGATGGGCATACTCTCGCAGTGAGAGCAGCCGGACCCGGTTAGAGCAGCGTCCGCATGGGCTTTGTCCAGACAGATCACACACACAGATGCCACGGCTATTTTGCGGGCTTTTGTGCTCACCTTCGCAGGCTTTTGTGCTCACCTTCGCGGGCTTTGTACCCCGCTTCGCAGGCTTTGTGCCCATTGGTTCCCTCAGTTACACTGCTCTGCCATTGGTTCATGCAGTTCCCACTGGCCAGCCAATAGTGTGCAAGATGTCTCGACACTGTTTTGACTGGGCAGTAGCACTGCGTGATTTTACAAAAATGCTTCAGTAATTAGATTATTTCCCATTGCGTCTAGAAGACGCAGTACGACTGACCGTTCGAAAGGGAACGAGGGTAATGCGGGTATGATGTTTATTTCTCTGGATTTAAACATTCTTGGAAACATTTGGGATAATGTAAGTACACAAGTCGACAAAATATATAACATTGTTCTAGTGGTTGTTGGATATTTTAATCCAGAAATCTTATTGTGCCTTTAAGTGAACGTTTGGTTAACTGCTAACTGGTAAAACATCTGATGTGTAACATTAGATCTGTGCAGTACAGTAAATATATTGGCTGTCTGTTGAATGAATGTTAATCAAACAATTGTGTATCATGGGGAAAAAAGGTTAAAAATATATTTTTCCTGTAGATATTTGGTTTTGACTTGGTGTGTGCCAAATTTGGTGTTATTACCAGGGATTTTAAGGTATGGTTGCTAGGTGATTTTGTTTTGAAACCTTCAGAAAACTTTAACTTGATTTTTCTAAAAGATTTACTTTGCTGACGCTATCGACTTCAAACAGGTCAAGTCAAGTCACCTTCATTTATATAGTGCTTTTTACAATACAGATACAACTTTACAGTGATAATAGGAAATTAATGCAACAAAGATTGTTTTGGCTATACAGCAGCTCTAGAAGAATGTCATTTTCCAGCTTAAGTAAGTTTTTGATTCATTTACATTGTAAAAATCATTAATTATTAACTTAGGCGATGCTTTCACGACAATGTTTTCAATTGAAAACAGAAAACTTTTAAGGCATTCTGGCCATTCATGGTGGCCTGAGAATGCAAACTTTGAAATAGGTTTGAAAACGATACCATCATCTCAGTGTGAACTTCAAAAAAGTGAATCTGTGAATACGGTGACGGCATGCACATGCTTATTACGTGTTTAGTCTATAGGCATTCACGTTTGAATGCGAGAATCATTTTGATAACATTTTCACCTGTACAGATGAGAAAAAAACCTTTATTGTGTAAAAAAAGACGTTTTTTTTTTAATTCCAACTAATCATACATAATTTTGAAAGTTTTTAATAGAGAATAACTCATTTTTGAAAATTGCAACACATTTTGCCAGCACGGGTCACATATAATCAACTTTTGTAAATGAGTAGTTTTATATTTCTCCATCATTTTTTATTTGATTATACTGTTCGCAATGCTTCATGGGATTGTAGTTCTTTCAGTCTTATCAGTCCCTTTGTCCAATTTACACTTTTTGTGTTTTTTTTTTTGCTTCAAATTAAAGTTTGTAATGTTATGATTCACCTCGCAGCTGATTGGTTTGGTTCATGGCTAATAAAGCTTTAACAAAGACTGTTTTTTAAAACCCTATGGGAAAAATGAATGGAAAAAATACTTCCGTAACTAGTACAGCTGAAAAATTGTGCAGGCACTTAATTTTATGAGAATGGGAAAGTCCACAGTGCAATATTGTTGGAATTGGTATATATGTTTATATATACGAAGTATATAGAGTATATATACTGTACATAGATGCCTCATTACAGGCTGTTTCTATGGGCAGCTATACGTAAGCCATCTGCCATATTGAAATGGTCACTGGTCCGTGCACATTCGAGAGCAAGTTGACTGAGCGTCTGCAACCGTAGTTAGACTCATGTAGGAATAAATACATCTGCAATAGACTTCAGAAGATGATTTTGCTGAACTAACACAATGCAACATAAAAAAGTACCATAGTAAAAACGTAAAAAAGTAAAAAAAAAAGATGTATGACACACCTTTACTCTCTACCATTGTAGAAAAATGAAGCCGCCAATGTCCAAATATAGCGCTGACATATTTTAAAAAATGTCCTGCTCGCACCTGTCCATGGGGTTAGGGTTAGGGCTCATTTAAAAAAAAAAATCGCCTTTTGGGGTCCATAAAAGAAACAAGCATATGGCATTAGAATTACGCCAGGGTGGGTAAATGATGACTTAATTTTAATTTCAGGGTGAACTATCCCTTTAAAACGGCTCATTTTTACTGCTTAGGTTTTTACAAGTGGCTCCAAAAACGTTTGTATGACTGTCTAAAATGTTATGTTGTAGAACATGTCTTGTGTTAACCACATATCACATTTAGCCCTTATTTTAAAAACTCAAACTCATTAGCATAGCTAGATCTAGAGATCATGATCAGATATAAAAAGATTTTACTTTAGTGAATGATTAGCTAAGATTGTCTTACAGTTGGCACATACAGAAGACCATATGAGTACCATATGATTATATATAAGCCCTCCAGTGAGGTTTCTTCTTTTAATACTTCAATCTCAAATCGCACTCTTTTCAACCCTCGCTGTTTTTGATAAAGTCAGGCCGGTGGCGGCTGTGGCTGGATACGTGACAGCTCGTAAGCCGCGGAAGAAGCGGTAGCCCCGTTAAAGAGTGGCGGTTTCATTCGGATATTCGTTGTGATCCCCCGGGAAACGGGTCATTAGCGTTATTGATGGGCACTCAGTGCGAGCTGCGGATGCCGCCATGCATATGGTTTTAATACGACAAGACGTGTTAGGAGTTCAGAACGCTTTACTGTTTAAATGCCTCAGAGGTGCGTGGACCTGACGTAAAGCGCCGTTTACGCTGGAATTAGATAAAAAGCCAATTGTGCACTTGGAAACTCACTTACCTTAGATATCGTGCATGACGCACTGAAATTAAAAGGTTGCTCCTCGACTGTAGTTAGGGGTTTATTACTATAATTTGGACCCTAAAGATATTTTCACTGGTTTGTGGAAATATGCTGCCACATTTCCTTTCAGTAATGTGCTGATACGCCCACCACTTAGTGCCACAACAATCTAAAACACACAATCACAGTCTTGTCTGATTGAGCACCAGTACTTTCAATGCACATTTTTATAACCACATTCGGAAGACTATTATCAAGTAATTGCTTTAACAGGTCTGCTCAGGGAGACCGGGGCTAGTTGTCACAAGGTCTATTTCAAGTATTTATTGGGGTTTGAATCCAAAGTCTTTTCACTTATCAGTGGTTTTGTATGTTGGTTTCGAATATCTAGTTCAAAAACGTCTGAATAAAACTTCAAAATCTGAATAGCTGTTGGGTAAACAAATAAACACAACAAAAACAATATTAAACGTATTCAGACCAGATAGCCTGCATTGCTAAAATACAAAACTCCGGACAAGACTACATTTTTTATTGGAGAACGATTTCACCTAGCCTATCTGAAGTGTTTTCAATGTTTGCAATTTATTCATTACAATATTTGTTGACCAAAACACATGGTTTGATATTTTTGTGTTAACATTTCATTACTTAGGCTATGTTTCATAATCGTTTTACTGATTAAATGTTATGACAGACTGTCTAATTGCAGGTTTCATTGTGACCATTGTGTTCATTGTAAAACAAACGTTGTCATGGTCAATAACGTTGGAAACGTGCAATACTCTTTACAGAAATTGACCTACAAATATTGTGACAACTAGCCCATGTGTCCCCTACCTTCCACATTAATGGTAAAACAGTTTGTGGCTCGTCAGGTGCGTAGAGTGTGTCCGAGGTTCTGGCTTGACCACCGGCACACCACAATGCCGCATCGGGTGCCACCTAGTGGCCCTCCTCGACCCATGCTGGTACTGCACGAAGCTGCTCATTGACATTCACCTCCCAGAACCTGCTAAATGATCCCTGAATAATCTAGATTAATGACGAGGTCTGTTAAAAGAAAAAAGTATGCCAGTGCTGTTTACGCATATAGATATTTTTTCTTCACTGAATCGAGGGGATTTCCAGTGTCCAATGTTGCGTTTACACAGGATGCGTTCTTGCGTTCAGTCTGTGCTGTTTTAAATTGTTGTTTTATTTGCACATAGTTGTTGCGCCTAGTAGAGTGTCAAGTAGGCTAAGTATGGAAATAATATATAGCCGTTTAACGATTCTGGATCCTTAACGGAAAAAAGAAACGAGAGATATGTATTTTTTTAAATCTGAAAGTGTGTTTACAGTTTACACATAGGTGTGTGAAATCAGACTTTTCACACACCTTTGTAAACTGTTAAATAAAAGACTACATGATCAAAAAGGCTCACATTATTACTTTTTTAATATAAAATAATCCTATCACTGCAGGCTATGAACAGTAACACTGATTAACACCGTAGCCTACAACATATTATTGGTTAATTTCGTGGGATACGATGAAAGCAATAATCTCGTATAAACCAGTAACTGATTCATAAATGGGTTTGATTCATAAAAACAACAGACTGGTCAAGAGTCATTCGTTCGCGATTCGGACTGTTCCTTTTTTTGTTATTTGTTTCTGTGTGCACATATTTTTTCTGTTTCCATGTCTAGTGCCTTAATACAATTAAATAAATAAATAAATAAATAAATGAATACATCAATAAAGCCTATCCTGTTTGTGCTGTAGCCTATTGATTCGACAAAAAAACCGTCAGCCAGTCGAATCAGACTGTTGGCGTTCTAAAAGCGAACTAAACATTTTAGAAATTACTCTGTTCCAGAATGTAAAAATTCCAAACCTTAGCGCCAAGTCAAACTTTCAATTCAGTTGAGCTCAATCTCGCTGTTTTTGCACATGGACACAATTACATTTTTCACAAATGAAAACATGGCTGTGATGGATCGATATTTAGTAGTCCCGTCAACCTTCAGTAGATTGTACTGTAAATATTAAGTACTCCTTTTCACAACACATTTCCAGTTTTTGTCACTAGGATACTTTTAAAGATGCCGTATGTACGATTTACAGCTAGCGGTTGAAATGTGTACTGCAGTCCAAATACAAAATATTGGAGAGTTGTTTTCCCCGCTCCCTCCTCCTCAGACTCACTGCTCACGCAGGTTGCCAGTTTGAGGAGACTTACACACTGTAAAGCCTCGGTCCAGTTCGGACGCGTACACAGGCTGCGGACAGTACTACTTGTATTTATACTATTGAAAGTGTATGCTGGGGTCCGCATGGCGGACGTGTTCCACACGTGCAGTAGATCTGCGACGTCCATGTTATTTTTCCAGCGCATGCGCAGTTGGTGCTTTTGTAGCTAGTTCCCAAACCTACTTAGTGCACATCGCCACCTATTTAGTGGTTGTGCAATCATTTTTTCAATCTCTTCGTTTAATAAGTAACCTTTACTCACTGAGAATCAGTTTGATGCTAATTAATTTAATGCAGATCCGTGAGATGATAATAAAATAAATATATTTGAATTGAATTAACATTTAAACATTACCTTGTTGTAATAGTGCTTTAGAATTAATATATAATGTTGTATATTATAACTGTAACTATATAACACATTTAGATATATTAATTTAACTATATTAATTATATAACACGCATCTGAATACCTCTTAAGCAAACTAACCCTGGAACACGAGCTGCTCCGGAGCAGGTTATGTTCAAAGAGTGAGTTGCTATGGCTACTTACATACCCTGAAAGTTACCTCCGTTTTTGGAAACGAAAGTTGAGGTTATCCGCTTACTTACTCTTAAACATACCAGGGTATGTCACATAACCTGCTTTCTGGAATACCCCCCTGGGGTGGTGAAATGCTATTGGGTAAATTGGCAACATATGGTATTGCACAGACCAAAACAAAAACAAAAACAAAAACAGACATTCCTAACGCACATTTCAAAGTAAAATAACTGGCTGTAGCAAAATTGTTTTTCAGAGAAATGAGTAGGCTATGTGAACTCAGCATTCCTAAATATCTGCAAACACATAGGGCCTATTTTTATGCTTTGGTACAGTCAAAAACTTACATACAACACCTTTAAATGTCAGTTGAATGTCTGAAACCAAGGTGCAGGAGTCACGACAACCTAAGTCTAGGCCTTACGGCCTTGTTTTCATTCGGGGGAAAAAATGCCATCCAACCTAAACAAGGTCCAATCCTCAAGATTAGTCTAAACATCTATTTAAACTAAAGTGCAACAAGTACACAAACCGATGATGAAGTTTTTACACCCTCCGAGATGAGTTCACAGACGGGTAGGCTAAGTGTGGGAGAGTTTCTGATACTCATCTCCTCCAGAGCAGATCTTTGGCATTTAAGGATTGTTGTTTCAGTCCAACAAGTGGCCCAAATGGTGCGAGACCCCATTGAGTTGATTTCCCTCGGTCTCTCTTCAGTTTTATCGCCGGTTCAAAAAGTCACGGTCCTCCGGGAACGGTGCAAGCGCAGAAAGAGAAGAGCCTAATCTCTTCAGTGCGAAAAGACAGCGCGGTGATAGCGTCGCTTCGCTGGTGCTGTACGCGTAATTTCCGTGCTAAAGTTCCCGTCAGATCGCATCTGATCTGACCTCTTCAATGGTAATTCTTCCATCACAAAACCACTGATCTGGCCATCTTTCAAAACGCGAGGGTTGTCTTCGCTTATTAAACCTATATGTCACACAAGCTTGGGTTGTGTAGTCGTTCATGCACACGCACACAAAAAAACTTGGTAAAATATCATCAAAATTAATAGAGATAAACTGACACATAGGGCATGTTTTATGCCTGGCCGTGTCTAACAAACCACCGGCGCCAATTCCTTGCTTTGCAAGACAGTCATTTTAAGAAGATATTTTAAATACAGTTCATATTTATCTACATGCCTCAGTATAATTATACTTTTTATTGAACACACAGACGGGTAACTGCAAGAACCGGTGCCAGGGCAGTAAAACTAAATCCATCTTAACGCCGTCCTTGCAAAATTGCATTCGCCTCCTTGACATTTCGCCCAAAACTACAGAACTGTGAAGATGCAATAAGCAACAGCTAAATAAGAAGTCTGCTGGCTTATAGCTAGTGACCCTGACAGACAAGATGGACCTTTGTCCAGTCGATTGTCCGTGTAGCCTATGTGCCATCCGTCTGCTGATCAAAGCTGGTGTACAGTATCACGGCCACCCAGACCGTAATGAATGGATGGGCTACGGCGGCCTGTTTGACTGGACTCAGGTGTGTGTGTGTGTGGATGGATGGCCTCGAGAGCCCTGTTTGACTGGAAACAGGTGTGTGTCATCCATTGCTGGAGGCTCGGGCTGATAAACATTATTGGAGAACATCTGTAGGCTGTCACAACATGGTGCGGCCAGCGGAGCCCCGTCCCATCCATCAGACTCAAGGGCTCCGTCCACCGACAGCCACAGAGCTTCCATCACTCACGCCGGGCAGCGCGTGTCAGGGCGTGGGGGTCCTCGCCTGGCTCTCCCACCTGCAGTGACGGTCCGCTGCACTTGAGAAATGCTACAGCGACGGTGCCAGTGACAGAGTCAAACACACACACACACACATTTTGTGGGCCTGTTCCACTCAGGTGGGCTTACAGGTGTAGGCAGGTGACCTTTGATATGTTTGACCCTCCCTTCTGAGAGGTGCAGAGGAACATGCTATCCACGATGTCCCACTACCTACATACCCTTGTCCTACAAACAACGTTTCACTCGGGTGATCAAAAATAATAGCATGTGCTCGCTTAACAAAAAAATCGTTCTATATGTCTATACAAAATACATTTACTTGAGAAGCAAAAATTAATAAAAAAAAGTTATGCTTGAAACAAGAAAAAAAAATCTGCCATTGGAGTAAGAAAAATCAACTTAATTTAAAGGTAAACAAGATAATTTCTCACCTCAATAGCAGATATTTTTTTGTTTTAACCAAAAACACTTCATTTTGCTTTTCAAGTAAATATATTTAAGAATGTGTAGATATTTGCACTACAAAACAGGACAAAAATAGTGTAAGAAAATCCTTTTTACAGTGTAAAGCTTTACAGTATATTTCAAACAAACACATTTTCTGTACAAACATATTTAATTAAAAGTTTAAGAACCAATACAGCAAAATCTGATAACATCCTGAGGAACAAAGGCAGAACAGAGGAACAAAAAACTTTTTACAGCATTTTTTTACAGTAAAAGACTGTCGAGTGAGCGCTAAGAACCATAATTTATAAAGATTAGATTTGTTTGGCATTTAAGACGTCTTTTGGAGGAACTGTCTGTTCAGTTTACAAGCATCAGATTGTGTCTAAATCCTGTCGGACAGCTCCACTTTAACAATTTACCTCAGATGGCACGATGATGGGTTACAAGACTGTGAATATTTACAGTCAGGCTGTCACAGGAATCGCATCGCAGGACATACATCACACTCACAGGAGCCAACCAGATGGATTTGCAAAAGATATCTATAGCACAAATGTTCCCGATTCATGTTACACATTACTTAAAAAAAACAACATAAAAGTACCATAAAAGAGGACTTTATAGACAATGTCGTAAAAAAATGTTAAATTTAGTGTTGGTGTACATTTACAAGGTAAATTTTAGACTGTGTATGGTATGTATGGAGGGTAGTAATCCCATTGAGTGTTGCTGTATTCTGATGTGCCACTTTAGTGGTGTATTTGTGGTATGTACTATAGAAATGAGCGGTTGAGGCTTCACTCTGATCCCGTAATAGAGAAGTTCGGTCTGGGTTTGTGGCTCGGTGGGCGTTTGGCCGTTCGATGGTTTGGTTTGACTGTCTGATGTGGGACTTAGAAGAAATAGCGAGTGTATGCACAAACATACACACAGAGCTCCCAAAACAAGCATTTTTAAGTCGCATCAAACTAGTCCACCATGTTTTGTGTCTGTGATATTCCCATTAAAACACTTCCCTTATCCAAAGACACACATATACACACACAATCATTGACAGCCTGTCAGTGGTCTTGTGTGCATCCAGCGGGGATGTGTGTGTCTGTGTTTTTCGGCATTGCTTCCTCGTACTAATTCCCCTGTGGCTTGCTCGTCTGGGGGAAAACCCATAATAACAAGTCGCATAGATCCTCACACACTCATTCACCCATGCCACACATACCGTGTGTGTGCTTGGGGGCTAGGAGTGTGAAACACGCCGTCGCCTCTTCTGTACATGAGAGGACGCATGATCCACAGAAGCACCTGAGAGAAAGAAATAAAAAAAAATTTAAGTAATAAGAGGATATGCCATATTGTGAATACAGAAACGGTTAAAGGGTGTTGTTCGGCACTGAATGCAATAATATCCTTGTAACCCTTTCAGACATGATTACTTTCACGTAATGATATATTATTTTATGTACCCCATTTTAAGATTTACAATTTTCAAACCCAAGTGTTATAGTTATAGTTGAAATGAGAAAATGTGAATGATAAATAAATAAACATGTATACTGCACAAAATAAATGAGGAAATGTGAATGATAAATAAATATGTATGCAGCATTCAATAAATAAATAAATGTGAATGATAAATACACTATATTGCCAAAAGTATTGGGACACCGCTCATTGAATTCAGGTGTTCCAATCACTTCCATGGCCACAGGTGTATAAAATCAAGCACCTAGGCATGCAGACTGCTTCTACAAACATTTGTGAAAGAATGGGTCGCTCTCAGGAGCTAAGTGAATTCAAGCGTTGTACCGTGATAGGTTGCCACCTGTGCAATAAGTCCATTTGTGAAATTTCCTCACTACTAAATATTTCACGGTCAACTGTTAGTGACGTTATAACAAAGTGGAAGCAATTGGGAACAACAGCAACTCAGCCACAAAGTGGTAGGCCACGTAAAATCACAGAGCTGGGTCAGCGCATGCTGAAGTCACCAACTTTCTGCAGAGTCAATAACTACAGACCTCCAAACTTCATGTGGCCTTCAGATTAGCTCAAGAACAGTGCGTAGAGAGCTTCATGGAATGGGTTTCCATGGCAGAGCAGCTGCATCCAAGCCTTACATCACCAAGTGCAATGCAAAGCGTCGTATGCAGTGGTGTAAAGCACACCGTCACTGGACTCTAGAGCAGTGGAGATGTGTTCTCTAAAGTGACAAATCACGCTTCTCTGTCTGGCAATCCGATGGATGAGTCTGGGTTTTGCCGGTTGCCAGGAGAACGGTACTTACCTGACTGCATTGTGCCAGGTGTAAAGTTTGGTGAAGGGGGGATTATGGTGTGGGGTTGTTTTACAGATGCTTCAGCATAACAAGACATTTTGGACAAATTCATGCTCCCAACTTAGGAAGGGGCCATCCCCAAACTGTTCCCCCAGTTCCAACATGACTGCACACCAGTGCACAAAGTAAGGTCCATAAAGACATGGATGAGCGCGTTTGGTGTGGAGAAACTTGACTGAAAGCACAGAGTCCTGACCTCAACCCGATAGAACACCTTTGGGATGAATTAGAGCGGAGACTGCGAGCCAGGCCTTCTCGTCCAACATCCGTGCCTGACCTTACAAATACGCTTCAAAGTGGATAATGGTCAAAAGTGGTCAAAAAATCCCATAAACACACTCCTAAACCTTGTGGAAAGCCTTCCCAGAAGAGTTGAAGCTGTTATAGCTGCAAAGGGTGGGCCAACTCCATATTAAATATACTATATTAAATATATATATACTATATACTAAATATATATGTCCCAAAACTTTTGGCAATATAGTGTATGTACTGTACATAAATACATGCACAAATACAGAAACAAACACATGATTTAATGGAGAAATTGTATTTTAATTTTCATGCAATTTAGTCAAATTTATTTATTTATGTACTAATGTATTCATTAAATTAGTAATAAAATAATAATATTAATATATTAGTTTTATTTATTCCTACATTTATTTATTTTTTGTATTTTTCACTGATATTTCCTCCTCAAAAAAGCTAAAGAGGGGGTTGCCATTTTATCCCTATTGGCTGATTGATCACAGACCGTGCAGTTCAGCTAAAGTCCTCCATATAAAAAAATTATGTTTTATAATACAAGTACAATAAAGAGGAAAATGAGAACATATCCTAACAGTCTCAAAAATAAGGTGTGAAATGTGAAAGAACTATTTGTATTTTTAGGGGATGTACAGGTTTAGAAGTTTTGTGGATGGACCACATACAGTAACCGCATTGTGACACACACACACGCTGTCATACATTCATAAACCCACAGACACTCATTCACAAAGCTCACACACACACTGTGAAATGTCCTGCTGCGATTCACTTAGAATAACTGTCAGAGAGAGGCGCCGTTACACAGACAGACAGGAGGCCCTTAACAGCTCAGGGGTCCATCAGACTGAGTCTGACACGCACACTGTCACACACGCTTTCAGAAACGCTCAGGTTTGTGTTGTGACTGACAGAAATAAAGAGAGAAGTAGAATTCAGGGAAAGAAAGATGCTGAGATGGTGAGAGATAAAAGACAGAGAAAGACCATACTGCTGACTTGCGCACGCGCACACACACACACACGTTTTCTAAATAAAGACATGCCATATATTATTATTATTACTTATTAAATTAACATGTCAAATCAACAGCCCTTATTTTTATATTAGATACCTAATAAGATTTTGCTAACTTCTAGGGACAAAAGTATGTCCAAGTAATCCCACATACATACACACCCTCACCTTCCTCACAGGTGGGTCCCAGCCAGGTGAGAGGACATGAGCAGTGACCTGTGCGCTGGTCACACTGGCCTCCGTGTGCACACTGACACAGGAAAGAACAGCCTGGACCATAAAACCTGCTGTCACAAACTGAGAGAGAGAAGATGAAGGTTGAAGTTGGAAGTAAGGTTTGTGAGAGTTTGCATAAGATGTTTATGTGTACCTTTCTCGCAATGTTCTCCTGTCTTTCCCGGTGGACAGAGACACTGTCCAGTGGTCAGATCACAGGGCGCCCCATCACACTCACAGAGTTCTGCACAATCATGCCCAAAACGCCCAGCGTCACACCCTGTCATACAAACACACAGTCAGAGAGACCAATCAAACTGCGCATACAGTATGTGCTTGCAGCACATATTCCAATATTCATCTTAAACATCTCTCTTTTAGCAGAGTGGATGGCGATGGGATGTTCGTTAATAGTATCACAGCAAAGGTATTTCCAACTATTTTTTACTTCTAAGTGAAGAATGAAAAAGCACTTTGCTGTGAGTATATCATGGCCTTGAATCACATTCAGTCTCTTGTACATTATGTGAGCATGAGCAACAAGTTGCTGGCTGCAGTTCAATTAACGGCCACCGGTGTCGCTAATAACAAGAGTTTCTGAATTCTACATATAGCCTTCAGAAAGGACTCAAAAGCATGCATCATAAACGTAGTCCATATAAATCATACTTCTTTTGAAGCCATATGATAGCTCTGCATGACGAACAGACCTTATTTAAGTCAATACTCTCTAATAATCTTCTTTTCCAGTGAGCTGTTAACCAGTTAACCAGTCAAAACAGAGAACCAATGCTGGTTTTGTAAAGAACCATGTTCGTTCAAAAGATCCAAAAAAGACTTTCATGAATGTGCAAAAAGAGCTTGAATGAATGTCAAGATTTTCACTGAATGCTGACATAATTGCAATCTGTTCGCATTCTATATTGTTTGGGTTCAGATGATATATTTTAATAGTGCTTTTTTATTATTTTGGTGCTTGAAAGCCCTTATTCACTTTCATTATATTAAGAAAAGTGACCAGAACTCACAAAATTCACTTTTGTGTTCCCCAGAAGAAAGTAAGTCATGAGAATCCAGTATAATTTCATGCTGATAATGTAGATGTTTTAAAGTTGTGATGACTTACGTTTTTCACACTGTTCGCCATGGTAACCTGGAGGACACACGCATTGTCCGGTCACGTGATCACACAGGTGCCCATTTTTACAGTCACATGATTGTGCACAGAGCTTGCCAAAAAAGCCAGCAGGGCATCCTGCAATATGGAAATCATATAATATCATATTTCTTGTTCAGAGTAGCAAACATGATTAATTCTAGAAATAAAGATGATAAGTCTGTCACTCACTGTGTTGGCAGGCGGGACCATAGTATCCAGACGGGCAAGAGCAGCATCCCGTAAAGCGATCACATGTTCCGTTATTCTGACACATGCACTCTTGCTCACAGTTCACACCATAGTGACCTGGGACACAAACTACCACATGCACACAAAAGTATTCAGGTGAATTTATCAGCCATGAATTCTGAATTAAAAGTGGTTATGTTAGGATGCAATTACATGGATACTAACTAATCACATTGTTTGTGTGCTTGTTCACCTTTTTCACAGTGTTGTCCGGTCCAGCCCAGCCCACATCTACACATCCCATTCACAGGGTCACACACTCCTCCGTTCGCACACACACAGAAACTCCGACACTGCACTCCATAGCGCCCCCTAGGACATGCTGCATCGAGGACAATTCCACATTTAACAGCAATAATTTGTCATAACAAAAAAATACTAAAATGCTGTGCATAAACATGAGATAAAAGTGTTGTTTTGTTTCATTATGTAGCACATTACGCAGGGTGTAGATACAACTGGATGTCTTGACTATATCTGTACGCTCTGTTTTAGCAAGTCGCATGGATCTGTCTTCAATTTGAACCACATGAGGATGGTTTACCAAGCACTGATTAATCCTCATCCAGCACTAAATTATACTGTCAACACTTAATTTCCACTGTATATCTCATTTTAGCCTGAAACCATACTTATTCTTGTACAGCAAAAAAAAGAAAAAGACCTGGCCTGTTGATCTTAGTGAATTTATTTATTTTTATCCTGAGCTGCAGTGCATGACTGAAAAAATTTACAAAAAAGTACAATCGTCGACAATTCATGTTAATAAGTCAAAAAGAGCCCTATTCAATTGAGTATGGTACATTTGTGTTTCACATGAGTTCACTACCATTTAAAAGGCTTTTTTTAGGCTTTTTTAAGATTTATTTAAAAGTAAACTATGTATTGAATGTTTTATAAGCGGTAAGATAACCATATTCATCATGCAGAGGCAAAGCACAACCAAAACAACGTTCTTCCGCAAAATGCATGTAGTTTTTTTTTTTTTTTTTTTAAAGTAACAGTGTACCTTTACTTAATGTTATGTATTAATCATATACATACCATTATATCACATATGCCACATCCAGACAACATAAACCAAATAACATGAAAATTCTATGCTAATAGTTTTAACTCCAATAAATTTCATCCAAATAGTCATTATGATGGTATTTTTCTTCCTGTGTGTTCATTGTTATAATGTACTATACCAGGTATGTACATAATGTACATAATGTACATAAATAAACATTTAGCAGACTTTCCCTTAAGCAAAACACCTCTTCTTTTTATCTATTAACTATGTCCTGGTCCAGACGGAAACTTCCAGTAACAACAAGAGCACAGATGGCATTATTTTCAAATAAACTCTGAATTTCTCAATTACTACAATTAGCCCAGGCCCTCTCATCCCTCAAAATGCATTTAAAGAACTAGCCACACATGCAATCGCTCGATCACAAACAGCCACACACACGTGCACAAACACACACACGCCACACACAAGTTTACTTAAGCTCTAGATCATTAGTGCAATGGCAAAGTGGGTCCGATTTGGCAGCGCAGCTAAAGAGCAATCATGTTTCTTTGGGTAATTTAGATTGGGAAAACAATAAGCCAATCGCTTTGATTCGCTTGCTTATTTATTTGTTTCCTCGCCAGCAGATCCGCCGACACGGAACATAGAGAACCAGCTACTTATAGTCATCTGTAAACATTAAACATGGCGAACGTAAGCAGTGGCACGTCTGTGAGACGCTCTGAGCCGGCGTTTTCAAGGAGGCTAAGAAAATCCCTCCTGGAAAGTCCCGTTCCATTCTAGCTGATGAGTGATGAAACATGAAGATTAGGAATCTGATCTCTTGCTTCTGTTCTTCAGGAAAAGGGGTGCTGCGATCAAATTCCCTCACGCAGGAAACTGGAGAAATTTGTTAACTAAATATTGTAAATAAGCCCTGGGAGAAAATCAGGAGAAGGACAAATAGTGCCTACAAGTGCAAGACTGCGAGACGCAATATATTTCAGTGATGTTTTGCTTATGAAGTCATCATAACATTTACGGCTTTCACATTCTAACAAGATGTGAATGTTGTAGATTTGGGAGGGAGGGACCATGGATGGGTGAAGACAGGACAAAAGAAGAAATTAATGACTGATGGCAAGATAATTGGTGGAAAAAGGCAAATAAGAGGAAAGAAAAGGGGAAAAAACTGTTGTTAACCGAAAAACAGTTAATCTATTCAGTTTTTTTTGTTAATTGAAATAAAGCTGAAATAGAATAAAATACAAATATAAGATGAAAAACTTAAACTTAAAAAGAAAAAAAAAAGAAATGGCAGCTAACCAAAATAAAAAATTACCAAAGTATTACCAATTACCAAATAACCAAAGTAATAAAATTACAATAACTAAAACAGAAATGAAAATAAATTAAAGCTAAACAGAAATATTAAATTAAATTAATCAATTAAATTAATATAACACTGCTATCCACAGAAATATATACCTTGTTCGCAGGACAGTCCTGTTCTTCCAGGGGCGCAGTTACACCTCCCAGTCTCTGAGTGGCACTGTCCTCTCTCTCCACACAAACACACCTGAGCACAGTCTCTCCCGTAGCGACCTGTGGGACAACCTGAGAGGGAACGACAGAAAAAAAAACGATGTTATTAGCTAGAAATGCAGAATGCAACAGAGCGGTCTCAACATAGACCAATGATTAACCATAGCCACATCCACTCAGGCGACCGATTATGCATCAGGTTCTTACCGGTGCTGCAGTTGGGTCCCAAGTATCCTGGCTGGCAGATGCAAGAGCCAGTCCTGAAATCACATCGGCCTCCATTGGTACATCTGCACCGCTTCTTACAGTAGGGGCCGTAGGTGCCCTCTCGACATCCTGTGAGGAGCAGGAAAGTGCCACATTGGAGTGTATCTTTGATATACAGTCCAATAGGAGTTGTCATTTATGTTAACTATGCATTTATGCATGTTTCATTTAGTTATCCTAAAGCAGTTAGGTTTTTAGTATAGTTTTTCTATACTAAATACAGGTAGATTTTAGCACACTTATAAAACAGTACACATACACTACCACTCAAAAGTTTGGGGTCAGTAAGATTTTTACCCCCGGTTTGGCAAACAAGACTTAATCCTAGACCCAGACTAAAATGCATGTTTGAGCTGTTAACTGAAAGCAACTTGCACTGACATATCTTAAAATATGTCAGTGCCATTGTTTTGTCTCAAGATTTACACCATTAATGTTTTTATTTCTAGGGGACATTTATAAAAGCTACTTAAATGCCCTTTTTGGAACTAAAGCCTAATCTGGGCTTAATCTAAGCCTTGTCTGTGAAACCAGGTCTTAAAGTCCCCCTGAAGTCAATGTTATCCCTTAAAACTCATCTTTGATATTAAAAATGACATATTTCAACTTTTTATCCCCACTATGGTGTGAACTTTATCCTGTAATTTCTTTATGCCTTAAAATAGCTTGAATGTAACCTCACAACCTTGCTTCATTTAGTATACATGGATCATGAATATGCAAATGATTCCCTGCCTCCACTCGTCAACTTTACTGTAGTAAACGCTGCACAATGGCACGTGGAAATACTGGTTTAAGCCATATACTGTATGTTTGAAACAGAAACTGATTCAGAAGAAGAGGAAGAGTGCATTATACAGGCTTGTTTACAAGTCGATGTATCAGAATGGTAATGTGTCTTATGTATCGCTCTCTACAACGACGGACACATAACGGTAATTAATATGATTATCCTTGTGCTTGACTACGTTATCAAACAGCTAATAATGTGTTGCTAATGTTACACAAACCATGTTCCCGTTCGCCATCTCAGTCTACCTTCTAAAAATCACTATCCTTAGAAACACTTTGAACATCATAGAAAGTCAGTGAAGACACATAGTTTATCATAACATCGTAATATACATCATATATATAATTTCCCTGCTATATTGCTATATGTACCCGATTTTCCTGTCCCTTCTTAAAGGTGTTCTTGCACTTTTTCACTATTTTCACTGGAAAAGCCCCGCCTACTATGTATATTATTTTCTATTGTAATATATTTTAAAATGTAATTTATTTCTGTGATGAGTTGTTCTGTTTAATATTTTTATGTAAATAGTGATCATTTTTTTCAGGAGTCTTTGATGAATAGAAAATTCAAAGGAACAGCATTTATTTGAAAGAAATCTTTTGTAACATTATTATTGTTATTTAAAAGTATTTACTGTCACTTTTGATCAATTTAATGTGTCACTGCTTTTGTATGGAAGTTTATATAATTATATAACCATTTTCTATCAGCTCAGCTTGTAGATGAAAACTATGAAAACAACTTTATTAGGTCAAACAGTTGAGATTTGCAGAATACGTCTTACTGAGATGACAGCGGTTGCCATAGTATCCAGGTAGACAGCTGCATTTCCCAGTGACGCGATGACAGCTGTACTGATCTCCAGAACAAGTGCACACTTGAGAACAGTTCAGGCCGAATCTGCCCTGAGGACACACTGAGAAAGAGAGAACATTAGAAAATGACAATACATACAGAGATGACTTTAAGAGCATGTGTGAGTTTTCCACAGAAATGTCCAGTTGTCTAGACGCATTCCTGAAAAGGCATAAGGCCTCAGACAGGAAGGAGATATGATATGAAGGGGAGGCTAGACATTTCACGTAACGTCATTCAAACATGCTTACATTCATACACTTTCACATATGTGTAGAGTATCTGACAGAACACAGGCCTTATGAATGTGTTTGTGGGTATGCGTCTATTACATAGCATTTGCCACACAAATGCATATCACACACACTGAAACATGATTATATGGAAATACACATTTAAATATGTATATTCAGGGTTAAACAGTAAGGATGTTTTCCACTGGCCTAGTTGGATCAGTGGTTTTGAGCTCATAAATAGCTATTTATATATATATATATATATATATATATATATATATATATATTCAAATAAATAAATAAATATACTTTTTTATCATATTTGCATAGTGCTGTGAGAATAAGCGGGTTAACGCATGCGTTTAATTTTTCAGTTTAACACGTTAAAAATATCTAACGCAATTAACGCAGCATCCATTTTTCCTGTAATCCTTTGGCTAGTGTTAAATTTTATGATCACGCTCTTATTCGTGCAAATGCTTTTAAACCATTCAAGCGTGACAAGACAAAAGAGAACACACTGTCTGTGAATGTCCTGTCTATGTGACACACACAAGACGCACAGAAAGACGCGCAGCAGTATCGAGTTCTCGTTCGCACTTGAACAAACAATAACACAGAATAATGCCATAATGCCCATTTTGTTGCATATTCTCAAAAGAGCAGTCTTAAATGAGTTAAATAACGTCTTAAATGAACTTGTTGTAAGTTGTAAGAAAATGAGATGCGCGTGACAGCGCATCAGATCCACGTCATGTTCGGCAGCGACGGGTCTTAAAGTGACAGCAGCCTAATAAGCCAGTTGCTGTGATGTCTGTCATCAATGTTAATCAAAGAACAAAGGTAACAGTGAAAATGGTCTTAATCTATATTTAATTTATGCAGTTAAGAAAGGTGTTTGATAACTTAATTCAATTTCTGTATATGTCTAACAGTTAGGAAGGCCACAGGAAAATATAACATTTATTATAATGGGTTTATGTGAAGATAGCTTTAAGTTCACTTAAATTAAAAGTATAATAGCTTTCAAGTATTCTGTAATGTTGAATGTCTATCATTAATGTTTTTTAAAAAATCAATTTCATAGAGACATCATTAGCAGTATTAGGCCTTCAATCATAAAAAGATGCAGATTGACAGCACTAGTATACACATACATACATTCATACAATAGCACAGTAACTTTCAATCTTATCTCAAAAAATACATTTTGTACATGGTCAACAAACATAACGTGTGGTGACAATGCAGTACTGGCCTGGACTGACAAAAGACAGGACTGTCAACTGGCCTGAAAGTCTCTCACACTGGCCTGAGCCATTGGATGATCCTTATTGTTGAGATTAATACAGATCTG
The DNA here is from genome assembly GCA_039654625.1 of Rhinogobio ventralis. Classification (NCBI taxonomy): domain Eukaryota; kingdom Metazoa; phylum Chordata; class Actinopteri; order Cypriniformes; family Gobionidae; genus Rhinogobio; species Rhinogobio ventralis. Next base: position 14,598,020 of record CM077199.1, read on the forward strand.
TGTATGTTCATCTATAAATGTATGTGTGAGTGTGTGTGTGTGTGTGTGTGTGTGTATGTATGTATTCACCCTACCGGCATGTGTAAGAGATAAGCTCAGACTCCAGACTAAGGAGAATAATTAGACTGTTGTCATTAGCCATGTCTACTGCAGTGTGTGTGTGTGTGTGTGTGTGTGTGTGTGTTCATGTCTGTTCCAGACTTCTTATCCTTACACAGACAAAACAAAGCCTGCTGTTTGAGTTGGCCGCTCAGCGCTAACCTTTATCAGATGTCTCACATCCACAGAGAGAGAAAAAGAGAGAGTGAGAGAGATGGGCGGGTGTTGAAAGAGAGTCGGGGACCAAAACCCCAGCGTGTGTAATGAGAGGTCGAAGTTTGTGTGGGGCTGGGTTTTTTTGTCTTTTTAGTGTAGTTTTGAATGCAATATAATGTTGCTGCAAATGTAAAAAATAAATCTTAAATTAAAAATGGGTGTTAATCTTTTCCTCCCTTCGTTTTTGATTAAGCTGGTCAGGTATAAATGGACAGATCACTGATTCTTCAGTACCTCAACAAAACAGGCAACATTTTCAGAAATACTCACCTGTGTTTGAGTACAATTTGCCACAAATTGTAAAAAAAATATTTTGCGTTATTTGTGTTATTATAAATATTAGACTACAATATAATTTTTGATTTACACCTAAAACAATTAAATATAGCAGACATTTATTTTGCTACAGTAATAAGACCTACTTAAATTGAGGGAAATTATCTAAAACAAACAATTTATTTACCAATTTTACAGTAAAATACACAGTAAATAAGCACAATTGCATTATATACATTTATGAAGTGTAATATAAAATAATAATATAAAATAACAAAAATATTAAGCAGCATTAACTGGTTTTAACTTTGATAATAATAAGAAATGTTTCTTGAGCATCAAATTTAGCATATGATTTCTGAAGGATTATGTGACACTGAAGACTGGAGTAATGATGCTGAAAATTCAGCTTTGATCACAGGAATAAATTACATTTTACAATGTATTAAAATTTATTAAAATGTATTAAAAATATTATATTACAATGTCATTTTACAATATTACAGTTTTTACTGTATTTTATCAGATAAATGCAGCCCTGGTGAGCATTAGAGACTGTTTAATATATATTAGTCTATGAAGAGTTATAGTCTTACAGGTAGATTTAGAGGTAGAAGGTGTTGCTATTTTAAAAACTGTCTTAAGAATCAGTGGGATGTATGAAATAGAGTCCTACTCGTCTCACAGCTGTTCCCAGTGTACCCTGCAAGACATCCACATCTGCCCGTCACATGATCACAGGCCATGCCCACTGGACAGATGCATCTTTGCTCAGTTTCTACCAAACCATCCAGATGCACAGGCTACACACACAACATACAGACAGTGAGAAAGAAAGCAGATGGATTGCGGAGTGAGCAGCCCGCGTTCACCCATGTGAACATTCCAGTGTGTAATGGAGACAGAATACAGTAATTTGTGTGATGACATGTGAATCGCGGCTATCAGTGCTTACAAACTCCTCACTATAAATCACTATAATCACTTACATCTTACTAACTACAGCCAAATAAAGCACTGTCTGTGAGAGAGAGAGAGAGAGAGAAAGAGAGAGAGAGAGACACACACAGATGTGTTTATGAGTATATAGGGTCTTTGGGTGTTGAAGTATGTGTTAATGTGGGTTTTTTGTTTGTTTGTTTGTTAAAGAGAAAGACTGTCTAGTTGTGTACATATTCAATAATAATAACATTAAATATGAGTTCACGTGTACTACATTTTAGTGTGTGTGTATGTGTGGTCCTGTATTCACGACGATAGGGACCAAATGGATAGTAATACCTGTAGTTTTTGACCTTGTGGGGACATTTTTTGGTCCCCATAAGGAAAAATGCAGAACGTTTTCTGTGAGGGTTGTGTTTAGTTTTAGGGTTAGGGGATAGAATATATAGCTTTTTACAGCATAGAAATATGTCTATGGAATCTCCCCATAAAAAAATTAAAAAACTGTGTGCGTGTGTTTTAACTTACTCTGTTGGCAGCTGGTTCCTGTCCACCCAGGTGTGCACCGGCACTGGCCAATCACTGGGTCACATGACCCTCCGTTGTGGCAGTCACATGATTGACTGCAGTTGGGACCAAATGTACCCATTGGACAAGCTACAACACAAACACATATATGAAACAAACCTTTTTAAAAAATCTTTTAACTTTTAAAAATCTAAATATGTAGTACTTATGTAGTACATGTAGTACATACACTCACCTAAAGGATTATTAGGAACACCATACTAACACTGTGTTTGACCCCTTTTCGCCTTCAGAACTGCCTTAATTTTACGTGGCATTGATTCAACAAGGTGCTGAAAGCATTCTTTAGAAATGTTGGCCCATATTGATAGGATAGCATCTTGCAGTTGATGGAGATTTGTGGGATGCACATCCAGGGCAAGAAGCTCCCGTTCCACCACATCCCAAAGATGCTCTATTGGGTTGAGATCTGGTGACTGTGGGGGCCATTTTAGTACAGTGAACTCATTGTCATGTTCAAGAAACCAATTTGAAATGATTCGAGCTTTGTGACATGGTGCATTATCCTGCTGGAAGTAGCCATCAGAGGATGGGTACATGGTGGTCATAAAGGGATGGACATGGTCAGAAACAATGCTCAGGTAGGCCGTGGCATTTAAACGATGCCCAATTGGCACTAAGGGGCCTAAAGTGTGCCAAGAAAACATCCCCCACACCATTACACCACCACCACCAGCCTGCACAAGGCAACAAGGCATGATGGATCCATGTTCTCATTCTGTTTACGCCAAATTCTGACTCTACCATCTGAATGTCTAAACAGAAATCGAGACTCATCAGACCAGGCAATATTTTTCCAGTCTTCAACTGTCCAATTTTGGTGAGCTCGTGCAAATTGTAGCCTCTTTTTCCCATTTGTAGTGGAGATGAGTGGTACCCGGTGGGGTCTTCTGCTGTTGTAGCCCATCCGCCTCAAGGTTGTGCGTGTTGTGGCTTCACAAATGCTTTGCTGCATACCTCGGTTGTAACGAGTGGTTATTTCAGTCAAAGTTGCTCTTCTATCAGCTTGAATCAGTCGGCCCATTCTCCTCTGACCTCTAGCATCAACAAGGCATTTTCGCCCACAGGACTGCCGCATACTGGATGTTTTTCCCTTTTCACACCATTCTTTGTAAACTCTAGAAATGGTTGTGTGTGAAAATCCCAGTAACTGAGCAGACTGTGAAATACTCAGACCGGCCCGTCTGGCACCAACAACCATGCCACGCTCAAAATTGCTTAAATCACCTTTCTTTCCCATTCTGACATTCAGTTTGGAGTTCAGGAGATTGTCTTGACCAGGACCACACCCCTAAATGCATTGAAGCAACTGCCATGTGATTGGTTGATTAGATAATTGCATTAATGAGAAATTGAACAGGTGTTCCTAATAATCCTTTAGGTGAGTGTATATATTCAGTGAGGAAACATATGCTCTATTCTAGATATCCCAAATACAGCAAATGTGAACTATTATTATGTTGATTCAAATAGATATGTCACAGAACTGTCAATCATTTATTTTCATTCATATTCACATTTGATTGTATATCAGCTACTAATACACTACCGTTCAAAAGATTGGGAGTTGGTAAGATTTATTGTCTCTTATGCTCACCCAGGCTGCATTTATGTAATCAAAAATACTGTAAAAACAGTAATATTGTGAAATATTTAAATATATTTTAATATGTAATTTATTCCTGTGATGGAAAAGCTGAATTTTCAGCAGTCATTACTTTAGTCCTCAGTGTCACATGATCCTTCAGAAATCATTGAAAAGTTTAAATCAAAAAGAACTGCATTTATTTGTAACATAAAACATTGCATCTTTGCTGAATAAAAGAATAAAACGAACCTCAAAATTTTGAACAGTAGTGAAATTATATAATACATTGTATACATGAATGTTATTATTATAAAGTGTAGCAGGGTACAGTATGACACAAGATAACCCAAAGGGAATATGAATCTGTGACGTGTAAAAAGCCCTTATGTGTCCAGATAACAAACCTATCTACACTATTTTGTAAACATTTTATTTGATGTCTATAATTGGTTTGTATATGGCCTGAACGCATTTGCTTTAGCAGACACAAATGGCAAGAGATTATTCTACTGCAAAACTAAAAAAAAATTGTAATAAACGAGAAAAAGCAGACGCAAATCTAAATAATGATTTGCACTCTTTGAAAAAAGAGGGCCACAAAGCTAACTAATAACATCACCCGACTCCAAAGAGGTTTCATCACAGTCGAGATTGCCCTGCAAAACATGTCATGGGAAAGCCAGACGTAAAAATAAAACATCTGAGAGAGGGATCTTTAACACAAACCTCACTTCGTTAAAAAGAGAGGGAGAGTGAAACAGAAAGAGAGATAAATCTTTATTGGGCCCCTGATCTATTAAACTACTGACGGGAGATCGCATGAGAAGACGGATGGTACTAAACCAATGTGCCGCAGAACTCTCTTAAAAATGCATCTTACCCTAATAAAATACTGACATACACACAAACGGAACACTCCTAAAAAGCATCCTTCCACAGTAAACACAAACATACACAGATGAGATCTTTTTAAAAGCATCCTATGGCGATTAAAAACATGGATGCATTTAATCTTTCTGCAGCACACCGGGGGGCTTTTCCCTCTCTTTATACAGACAAACACACTTTAAAAATTGTCTGCGAGCTGATAAACTGTGAGCGATGGGTGAACGATTGTAGGGTTATTTCTGTGCAAGGATGCGGCGTTCAGCCGGAGATGAGCCTCCAATCACACCCCGTTTTAATGATGTGGGCGGCTTACCCAGAATGCATTGCGGCAGTGCCCAGCCAGGGGTGCAGCGGCAGGCGCCTGTGATGTGGTGACACTGGGCCTCGTTCCCGCACTGGCACATCTGCACACAGTCCTGCCCGTAAAACCCAACAGGACATCCTATGGAGGAGAGAAGATTTGAGTCAGCAGCGTCTGTGTGTGTGTGTGTTATAATGTGTGGTATATCATTGGAAAGTCATGCTCAGAGATCCCCCCCAGAGGCATTAGAGAGCCAACAGAGTGTCAGCAATCTGATTTGAATATAATTAGGTTACTGTTTTACTAGTATCAGCGTGGACGTATCCATCTTTCATCCCTTCGTCCTGCTCATCTCTCTTTTTCATGTCTCATTACCTACCGAATGCTCAGCGTGTGAACTGCCCTCATCAGCATTGATTGCATGATCTCATTCACCACATGTGCGGCACATCCTCACCACAACAAAGTCAACGTGTGTGTGAGGAAGACAGACAGACATTTCTAGGAAACTTGAACACCTGCTGAGCCCACAGGTTCACTGTCTGGGTACAGAAATATGCCTCCTGTGCAAATATTCCCTGAACTGTTATTTTTTCACTTAAAGCTCCGAGTTTTTCATCACACTTCATGCACATAAAATGTGGGGCACCTGGCCAAAATGGTGTTTAATGCTTTAGCGACCAGAATTGCTTATTTAAAATAAAATAAAATAAAAATATTTTATTTCTGTAATGTGACATATTTCTAGCCCAGGTTTTCCACCTCACACTTCATGCAAAACTCTCTTAAGACAAAACTAAATCTAGTGCACCTGGCTAAAATGGTGTCTAATGCTTTAATGAAGCAGTTATCTTGGTTGTAAAGTAGATAAATACAATAAAATAATAATTAAATTAAATAAAAGTGGTTTAGTTTTTCTAAAACACAATATTCAACAAAACAAAAACTTTGTACAGACTCCACTCTACTGCCCTTCACACACACACACACACACACACACAAGTAAATTAAATCGCAATCTTTCTCTATGAACACAAGTGTAGACAGACATCCATACAATCACGGCGCATATGGCGCACAGACACGCGCGATCACAAAAGATCTGTCTTGTGTTCCATCAGCCTGATAAGATCTTGTAAAGCGCGTGTGCGTGAGTGTGTAACGGCAGCGGATGGTTGTGATCGGGCTGCAGCCGGTAAAATGTGTTTCACGGCTGAGGCCCTCAGAGATGGAGACCGATGATAGCACTCAAGAGCTCGCTAAAGACCCGCCACATGTGTATGTGTGTGTGTGTGTGTGTGAGTCTGCTGTTATTCAGTCGGTTTGTATGATTAAGAAGCATGGAAGACATCTGAGCCTAAGGAACATGAGTGGAACTGCTGGCTACATCCAGATGAACTACCGACTTGAAAACATCCCAAAACGGATGGGTGGATTTGTGGGCCTACGGAGACCTGATCTCTGTAGTCAGGGCCTGATTTATTAAAGATGAAATCTGTGAATGTAAAAGTCCACTATAAACCAAAACAATCTGCTTTTATGTGTCTAAATCGATGGTGATAAAGTTAATGCAGATGGAGATGGAACGCTAATGGTCTTCTAAGACCTGGTTTTGCCCCATCCAAATCTCCTTTGTTGGCTTTCAAATGATTTTATATAGGTCTACTACTCTTTTCCCCTGCCGTGTGAAATCTAGATCCGTTCTGTCGGCCCCGGTTATCGTATGAATGATAGTTCACTGCACCCTCAAGAAGTTATTTTGGCTTACTTCCTTTTTCTACAGACTTTTTGTGATTAGGAAGACACTGATTGCTCTGTACGTTTTCCATTTGGTAAAAAAAGAACTGGTTGAAAAGAGTCATTTGCTCATGAATCAGACTACTCCAGTTGTGCTGTGCTGTATATATTTGATTCACTACAAATGGACCAACTCATTTGTTCATGAAATAGACTACACTGGTTGAACTATACGGTTGTTTTCTTGCCATTATTTTGCGGTACACAATCTTTTATCTCACCACATTCAATCTAGGCTGTGGGCTGTGCTCAAAACCGGTGCAAAGAGCACATGCATGAAATCCGTTAAGGTATGAGCCAGTTTTGCCTGTCCGTGCATCTTGTATGTGTGTGTGTTTTACATGTGGTGGGTTTTTGCTGGGGGTTTTTTTAAGCTAAGATAGGAGTCGGCGTCTATGTTTGGCATTGTGTGTATGTCTGTGCATTGTGGTTTCCTCATAAAGTGCACCAGCTGGATGTGGCTGTCTCATTAAGCAGAGGATGCTGTCATGGATCCAGCAGGGTGTGTCTGTGTGTGTATGTTTGTAAGATATTTTGTCAGTGGCTCAGATTAACCTAGAAGGAAGATATGACAGGTCATGGAGGACAAAACCTTCTTACCTGCTTCTAGCTCTTATATTACAAATATTTTTTAAACATATGATTTTAGTTTCCTGCATTGATGTCATTATGACACACTAAACAAACTAAACAAAAAGTTGCTTGAGTGTGTGTGATGACTGAGTGTTTCAATGAGCGAACAGGAATCAAAAACATTCCATTTTACACACAGACACACTCAGATTGCATGATGGGTGGGTTGCCCTCCAAGACTGATTGAGACTTCCTGTTTCCCTGGTGAAGAAGAGGCCCCAGTGCATTAGGGGTGTAAAAACACTCTTTACAGTGGAGAAAGATAAATGGCCAAGAAAATAATGCATTGACAACACTGCTGAGTACATAAATGTGATTTGTGGTATGTACAGGGAGTGCAGAATTATTAGGCAAATGAGTATTTTGACCACATCATCCTAGTTATGCATGTTGTCTTACTCCAAGCTGTATAGGCTGGAAAGCCTACTACCAATTAAGCATATTAGGTGATGTGCATCTCTGTAATGAGAAGGGGTGTGGTCTAATGACATCAACACCCTATATCAGGTGTGCATAATTATTAGGCAACTTCCTTTCCTTTGGCAAAATGGGTCAAAAGAAGGACTTGACAGGCTCAGAAAAGTCAAAAATAGTGAGATATATTGCAGAGGGATGCAGCAGTCTTAAAATAGCCAAGCTTCTGAAGCGTGATCATCGAACAATCAAGCGTTTCATTCAAAATAGTCAACAGGGTCGCAAGAAGCGTGTGGAAAAACCAAGGCGCAAAATAACTGCCCGTGAACTGAGAAAAGTCAAGCGTGCAGCTGCCAAGATGCCACTTGCCACCAGTTTGGCCATATTTCAGAGCTGCAACATCACTGGAGTGCCCAAAAGCACAAGGTGTGCAATACTCAGAGACATGGCCAAGGTAAGAAAGGCAGAAAGTCGACCACCGCTGAACAAGACACACAAGCTGAAACGTCAAGACTGGGCCAAGAAATATCTCAAGACTGATTTTTCTAAGGTTTTATGGACTGATGAAATGAGAGTGAGTCTTGATGGGCCAGATGGATGGGCCCGTGGCTGGATTGGTAAAGGGCAGAGAGCTCCAGTCCGACTCAGACGCCAGCAAGGTGGAGGTGGAGTACTGGTTTGGGCTGGTATCATCAAAGATGAGCTTGTGGGGCCTTTTCGGGTTGAGGATGGAGTCAAGCTCAACTCCCAGTCCTACTGCCAGTTTCTGGAAGACACCTTCTTCAGGCAGTGGTACAGGAAGAAGTCTGCATCCTTCAAGAAAAACATGATTTTCATGCAGGACAATGCTCCATCACACGCGTCCAAGTACTCCACAGCGTGGCTGGCAAGAAAGGGTATAAAAGAAGAAAATCTAATGATATGGCCTCCTTGTTCACCTGATCTGAACCCCACTGAGAACCTGTGGTCCATCATCAAATGTGCGATTTACAAGGAGGGAAAACAGTACACCTCTCTGAACAGTGTCTGGGAGGCTGTGGTTGCTGCTGCACGCAATGTTGATGGTGAACAGATCAAAACACTGACAGAATCCATGGATGGCAGGCTTTTGAGTGTCCTTGCAAAGAAAGGTGGCTATATTGGTCACTGATTTGTTTTTGTTTGGTTTTTGAATGTCAGAAATGTATATTTGTGAATGTTGAGATGTTATATTGGTTTCACTGGTAAAAATAAATAATTGAAATGGGTATAAATCTGTTTTTTGTTAAGTTGCCTAATAATTATGCACAGTAATAGTCACCTGCACACACAGATATCCCCCTAAAATAGCTAAAACTAAAAACTACTTAAAATATTGATACAAAAATATTCAGCTTTGATATTAATGAGTTTTTTGTGTTCATTGAGAACATGGTTGTTGTTCAATAATAAAATTAATCCTCAAAAATACAACTTGCCTAATAATTCTGCACTCCCTGTATATGTAAATCTTTCTTAATTTGAATGCATTTGTTTGTCACTCACTCTTTTCACAGTGTGATCCCACCCAGCCAGCGGTACAGGTACAAGCTCCGCTAATGGGGTCACATTCGGCTCCATTCACGCACTCACACACTCGGTTACACTCTGCTCCATACTGGCCCTCAGGACACTCTGATGATGATAAAGCATCATAGGAAATGCAGATTCAGGGCACAAGAACAGAACTTAAACTTAACTTAAAAACTACTAAAAATTACAAAAAAACATAAGATTACTCAAACTTAAACTAAGATTAAAATGAAAGCTGAAAATATAATTCAAAACATTAATAAAGTCTATATAATAACACTGCAATACTTATTAAATGCTGTGCAGGTAACACCATTTTTTAAAGGATATTTTGAAAAAAAAAAACATTTCAGATCACTGGTTACATGACCTCATTATGCTGAATGTGGGTGGTGCAGTTACCAGTTTGGTAAAAAAAATAAAGTTATTGTACAATTTTAAATATTTTTTCTAATTTTGTGTAAAAATGTTGCAAAGTTTGCTGCTTCAGTTGTTGTGGTGTTGATTCACGTTGTTTCTAGATTATGGTGTAGAGTGATCAGATGCATTTAAAATACTTGCAAAATGCTTAATTGACCAAAAAAATAACTATCACAAAAACCCCAATTTCACTGTTTTTTGGCCCTGGCACAAAATTATCATATCACCAGAACATGGAAAAGTGTGAACAAGTACTAGACAGGTAAAATCACTCTTATCTTACTGAATGTATAATAAAAGGCAGACTGATTGCTATAAAAAAAGAGGGAAGAAGTACGTCCAATCATTGTGTTACCAATGGTTACTGTCAAAGAAAGATGTGCAGCCATTTGCACCTGAAAGAACCATTTACCAGATCAAAGGTTCAGCTGCAGTGAAGAAGGCTTCAGGACGTCCCAGAGTATCCAGCAAGTGCCTGCACCATCTCCTCCTGAGGAGTCAGATACAGAATCACGTCACCACCAGTGTGGAGCTGCTCAGTATCGGCAGCAGGCCGGGTCGGTGTGAGTGAATCTGTATGCTCAGTGAGATGAGAACTTTGGGACAATAGCCTGGTGTCAAGAAGGGCAGAAAAGAAGCCACTTCTCTCCAAGAAAAACAGACTGAAGGACAGACTGAAATTCTGAAGAAGTATAAGGATTGGACAGCAGAAGACTGGTGCAAAGTTATTTTCTTTGATAAAGCCCCCTTCCGACTGTTTGGGACATCTGGAAAATTAAAATTTTGGATCCGTGGCTAGTCAACTCCCCGGATCGTGATTTATGACGTGACAGACAACTAGTTGTCCAGTGCGGTTCGTTCACACAGCACGGGTTTTCAGAGAATGTGGTTGAGAGTCATGAAAACTTACTGGGTGTGAGTTCAGTTACCACTCCCGTAAATAACCATACTGTGTGTGAACGTAACCGTATTAAGGACACCAAATACAGGACTGACAACCGTATTCTTCTGCTGTGTGAACCTGGCCTTAATGCGACAGAGAACCTGTGGTTAATCCTTAAAAGGTGAGTGGACAAGCAGAACTCCACAAATTGTGATCCACTCTGAGCACTAATAAGGGAAGAATGGATTGCCATCAGTCAGGGTTTGGCCCAGAAGCTGATACCCAGCATGCCAGAGTGAACTGCAGAGGTTTTGAAGAAGAAGGGTCAACACTATAAACATTGGGTGCTTCTCATTTCTTATTTGTGCATCCTCGCTTCCTTCCCTCGCTTCCTTCCCTGGCGTCTTAGCTCTACCCCTTTAGGATGCGAGGGAAGGACACACCTGTGTGTTCTCGCTCATAATTCCTCAGGAAGCTCCCTCGCTACTCGTTCCTCGCCTCCTCACGGTGCAATTAGAGAATTGAGATGTCCTTCAAGATGGCTGCAGATCGGTTACCGGGTGACGGGCTTGAGGATGTAGGAGCGAGGAAATGAGGAAGCATCAATTTGAGTATTGAGAAGCACCCAGTGACTCTTTGCATATATTGAATGTTTTTGCCAATAAATGCCATTAAAACTTATGAAAAGCTTATCATTGTTTTCCAGTATACCATAGAAATGTGAAAAATACTATAAATACTGAAGCAGCAAACTGTGCGAAACACAAAATGTATGGTCATTGTGCCAATATTTTTGGCCACAGCTGTAGAAATGTCTTAAACTACCTGCTGTCAGATTAAATGAGAAGTCAAAAAACTGTGTCTGTAATTGCTTTCACAATGCAAATGGAAAGTCAAATCAACTGCACTGCATTGTGGGATACAGTATCTCACACACTGCATTCTCATATGTATTAAATACCTATTTGTATACTATGCACATTATGCATTCCAGGTACTGTAGAACTAGTATGGGCAGTATATGTGGTTTTCTTATGTTGACACAAGGTGGCAGCATTTGCATCTAAATTAGCATCAGATTTAACATTTGTACCTAAACTTTTACATGTTGTACCATTTAAATAGTGCAGCAGTAAAAAGAATAAGACACTGAAACAAGGAGAGGGAAGGAGAATGAAAAAGAAGTAGAATAGACTTACTCTTGTCACACTGATCTCCAGTGTATCCAGCCTCACACACACAGCGCCCACTGCTGGCCTCACAGGATACCGCATTACTGGCACACTGGCACACATTGGCACAGCCTATCCCCCAAAAACCTGCCTCGCACACTACATTGAGGAGGTTTCATATATAACAATAACATACACATTTGTGATTTGAGAATGCACTATATGCAATTTGTATATTTATTATTGACCTGTGGAATGTTAGAATTTTATATATTTTTTATTTTATGCACCATATTATAAAATACGTATTACTGTCAACAATACTATTATATACTATTACGGCAATAGCCAGATTCACACTCTGAGAACCAGATTGAGAGAGAGAGAAAGATACATTTTTGTTTGTTCAGTGAAAATGAGGTGAAAACTATTTGTTCACCTCAAATAAGGTGTCAGGTAATAGACAAGCTAACAGAAGCACTTAGCGTTACAGTTCAAACTGGCATAAGACTGTCTGACTGTCATGTCTGAATTCACTCACTCTCTTTCTTTTTCTTGTCCTACATAGAAACTGTAAAGCGCTCTCCCTCAACCTAACTTCAATTACCCAGAACCCTCCCCCTGAGGATGGTATAAAAGGGCCTGTTTTAGCATTAAGACCAAACTACGATCTGTTTAAGCCATTAAGACGAAAAAAATGAATGTAAGTGATCAAGAAAGACTTATAACTAAAACAGACATTTCAAATATGATATTAAAGCATGACGCTCTTTCCAAATTCATCCATTTCTCTCTTCAGCGAACAGAGGGGAAACCCATTTGTATCCACACACACAGTGTGTGTTAATATATCATTTTCATAACATAACGGAGATGTAAAGCATAAATCTAGCTACATAAAACATTTATTCTGTGACTCTTTAATACAAAGCTACTGAGAAGAACAGATTTGACACACGGCACTATGAAATTACTGCCACTTACAGCTGTCAGTGTTTCTTCATATGTGTGTGTTTAGTGCATCTGCTCCTTGGAATTTTAAAAATGACATTGTCTGATGATTGATTGTTCACAGTTGATCTGTGATGCAGACATTATTGAGCTATTAAAATAACTGAGCCATTGAATAAGTTCTGTGCACCGACATCTGACAATCACTAGAGGGCGTTGCAAAGCCATTATTGTCCCATTTGAAAAGTTGCCCTTTTCTGATTTACATGAAAAGAGACATCCAAAATCCACCAAGTAAATGTAATATGAATCTAATGTCAACAAAATGAAAAGCTGGCTTTATCCAGTGTTCAGATTTTTGTTTCTGTAAGTGTATGCAAATTAGAGAATATTTAATTAGATAATGCCTCATTTCCATATTTAAAACTGGGGAAGTATATGGTCACAACTTTTAGTTAATTTTTTACCCTATTGACCTGTGGTGTGGTAGTGTCCAGATATCACGTCTTAAAAAAAAATATTATTTTGGATTTTTACTTTATTTTCCCAATGAAATCATAACTTCAATAAAGAGATTCTAAAATTACAGCTGGTATTACTTTATGTGTATTGGGCGTAAGAGAATTAAGAGTATTTCAAACTCGGAATAAACTGCATTGCATTGTGGGATAAAGTATTCTGTATGCTAAAGTATACAACCTACTTTAAAAAAAAAAATTAAATTTTTTTTGTAATATGTATACAGTAAAAGTAGTCAAAACTACAATAAACAGGGTTCCCACACCTTGGTTAACTTCAAATTCAAGGACCTTTCAAGGACTTTCCAGGTCTAATACCCTCAAATTCAAGGACTTAATGTGGGGACACATTTCAAGTGAGAGCAAGGTTACATCGTGTTACCTTGTAAGATACATTGTGTCAAACAACTATGCAAAAAAGCATTTTACATTATTTAATATATATATTTATACTATAAGCAAAGCAATTCAACATTACATTAAATAAAATATTTGGGCAACAGATTATCACAAATGTTTTACGTTTATTGACATAAAACAAGGACCTGTATCTATGTATTTATTTTCAAAAACTTTCCAGGGCCTTGAAAAAAACAATTCTGATTCACAAACTTTTTAAGGATTTCAAGGACCCATGGGAACCCTGAGTAAAACAGTAATATGTATAATAATATTACAATTTAAAATAACTGTATTCTATTTTAATATATTTTAAATTGTGATGGCAAAGCTGAATTTTCAGCATCATTACATGATCCATCAGAAATCATTCTAATATGATGATTTGATGATCAAGAAACATTTCTTCTTATTATTATTATCAGTGTTGAAAACAGTGGCTGCTTAATATTTTTGTGGAAACTGTAACTGTTTATTCATCAAAGAATCCTGAAAAAAATTAGTCCAAAAGAAGAGCATTTATTTGAAATAGCAATCATTTGTAGAAATATAAAAGTATTTACTGTCACTTTTGATCAATTAAATGCATCCTTGCTGAATAAAAGTAATAATTTCATTCAAATAAATTGGTAGAGTACGAACTGTTCAGTATGAGTATGCGATAAGTAATAGGTTAGTATTCCCTTCTGAACACAGACTTCGTGTACGACTGTGAGTCTTACCCAGCTGGCATTTCTCTCCATGGTATCCGGGTGGGCACATCTTCTCGCACTCTCCAGTTTTAGGGTTACACGGCTCACCATCAGAGCAGTTACAGCGCTCACGGCAACCATCGCCAAAGAAACCGTCATCACATTCTATACAGGAACATGACATACTGTATATCCCCTTGTACCTGTCTGACACAACTGTTTCAGATGGCTGTAGAAACATCACCTACCTGCCTGGCAGTGTTCGCCAGTAAAGCCAGGTTTACAAATGCAGGTGCCTTTTAGGGGATCGCAAGAGAGAGAGTTTTCCTGCAAACATTCGCATTCCTCCGAGCATCCTGCACCATGGGTCCATTTGGGACATGCTATTGTAGAGAAACACTATTTTACTATACCTCAATATATCTGAAAGGATATAAGTAATCATTTTTGACTGTAACATACTATCTTAGCTTATCAAATACTTACGCAGGTGGCAGAATTTGCCATATTTTCCAGGTGTGCAAAGGCAACCTCCATACAGACGATGACAGCGTCCATTATTCGGGCAGTTACATGTCCTCCGACAGAACCTCCCATAGAAACCCTGAGGACAACCTAATGACATCACAAGGTACATCAGAGAAATTCCATGTTCCTCACACACATTACATCACAAGAAATGTCAAGAATTATCTGACCAGCTCTAATCTGAGAGGAATTTCACAGACAAGCGGTTGATGGACGATGTGATGAAGTCTAGGAAAGGCCAGCTAAACTTTTGATCATACTGATAATAAAGGAGCCAACAAAGTGGATAAAACGATTCTGGTATCATTGTATTCTTGCATTAATTTAAAAACTGTATGGAATATTTATACTTTCAAAGTTTTCAAAAATACACTACCATTGAAACATCTGGGGTCAGTAAGATTTTTAATGTTTTTTTTTTTAAGTCTCTCTTATGCTCAGCAAGGCTGCATTTATTAATACAGTAAAAACAATAATTTTATACTAACAGCTGCGCTGCTTAATATTTGTGTGAAACCCGCAATTCTTTGATAAAAAGAAAGCTCAAAAGAACAGCATTTATTAGAAAAATAAATCTTTTGTAACAATTTGAAGTGGCTTTGCTGAATAAAACTATTATTTTCTTTCCAAAAAGTTACAGGACCTAAAAAAATTCACTTAAATTTTTTTACCTAAAAAACTTGCCTTTGAAAAAACAGTTGCTTTACTTCTAAAAATGACATATACACTCACCTAAAGGATTATTAGGAACACCATACTAATACTGTGTTTGATCCCCTTTCGCCTTCAGAAACTGCCTTAATTCTACGTGGCATTGATTCAACAAGGTGCTGAAAGCATTCTTTAGAAATGTTGGCCCATATTGATAGGATAGCATCTTGCAGTTGATGGAGATTTGTGGGATGCACATCCAGGGCACGAAGCTCCCGTTCCACCACATCCCAAAGATGCTCTATTGGGTTGAGATCTGGTGACTGTGGGGGCCATTTTAGTACAGTGAACTCATTGTCATGTTCAAGAAACCAATTTGAAATGATTCGAGCTTTGTGACATGGTGCATTATCCTGCTGGAAGTAGCCATCAGAGGATGGGTACATGGTGGTCATAAAGGCATGGACATGGTCAGAAACAATGCTCAGGTAGGCCGTTGCATTTAAATGATGCCTAATTGGCACTAAGGGGCCTAAAGTGTGCCAAGAAAACATCCCCCACACCATTACACCACCACCACCAGCCTGCACAGTGGTAACAAGGCATGATGAATCCATGTTCTCATTCTGTTTACGCCAAATTCTGACTCTACCATCTGAATGTCTCAACAGAAATCGAGACTCATCAGACCAGGCAACATTTTATCAGTCTTCAACTGTCCAATTTTGGTGAGCTCGTGCAAATTGTAGCCTCTTTTTTTCTATTTGTAGTGGAGATGAGTGGTACCCGGTGGGGTCTTCTGCTGTTGTAGCCCGTCCGCCTCAAGGTTGTGCATGTTGTGGCTTCACAAATGCTTTGCTGCATACCTCAGTTGTAACGAGTGGTTATTTCAGTCAAAGTTGCTCTTCTATCAGCTTGAATCAGTCGGCCCATTCTCCTCTGACCTCTAGCATCAACAAGGCATTTTCGCCCACAGGACTGCCGCATACTGGATGTTTTTCCCTTTTCACACCATTCTTTGTAAACTCTAGAAATGGTTGTGCGTGAAAATCCCAGTAACTGAGCAGATTGTGAAATACTCAGACCGGCCCGTCTGGCACCAACAACCATGCCACGCTCAAAATTGCTTAAATCACCTTTCTTTCCCATTCTGACATTCAGTTTGGAGTTCAGGAGATTGTCTTGACCAGGACCACACCCCTAAATGCATTGAAGCAACTGCCATGTGATTGGTTGATTAGATAATTGCATTAATGAGAAATTGAACAGGTGTTCCTAATAATCCTTTAGGTGAGTTTATTGTGTTGTAATGGCGTTGAAACACTTGTAGGCCTGGTTTCACAGACAGGGCTTAGATTAAGCCAGGATTAGGCCTTAGTTCAATTAGGACATTTAAGTAGCTTTTACAAACCTGCCTTAGAAAAAAAAAACATTACTGGTGTGCATCTTGAGACAAAACAATGGCACTGAAATATATTAAAAGATTTTGTGATGTGAATATTTCAATTCAAAACATTTCACACACATTATTAAAAATTCAATAATTCATATTGACCTCTCAGATTTCACTTCCAACATATCAATTTCCAGTCCATTTTATTTCGCTTTACAAATTCGCTTTACAAATTCAGTGGTTCAAATTCAACAGAAAATTCAACAGTTCACATCCGGGAACTGCAGGAATAGCAGTAGATTACCGAGCACAATCTCCATCTGCTGTTAGTCGACCTCACCAGCAGGTGGTGCAAGCGGCTGTTGACGAAGACCAGAGCAAGGTGTAGAGAGAGTCATTCATTCATTAAATGGATTTACAGAAATGGAGCAAGCGAAACGTATTTGTGATGATTATCAGGGCCAGTATATATATGGAAGAGCTGATAAAGACACAAAAGCAGTGTTTACATTTAAGTCTTCGCGGTTACTTTTGTACATGTAAGCTTTCTCTACTGCACATTGATAGTCGCACATTTAGGGACCGTCCCTAAAGTTACATATGACATGTGTATACATGTTTCTTCAGTAGCATTTGAAGAGAATGACTTACAGTCATATAACCAACTGTAAAGTGTTCATGTAGGTGTCAGGCATGATGCACACCTTTTACATTTTTTAAATTAAAGAAATTAGAAACGTGTATACGCATGTCGTATGTAACTTTAGAGACGGTCCCTATATGTGCGACTATCGTCCAGTATCATTGTCACCTGGAGCCAACTTTATGCCAGTATATCACTGGGAAACGCTTAGCGTGAAACTTTTTCGCGTTATGTTCATATTCTGTGTCCGCCTGCTTGCCTGTAGCCTATATAGTATAGCCTACATTCCCAATAAGATGCGAGTTTGGGTATAATAAACATAAAAGAGCAATTTTTTAAGGGGACACAAATAATACAGCCAAAATCGTACTGGTAAGGATATGTGTACCACAAAGAACATTTTTTACTTGGCATTTCGGTGCACTGAAAAATGATCTAATGTCTGTTTTTCTATTCTCTGTAATTTTATCTGACCAACAACACAAAGCGATATCTTGCGTCCTCCACATAGTATTTTATACTGATTTTCAGATATTTAGATATTCAACTGCAGCAAGCCCTCTGATCTGCCACATATCAGAGCAAAACCCAACACACTCGTTCGGCTCACACTGTATTGAGCAGACACGTTCAGTTTTTAATTGTTGTGTCTGTTCTCTAACTGAACTAAATGATCTTATTACTATAAAAATTAAAACAACGGTGGGGGCGGTGCCACGGTGGGCAAGTGATGTTACCGGTGTTTTGCCTGTGGATCAAACCACGGCGGATCAAACCACTGTGAGGCAAGGGGGGATGTGGGGGTACTCAAAATGTTTCTAAACTTAAAATGCATTTTTTGCCCCGTTTGCGTTTGTATTTTTTTACTACTTACACAATTACTTAAAGTATATATCAATATATTAGGCTATTTACAATACAATTTTTTGGGGGGCAGCCCTCAGATGGGGGGGGGGCGGGGGTCCTGACCCCCCCGAGATTTACGCCCCTGACACAGCGCTGTGATATAAAGTTAAGGAAACGAAACAACCGCGAGAAATACATGTCTAACTCAGATGTAACGTTTGATCTGTACGCATACATGTACAAAAGTAACCGCAAAGACTTAAATGTAAACACTGCTTTTGTGTCTTTATCAGCTCTTCCATATATATACTGGCCCTGATAATCATCACAAATACGTTTCGCTTGCTCCATTTCTGTAAATCCATTTAATGAATGAATGACTCTCTCTACACCTTGCTCTGGTCTTCGTCAACAGCCGCTTGCACCACCTGCTGGTGAGGTCGACTAACAGCAGATGGAGATTGTGCTCGGTAATCTACTGCTATTCCTGCAGTTCCCGGATGTGAACTGTTGAATTTTCTGTCGAATTTGAACCACTGAATTTGTGGAAGTGAATTTGTAAAGCGAAATAAAATGGACTGAAAATTGCCTGTCGAATATTATAGGTTGTATTTTTAAACAGAATGAATATTTTGGAAGTGAAATCTGAGAGGTCAATATGGATTATTGAATTTTTTATAATGAAAATGTGTGTGAAATGTTTTGAATTGAAATATTCACATCTTAAATGTTGAATTTCAGCCCATAAAAATGCAAGCCCTAAAAATACAATGCATTAAAATGCAAGCATGGTTAATGCAATGCATATTTTTTCAAGTAGCGCAATTCAACAAGCTTTTTTGTTTAAAAAATATTTGGCATTATTTTACTTCACTATCTTCTCATATTCCTCTCTTTTCCACACGAGTCAACATGAGTAGACAGAAAGAGTTAGCATTACAAAAGTAAAAAAAAAAGAAGCTTTATGAATATTGAAATATGACACAACAAGTAGAGAGAAAAGAGGAAATATCACAAGCCACGAGAATTGGAAGATGTTAAAGCACAGTTAAAACAGAGAGACGAGACATAAAGCTTGTGTGCTGTACCGTTTTCACAGTGCAGACCTTGGACCCCTGGAGGACAGATGCACTTCCCCGTCACTGGGTCACAGCGGCCCCCATTCTTACAAACACACAGACTGTTACACTGAACGCCATATGTGCCCTCAGCACAAGCTAAAAGAAATAGAGAGAGAGAGAGAATGCATAAGTAAATACATGTTTAGGGTTCTCAGAGGAACCAGGGGCCGATAGATATACAGCAGCCACCGTACTTTCTGTTGACTTTAGGGTGGATTAAAAATGAGACGGTATGGAAAACAAAAATCACGCTCTTGTGAATTTACAATGATGGGTGTGGAGATGCTCTTAGGACTGCAGCTCTCCAACATGCTGTCAATTTATGTTATAAACTAGCTGAGTTATAGTGTCTCTACAGGAAGTTCTTTGCTTCGAGTCATTGAACTGCTCTGCTCAGCGGCTTGATGTGATTTCTGTATGAGTAAGGATAAGTAAAGCAGGGAGCTGTACATCAGCTAGATGCGGGAAGAAGAAGAACAGGAAAAATGGCACCTGTATCTCATTATACAGTATACTGAATTTAGGTCTTATACTCAGTCTAATATTCTGTCACGTAATTTATGAATGTGCTTCTATAAACATACACTACCCGGAAGAAAAAAAAAGTTTGATGTTTGGACTTCAGCAAATGCTTAAGAGTATAAAATATATAAAATATACATAATTATTTGTCCCTGAACTATTTGCATTTTAAGCTGATTTTTTGTTTTCCATTTAAAAAATATTTTTTTAAATAAATAAATAAATCAACCTTGCCTTCAATAAATAATCTATGCAGTAAGATATTTCCAAGTGTGTGTGAGTTAAAAAGAAGAGTATTATTCTTATAATTCTTATTGGGCATGTTTTGTGCAAAAATGTCTTGCTCTGTGTAAATAAACCTTAACAATGAAGCTGTATTTCTTTAATGCTTCAGTTCAGGTCAGAGATCAATGATAGTAGAGAATTAAGACACTCACTGTCATTACAGGTGACCCCAGTCCAGCCGGGCGCACACACACAGCGATCCTTCTCTAACGCACACACTCCTCCGTTAGCACAATCCTCACAGCTCACACTGCAGTCGTCACCGAATGAGCCCTCCTCACACACTGATACACAGAGATCAATATATATTCATGTGTCCTTTCCTTTTTCTGTATGTTTATGTTTCTGTATGTCACAGTTCTGATGTTAACGTTCATAGTTTCTCTTACTAATCTTGCTGATGACAGTCAGCTCCTCTCTCTGATCTCGGTTGTGCGGGTGTCCTGGGTAGTAAGTGTGTGTGTCATCATCATACGGTCTGCTTAAAGCGGCGGTGTAATGCAGCAATTGAGGGGGGCGACGAAACAGCAAGTCCGGCAAATGTCGGACCTCAGGCTCATCTTCACTGCCAACCACGTCTTCCTCTTCCTCCTCTTCTAATTCCCTCTCATAGAGAGCTAAACGCGCAAAATGAGACAGAATAGAAGCGATAGAAAAGGAAAGAATAGAGACATACAGGGTTAATATAGCTAGCTAAAAATAAAAAATAAACATTTAAAAAAACACAACCTTGGTTTTTTAAAATAAAATAAACTTTTAAGGAAATCAAATGTAAAAAACTTAAACTTCCTGTCTATGAAGTCATCACTAAACAGCCAATCAAACTTGTACTCACGTGAGCATGATTTCTGGTCATAGTCCAGTCTGAAGCCCACCTGACAGAAACACTCATAAGAGCCCAGGGTGTTTACACAGTACTGAGAACATCCTGACGTCTCGGACACACACTCGTCAATGTCTGAAGAGAGACATTCATATTAAAACAGCCTTCATGTTAGACTTAATGTGCTCAAATAAACTTTAAAGAGCCCATTTAGCTGGATAACTTTAGATTAACGTGTAAGTCAATAAAGTTAAAGATGTAGTTCAGCATCAATTTAAGCCTCAATCTGTGATTAAGAAAAGGTCAAATAAGGGAAGACATGAAACTAAGCACACACATACCATCACATGTGCAGCCGTTGGGTGTGTATCCAGGTCTACAGCCACACTCATAGCCTCCTGGGTAATTTTTACAGAAGTGACTACAGCACGCCTCCCCGTTTTCACACTCATCAGTGTCTGTAGACGACACACACAAATTCAGAAGAATTTTCACTTACTTGTGAGGAAAAAAAATTACAATGTAACACTGACACAAAAAGCAGGCAAGTATTTAATTAATGTATGTGTAGACAACACAAAAATCACACAAATTATGTTTCTACGCCAATAAGAATGGTTAATTTAGATTTTATATGAACCAACATTTCTGAGATTTATTTCAACTTAACTGTTTTGATATCAACATTGATAATAATAATAATAATAATAATAATAATAAATGTTTCTTGAGCACAAATCAGCATATTACAATGATTCAGACGGATCATGTGACAATGAAGACTGGAGTAATGATGCTAAAAAATTCAGCTTTGCCACCACAGGAATTTTAAATTGTAATATTTCACAGTATCACTGTTTTACTTCTTCCAAAAATATTTATTGTATGGTAGTGTACATACATGGTAGAGTCATTTATAATATAAAAATAACTCAATTTTACATAGTGAAGCATTGCTAGACAACCATGAAGCGGGGCACATACTGTACCTATGCAAGTCTTGAGGTCCTCAGTGAGCTGGTAACCTTGGTTACAGGAGCACAGGGGCCCGCTGGTGGTGTGCTCACAGTGATGAGAGCAGCCACCGTTGTTTTTCTCACAGCCGTTCACAATCTCCATCTCTATACCTGCAGAATGCATCACTCCACGTTAGGGTTTCTAATCACTGATTGGTGCATGTCAAACACACTGACAGACCAATCACAGACTGTTTGGCTCCAGTAAACCAATTCCACATGTCAGTGAACTACTGAGATAATCTGATAATAGTTTTCCAAAGTGTTTTAGGTTTCCAACATTTCGAACATTATTTTAAAAGACCCACAGAGGATGTGTTAATGTGTGTGTGTACTCACGATAGCACTGTTTCCCATCAGCACCCAGCTCAAATCCCGGATTACAAACACAACGGAACAATCCCGGCACGTTAACACAGCCATGAGCACATTTAGCCTGACCAGTCACACATTCATCAATGTCTGGGAGAGGAAACAATTGGGTAATTAGGAAATATGCTAGTGTAAAACTCACTACTAGTTTGCATTTTACAATAAATAAATAAACACAATGTATTCAGTTAGGATACCAGTAATATGAGTGTGTGTGTAAGCGTGGCAATGTATGTGTGCACAGCAGGGGTGAGAGTCTCTTCATGGGGTCAGCTGAGGTTGTCTCATAAAGTCTAGACATAAAAAATGAGGTCCAGACAAACATGTGTACCCATGACTCAGATCAATGGCTTTATACTGGCCTGCACACATAGTAACAAACAGCAGACTCGTTACATGAGTAATCTGCTGTGTGTGTGTGTGTGTGTTTGTGATATATCAGGACACAAATTTGTATAATGACATGGGTATGACACAGGTATTACACAGGTAAGGAGAGGGTGACTTATGAGGACATTACCCCATGTCCCCATTTTTCAAAAGGCTTATAAATCATACAGAATGAGATTTTTTTTTTGAGAAAGTAAAAATATGCAGTTTCCTGTGATGGGTAGGTTTAGGGGTAGGGGTAGTGTAGGAGGATAGAAAATACAGTTTGTACGGTATAAAAACCATTACGCCTATGGAATGTCCCCACAATTCACAAAAACAAACTTATGTGTGTGTGTGTATGTGTGCGTGCCTGTTTTTGTGACATATCAGGACATAAATTTGTATAATGACATGAGTATGACACAGGTATTACAAGGAGAGGGTGACTTATGAGGACATTACCCCATGTCCCCATTTTTCAAAAGGCTTATAAATCATACAGAATGAGTTTTTTTTTTTGAGAAAGTAAAAATATGCAGTTTCCTGTGATGGGTAGGTTTAGGGGTAGGGGTAGTGTAGGGGGATAGAAAATACAGTTTGTACGGTATAAAAACCATTACGCCTATGGAATGTCCCCACAATTCACAAAAACAAACATGTGTATGTGTGTGGGGAAACAGACAAGAGTTCAGCTTTATGGCACAGCTGACAAGTGCTGTGGCCAATAGAATTGCACTGAGAGGTAAAATAAAATAAAATAATTAAAATGTAATTAAATAAATAAAATTAAATAAAGTCTGTCAGTAAGGCCTAAAAAACATTCAAACTTTTGTCGACAAATAATAAAATAAAACAAAATAAAACAAAACAAACAAAAAAACCAAATAATATCAAATAAAAATAAAAACTTTCAAACGTCAACACTTTGTCAAGTCTTTTTAAAAACATCTTTTAAATTTCAAACAAGTGAACCATCAAAGTTTGTCTTCACAAGCTTTCCTTTCTTGATAAAGATTACACTTATATTATTTCATTTAAATTCTACTTCCATAAATTACAATTAAATTTATAAAAATAATTATTTAATTTAGTAACAGAAATTGGACATACATTACATTTCTGGGAAAGAAATATGCAATATTTACTCAGAATAAAAAAAGCAAAGTCTGTAATGGGTAAATTACACAAAACTGTGTCTAAGCTGTTAAACATAATAAAGATAATCACAAGATAAACAATATTTATCTGTAAAAAAAAGTTTGCATATGTGTGGGTACACGTCTGTGTACACAAACCTTCACATCTCCTGAAGTCGGCTGCCAGTTTGTATCCTGGTCTGCAGCTGCACTGCACCTGTCCATTCACATTACTGCAGATATGAGCACATCCACCATGATGTTCCTTACAGGGGTCCTTCACTGAGAGAATAACACAGTACACACACACACACACACACAGACAAGTGTTCACATAACCATCACAATATTAGTACAGTAAAAGTTAAGTGAAAGATGGTGAATGCATGTGAACTCACATTCACAGTGTTTTCCGTCTCTTTTGAGCTGGTAGTTGCTGCGACATTCACACTTGTACTGCTCGTTTCCCAAATCGACACACCTGTGTTCACAGCCGCCATTCTTTACGGAGCAAGAGTTGACCACTGGAAAAGGGCACACATACAAACAACAACTCAGTGCTTTCCTGATGCTCCTAACAACCTTACAACCATTTGGTTACTATTCGGTTTGGGTCAACCCAGACTTTTGACCGCCAGATAGATTGTAATGGCAAGCTCAGATTTTTTGTTTGGACAGGAAGAAAACCTTTTATTGTTAAGGGAAAACATTTCTGAATCAAATCCAGGTTGGAGTTTGTGTATATATTGAGAGGTTTGGAAAGTTATCATTCTTTCTCTCTCGTTCTCTGACTGATGATGTTTCCATGTCGTGTCTGAGTTGGCAGATTTACGGAGTCTTAGGGGACAGGTCAGCGCTGTTGTCTCACTGTGATGACATCCCCAGGCCTGTCACAGAGTGATGACACATCCAGACTCCAGTAAAACAGGATAAAGGCTGTTTTAGGGTGATGAGATCAGCAGAACCAGAGCTCAACTTGCTGTGTTAACGTTGTTTGTTGAGCTAGCAGAAATAATTGAGTTGTAGGCAGCCTGCTGTTGCTCTCTATCACAGAATACATTGCTACGGGTGATTCACAGATGCCACTCAAGAAATACTACGCATGATACATGTGTGTTTGTGAACATGTATGTAATTTTTAAAGATCTTACCTATGCATGTGCGAGCATCGGCGTGCATGCGGAAACCCTCGCTGCACTCACAGTGGTACGAACCCAGTGTGTTCACACACGTCTGCTGGCAACCACCGTTCAGCTCCTCACACTCATCTTTATCTGTGGGGACAACATGCATGAACACACACACATATGCAACAAATGAGACATGGTCTGCCTTCACTTGATGAACATAATACATTTGGCTGATAGATTGGTTTTCTTTAAAAAAAAAAAAGATTTATTTAAAGAGGACTATTATGGGTTTTTTTTACATTTTTTCAAATTTCTTTAGTGTGTAATGTTGCTGTTTGAGCATGAAAGGGTCTGCAAAGTTAAAAAACACAAAGTCCACTCCAAAGGCAGATATTCTCTATATCAGTAAGCACTGTTTCTGAACTCCCTGAAACGCCTTAATTTAGTCTTTAGTTTTCTTCCACGTACATGCCACAATGGTCCTGTCCCAAATGGCACACTTAATTTGCACTTTCAGTCTTGTTAACTTACAACGGCTGCCGCGTACGCGTGTCCGTTAAGTCCATAAGACCGTAGGGTGTCCCATTAGTCATTTTAGGTGTCAGAAGAGTGCTCGTGAGCGCCCCCCTTGCGGTCAATATACGCCCTAGATGCGCACTTTTGCAGAGCCTGCACTAAAGCGAGCTTCGCAGCAGACTTCTTCCTGACAGTCAAAGCGGCGTAACATCACGAAAGTGCAGACTCGGGAGTTAAGGTGCCAATTGGGACAGGGCCAATATTGCCCATTTAAAAAATGGTTGAGTTGCATTAGTAGTTTGTTATCGCCATGTCCAAGAGAAGCAGTTTTTTTCCACCCGGATATAATGCGGTGGTTATGGTAAGGGCGTGATATTTCCAAAACATGCTCAAAGCGGTTGACCAATCATAACACACTAAGCGAGACAAACAATCAGGGCACCTTGCGCTATTCGGAAGAAGGGGCTTCATAGAGACAGGAACTAAACAGGGCTTTGTTTCCTAAAAGCATTGTAAGCCTTATGCTGCCTTCACGTGCTATCGGAAATTTCATAATTACCACTTCAGAAGTCGTGATTACGAGCTTGTTGCATTCAAGTGCTTTGTTGTCGGAATGAACAGGAATCATGGAGGACACCATGTTTATTCTTAATTGCCTATTTATTGGGAAAATCGTATTAAAACCAAAATTATATGTAGTGTTACATGCACTGACAACCATATAAACATTTACGATGCTATGCACTGCACTTTCTGCCGATTCTGTATAATTTCGGTCAAATGCAGGCTATTTTCGCTGTGTATAAAACATACAATACGCAAATTCAAATGATTACTCGTATATGTAAATATGCAGTACATTAATGACAAGACAAGACGATCTAGCTGTTTTGGGGGGAAAAAACTAATAAATCATACCTGTCACAGCAGTAGTTCTCCCCGCCACCATGTTTAAAGTTTATGGCACGCCCATCTCGGGAATTTGGGTATCAAAATTATTTCTCAACTTCCCAGTGGTAAATACGACATCAGAGGGCGTTCATGTGCAATTTTTACCTAGGAAACTCGTATTTACGATCATTCCGATAGCACGTGAAGGCAACATAAGTAGAATGTAGAGACCATTGGTGGCAATTGT
This sequence comes from Rhinogobio ventralis, assembly GCA_039654625.1. NCBI lineage: Eukaryota > Metazoa > Chordata > Actinopteri > Cypriniformes > Gobionidae > Rhinogobio > Rhinogobio ventralis. The sequence goes on from CM077199.1 coordinate 14,624,840, forward strand.
TCTATGATCAACTTAGGCTTACGATGCTTTTGGGAAACGCAGCCCAGAAGAGAGGTGTGAAATATGTGAAAAATAAGTTTGTTTGTTTTTTACATTTAAGCATGAAAACCTATTCTAATAAACCCCAAAAACAAAATCAAGACTTTGTAAAAGGGCATAATAGGTCCTCTTTAAATGTATTTATCTCAAAATTAATTAATTCATTCACTTTATGTCTAAATGGCTGTGGGTGGAAAGGCAACAGCGTTGGATATTGTTTCTGATAGGGGCAGTACAGCAAAATAAAAACAAATGTAAAATCATTGGTAAATACAAAATAATAATTAATATGTGACCAAAAAACATTACAATACCAAGGTAAGTGCTGGCAAAAAGTTTTGTATGAAATATTATCATGTTCATTGCATAATAGTTTTGCCATAAATAGTAATTGTAAAACTGTCACTATGAGGAATGTGCTTATACACAAGAGATTAATGGTGACCAGCCTCGTTTCATGCCATACATTTCTTTACCGCTTTAACAGATGTTTACTTTTAAAAACGTATTTATGAATGTAAAAAAAAAAAGCCCTTAGTTATTGTTTGAGGGGAAAAGTGTATGGATTGTGGAGTTATGGATAAGTCTGTAGTGAACAAAAGTGAATTCATCCTAGACATCTGCTTATGACATCATGAGAATATTTATCTGTTAAAACAAAGATTTCCTGTTATAAATTAACTGTTCAGAACAGAAAAGAACTGGGCTGTCAGATCTCACTCTGGTTTTTAGGTGTTTGTGTTGAAAGTATAATTTTGTTAAAATGAAAATAGTTTAGAATTAAAATATGTTTTAGAATGAGAGAGATGCTGTATGATACATGATCATTCATTTCCACGTAATTAGGCATTACATCTGCTGAACACATTCTGTTCACACTCTGTCCAAAATCAACATAAGTTACTTAACAGTAATGATATATTGTTGGGGGACATTGCAAATGTTCAAAAATACATGATATTGTAGCTATTAGAGAGATCATTTACAATTTCCTCAGTGTTACATGGGCTTTGTCAGACTCTTGTCATGGGATGAATTCCTACAGATTCCTACAACTATGGGTCAAGTGCTGTAACATACTGCCTGCCCCATGACTCGATTATTGAATGTGGTTTATTAGCACTAATTAAACCTTCTGAACCTAATGAATTCAATTACAGCCATCTAATTATTTCCCACAAATCGAGAGCAGCCACAACAGAGAGTCTGAAGATTTACAGTCATGTTACAAGACACAAAAACTATCAAATTTCACTGTAAAATACCATTGTGAATTTACAATAAATTACTGGATAGTGGATATACTAGTTGAAATAATAAACATTATCAAATTATTTAAGTGCAAGTGCAAAATTATTTACAGTAGCCTAATTTAACCAGCCTGTACTAATTTTACTATTCTTTAGTATTTCCTCATCAGAATTACTATTGAATCTTGGCAATATTATACAGGGTAGTATCTACTCTCTTTATTTTTTTTATATTTCTTTCTCCCTCATTGCATTCAGTCACCATGTATTTACAACAATAAGTTGGTCTAATAACAGAACTGCTGCAACTCTGTGTCCTGTCCCCCAACCACCATGCATCTCTCTTTTTTCCTCTAGGCATCTTTACACAGCTGATTTTTAAGACCAGATTCTGTAAGACCTTTGTTCATCTTCAGAACACAAATGAAGATATTTTTGATGAAATCTGAGAGCTCTCTGAGTCAGTTCTTGCTTTCCCTGGGAATCGAACCCATGACCTTGGCGTTGCTAACGCCACGCTCTACTGTTTAGGCTACAGGAAAATGTTCCGTATTGTTGAATAAAGTCGTTAATTTTGTTTGTTTTTTGCGCACAAAAAGTATTCTCATTGCTTCATAAAACTAAGGTTGAGTAGTCACTTGTCACTATTTTAACAATGTCTTTACTACCTTTCTGGACCTTGAAAGTGTTAATTAAATAGCTGTCTGGGGTCAGAGAGCTCTCAGATTTCATCAAAAATATCTTAATTTGGGTTCTGAAGAGGAATTTGTGTTCCGAAGGTCTTATGGGTTTGGAACGACATAAGGGTGAGTAATTAATGACAGAATTTAAATTTTTGGGTGAACTAGCCCTTTAAAGCTGCTCTGTGCCGGCTCAAAATTCTGTGTAAAGATGTAATGCTGCATAAAAACAAGATATGCCTGCTCCTTAGCCCCTAGTTTAAAAGTATACTATTGAATTTGCTATTTCATAAGCATGCTGTGTAAATGAATTTATGCCACCAGAGAATCACTAAATAGTCTGTGTAAAGACACCTAATTGCCACTTCAGAAGTGCTTCTAAATTTGGCATCTCTCATACACCTGTTTCCTCACCTGTAGCCTTTCAGTCCAGCAGGACCTGAGACAGCAGGCAGGATCATCATTCCCACGCTTACACGCTAACAGCTGAGATGGACACAGATGTAGAACCGTCTCTCTCAGCACATTCAGACACACAAAGCCCATCAGGAGGGTAAAATCGTATGCTTTTTCAATGCTAGCAGGCCAAAGTTAGCATTTCCCAGATCACCTATTGCACCTTTAAGGCATCTTTAATCTTAAATCAAGATGCTTTTACTAGATAAGTAAAATGACATAAGATATTTTTTCTTGTTTTCTGGGAAAAACAATCAAAATGAAGTGAGTTTTTGCTTAAAACGAGCAAAATTATCTGCCAATTGGGTAAGAAAAATAATCAAACAAGATTTCAAACAAAAACAAGATTATTTTTCTTGATTTCTTGATATTTTCTTGATTTAAGAATTTTTTTTATATTTGGACTGGAAACAAGACAACAATACTAAGAAAGCATTTTTTGCAGTGTAGTTCACCCAAAAATGACAATTCTGTCATTAATTACTCACCCTCATGTCATTACAAACCTGTAAGACATTCGTTCATCTTCAGAACACAAATTAACACTTTCAAGGCCCAGACAGGTAGTAAAAACATTGTTAAAATAGTCCATGTGACTCCAGTGGTTCAACCTTAATTTTATGAAGCGACAAGAATACTTTTTGTGTGCAAAAAACAAACAAAAATAACGACTTTATTCAACAATTTCTTCTAGCCTGTGTCAGACTCTTACGCTGTTGACGTAGTGTAAAGCTGGGCGTACACGGTGCGTTTTTTGCTGTTGTACGAGCTTGCAGACGATTTTTTTCTCTCGGGAGATATTGTGTGGACATCATGAATGCTCGTATGGTCGCGGCTCACAACGCGTGCGAGGAATTACGAGACAAGCCGAGCCCGTTACAAGCATCTCCCGACCTCACAATAATTTTTAAACATGTTAAAAAAATTCTGGGAGTCGGGCCGATTTTCACCAGTGTATAGTCTCCTATTGCCAAATCAGGCACAACCACACACACACGCATGCACGTGCGCACTCTCTCTCTGGTTGTTTCTGTTGAAAGAAATGACTACTGTTTTCTGCTTTTCAACAAATAATTTGCACACAAATACTTTTTCTTTCTTATTTCTATCCGAAGCTATAGCAGCCACATTGAAAGCTCCAGTCTCCGTGTGATTGCCGCCGGCTTGCCGTGCAATACAGTCGTGCCGTGTACCAGCTGCTTTGATGCGATTATCAAGTTAACTGACTCGTAGTGTGTGCAATGTCGCATGACCTCCCGAGTGTCCGAATTCGCACAGTGTACGCCCACCTTAAACAGTGCAGCGCTTCCTAGTTCTACGGCAGAACGACTCGTGCGCATGCGTCGTGGTGCTCACGTGAACAGCGTGAGCCGGCGTTCTGGAAGTGCTGCACTAAGTGTTTACACTACGTCAACAGCGTAAGAGTCTGACATAGGTTGAACCACTGGAGTCACATGTCACTATTTTAACAATGTCTTTCCTACCTTTCTGGGCCTTGAAAGTGGTCATTAAATTGCTGTCTATGGAGGGGTCAGAGAGCTCTCGAATTTCATCAAAAATATCTTAAAGGGGTCATGAATTGAGAAATCAACTTTTCATTCAGCCTGTGATATATAAAAGTTAATCGTGATATAAGAATATTCTGTACGTTTCGGAGCTGAAAACTTCCTTGTTAGTCAAAGAAAAGCTTTTATTGACACCAGGCCCAGCAAATGCTCGATCTCAGAATGTGCCAACCCTTGACGTCAGAGTGTGGTTAAACGCCGCCTCAACATAAGAATAAGTACGCCTGATTCTGTAGCCCCGCCCCTCAACTCGTGGAGCTAAACGGATCGCACTACCGAGCAATAAACATGCCAAAGATAGCAAGATATTGCGCTGTGCCTGGTTGTGGAAGAACACAGTCACTGCATAAGCTTCCTTCGGATTCTAATATTAGGAATGTGTGGTTGAACTTTATTTTTAATGAAGTTCCAGCTCACATGGGGAAGACGTTGCATGTTTGTTCGCTTCATTTCACCACGGAATCGTTTGTAAACAAGACACAGGTCGAGACTGGATTTGCAGACATATTGAGATTAAAACACAATGTATTTTTATATGTGATAGTATTGCATTGTTACAGATCGTTTGATATCTACTGATTATGTTGCGGAAGTTTTGAACATGCTTATTTGTCTGCAGTGAAGTTTTGCTGATGCACGTACTTGGCTTGTGTGTGTGTGTTAGTGATGTGTGGTTCACGGATATATCCACCGATCGGGCGGGCCAAGTAATAAAAAATAACATTCATATTAATTGCGGGTGGATGAGAGCCCTGTGGGCGGACATTTTGCGAGCCCTGTGGGCGGATCATTCCGGTTGCCGTTTCTCCACATTGGAAGTTTTCAAAACAATTCCTCACGTGTACTGACGGGGGAGCCGAAACTCATTATTATGCAAAACTGTTATCCAATCATAGCCGTGGGCGTTTACTTCCAAGTCTCCAGTGCGGCATGCCCATTAAAACCGAGCGTTCCAGGAGAGAGGCTCAAAACTAGGTAGAAAATAGCCTATTACTTATTCATTATGATGTTTTTGAATGTAAAAACCACGCAAACATAATAAGTTGACCTTAGACAACAGTTTAAAAAAATTTAAAAAGCCAGTTCATGACCACTTTAATTTGTGTTCCTAAGATGAACGAAGGTCTTACTGGTTTGGAACGACATGAGGAGAGTAATTAATGTTTTTAAACCATCTGTGTAAAGACACATAAATGCCACGGTCCCACTTTATATTAGGTGGCCTTATCTACTAAGTACTTACATCAAAAAATAAGTACAATGTATTATTGTGTTCATACTGTATTGCAAAACACTTTTGCTGATATTGAGGTGGGATACGGGTAAAGTTAGGGACAGGTGTGGTGGTATGGGTAAGTTTAAGGGTAGGGTTAGGTGTAAGGGAAGTGTCAGTGTAATTATAAATGTAAAAATTAATTACAGATGTAATTACATGCAGGTAATTTTTAAAATGTAAGTACAATGTAGAAACATGTATGTACATACAAGTGCATTGTATAAAATTATTAATTTAAATGTTAGTACATAATAGTTAAGGCCACCTAATATAAAGTGGGTCCAATGCCACTTTAAAAGTGCTTCTACGCCACCTTTGCAGTGTAAATTTGGCATGAGATATTGATAATGTTGATTTTAAGTGGGAAAACCTGATTATAGAGAGGTTAAAAGACTTTAGAAAAATTATATAAACTCGATTGATGCGAGTGTGCACTCACCTTGGCAGGATTTCCCATCATCTCCGAGTTTACTTCCATCAGGACACCTGCAGTAATAACTGCCAATAGTATTACAGCACGTGCCTTCACAGCCGCCATTACGGTCCGCACACTCATTTATATCTGAAAAGACAAGAAAGAAAGAAAGAAAGAAAGAAAGAAAAAACCTGAGCATCCATACAGACTATAACAATCTTTATACTGTGTTTTGGAAACAATAAATCAGTAATATGCTAATTTTCTTTTTTTTTACAAAGAATAACAACAAAAACAAATAAAAATTTAATTGAGTTGTGGTCATTTGTTTCCCATCTATCAAGTACTTTAGATCATTTTGATTTAAAATTCACCCATTTTTAAAAAAAAATAATGAAATACATCCCTTGTTATTTGATGCCATGTCCTCGTAATATTTTACTTTAAAATCCATCTGGAAAATCTGTCTCTCTTTATCCATCTAATTCCTCTTTATATTTTGAATATTTTCCTCGCTCCAGCATGCTGTTTAGATCTGTGAAAGACTTTCTGTAAAAATGTTTCCTGTCTTTCCTGTCTTTAAATAGGACATTGTGCAGTCATTTTAACATAATTGTGAAAAAATGTCATCACACAGACATAAACAGACAAACCACACAAACAAACCCACTTATATAAGCACCACACATACACACCATGCAGCACTCAGACTCAGGTAATAAGTCCAAGCTGGTCCAAACAGCTGCCTTCTGCTCGACAGGTTTTCACACAAACTCAAAACGGTGAAGGCAAAAATGTTTTTAAACTTTAAAACTTTTTTTTTTTTTAAATCAATCAATCAATATAATTGTGTCAAGCAGGACGAGGCAGAGGGACCGTGAGAATGGGGCGAGGCCGGTGGTGAGTGATAATGAGCGGCACCTGCGCACCGCACCAGTCTCGTGTCTCACTGAGGAGCTTGGGCGTATAAAAGGAGGAGCGACGACAGTGAAGGACAAGAGAGGACCAGGCCTGGACTTTATGTTATGTTTTGTTTTGTTTAAGTTTTATTATTATTATGTGTGTGTTCGCGGCAGCCGTCCGTGAGGGGCTGGCTGCGTCTTACTTTCATTTTGTGTTTATTTATTGATTAAAGTTTTAAACAGTCGCCGGTTTCCGCCTCCTTCTTCCCTGAACAAAGAACTTCATTACATTGGTGCCGAAACCCGGGAGGAAGGAGGGACATGCTGTCGGAGAGCCCTCGCTGCTGAGGGGGATTGCGCTGCTGAGGAGGTCGGGCAGCGCGGAAGAGAGAAGACCACAAATGGCTGCCCGAGGCGGTGGAAGAGCGATGGAAGACCCATTGGGACGGAGAGCTCGCTGCCGTGCCCCTGGGTCGAGGTGGGGTGGCTGCCGTTCAAGAGGGGGCGGAGGAGTCGACGGCGATTGCCATAGGCCGGAGCCTGCCGCTGGCCGCTGGCCGCCGGCTGCCGGCCGCCAGGGGGCGGAGGAGGATCAAGCCGTCCACAGAACGTCCAGTACCATCACATGGTACCGCAAGGAAGAGCCTCTCGGCTGGCTGAGGACCAAGCGGCAGTGTGTCCGGGAACCGGAACAAGGTTTTTTTTTTTTCTTTCTCCTCTCTCGTCTCTCGTCTCTGTCGCTCCTCATGCGTCCGGCTCCTTTTCTCTCGCCTCGTCTGTCCTTACCCCCAGGTGCTGCGGCCACCGTGATCGGTCCCCCCGGAGTGAGGGAGGAAGGGGTGGTGGGAGAGTAGAGCGCAGTCTCGGAAGTACCCCCCTGCGTTTTACTTTTTTATTTTGTGTTTATTTATTGATTGACGTTTTTAAACATTCGCCGGTTCCCGCCTCCTTCTTCCCTGAACAAAGAACTTCATTACAATAATTATTTGTTCCCTTCCGAGAGTACTCTTGTATTGTGTAGCAGTACGCTAGGGGAAAACTCCCTGCCTCGAGAATATGAAGCAAAAAATGTTATCCTAAATAATTTTATCCATGTAAAACGCAGTGCAGCTGCACAGCAGATACAGCAGATACAGCAGAGCGTGCCTAAGCGCTGATTGGCTGTGCTGCGGCAACTGCAGGAACCTATGGCGAGGTGGCTAAGCGGGAGGACCAATGAGGTGACTACCTGAGCTCCAGCCTAATTAGCTCGTATGAATTTGCATATCGAGTCTATAAAAGACCGTGTCTAGCCATAGGAATCAGATTTAATCTCCTTCAGCGAACTTACCCTTCGCTGATCTCCGGAATTTTGAAGTGGCAGAATCCGGCATTATATCCTTTTTATCTGTGTGTCTTATGTGCGTGTGCGTTCGCCGCTGCAACGCACACTTTTCTAAAAGAGCAGACGGGCATTGATACAAATGCCTTGTCCTTCCTGCACCTCGTACAGAGGCCCTTTTCATGGAGGGGATCATCACATCATCTGCGCAGCGTGTCTCGGATGGGAACACGCCCAAACTGCACCCTCCCAGGGTGGCTGCCCCGAGTGCGACGAAATGGCTCTTCCGACCCTGCGGGCTTGGCTCGCTATTTTTGATGCAGATCCCGCCCCATCCGCTCTCCCTCTTGGGCCGCGCAAAAAGAGGCGCCGGAGCGATCTCGCGAGCACACGCCGGACATATCCCCGCGTGCCTCGCCCTCACCTGTCCTGTTTGCCCAGGAGGACCAGCGCCCCTCTCAAGCAGCTGCCTGCTCCGTTTCCTTCGGCGGACCAGAATTGGATGAGGAGGAGGAAGGGGATGACAGTCTTTCTCTGACTGCATCGGGAAGTGAGTGGTCGGATTCTGTCTCGGAGCCCACAGCTTCGATGCAGGCCACCACGAATGGTTTCTTCAGAGCCGCCGCCAATCTTCTCCTCAAAAGCCTGCCCCCTTCTTCCCAGAGGTTCACGACGAGCTGACTAAATCGTGGAAGGCGCCATTTTCAGCTCGTGCTAAATCCTCTTTTTCCCCAGCGCTCTCGTCAGTCGATGGCGCGAAGGAAAAAGGCTATGAAAGTCTTCCCCCGCTCGAAGAGGCTGTCGCTGCTCATCTCTGCCCGCCCTCCACCAGAGGATGGCAGGCCAAAGCATCGCACCCCTCGAAGCCTTGCCGCACCACGTCAGCCTTCGCTGCTCGAGCTTACGCCTCCGCCGGCCAGGCTATCGGAAAATGTATAGCTAACCTCACTGTGCTCGAACGCCACCTCTGGCTAAATCTCACGGAGATGAAGGAAACGGACAAAGCCTCCTTCCTGGACACGCCTATCTCCTCCACCGGCCTGTTTGGCCCTGCAGTAGTGGGATTCACCGAGCGCTTCACCGAGGCGCAGAAAGCTTCACAGGCCATGAAGCATTTCCTCCCTAAACGCTCCAATTCTGCTTCTGGCCGTCACTCTAAGGCTCCGCCCCCTCAGCAGACGAAGGCATCGCCGGCGAACTTACAGCCTAGCTCAACGTCTAAAACACGGCAGCGCTCACGCTCTGCGAGCCGCAAAAGACAGCCAGAGCGTCGGGGACCTCGACCCAAGATTGCGTCGAACCCCGAGCCGCCGAAGCCTTCCTAGCCACTGGAAGAAAGAGACGGTGGCTAAGTCCCGCTGCGGCCGGACCACCACCACACTCTCTCAACCTGCTTCTCCCCGCAGTCCCAGCGCTCGCCTGTACACAAACGCCGTTTTCACGGCGACCCAAAGAAAACACGAAAAGAGCTTTTTCTATGTAGGAAATGTGGCCACTTTACAGTCTGCACCCCTGCACCCAAACACTTCTCACACAGCGCACTCGCTGACTCGCGCCACGAGCGCTCTGAATGTGAGGCGCGCGCCCACTACACAGTGCGTGCCGCCAAAAATTAACACTATCCCCACAGTGTTAAAAGCACAGAACAACCGGGTTACCGGGTCCTTATTACTAAGCGGCCCGCCCCCCAAGTTTAATTCAACCCCTGGCCACATGGGCACAGGCCTGGCAGGCCATCCCCGGTATATCAGAATGGGTGTTGAACATAATAAAACGAGGTTACTCACTACAGTTTGCTCGCAGACCCCCACGCTTTCACGCCGTGGTCGAGAGTCACGTGCTTCGCACCGAAGTGTTGAAACGGTGGAGACCGTTCACCCAACGCCAAGCGAGTCAGGCTTTTACAGCCGCTACTTCCTTGTTCCGAAAAAGGATGGCGGTCTCAGACCTATCCTAGACCTCAGACATCTGAACAAAGCGCTTATGACGCGCTCGTTCAGAATGCTGATGATGAAACAAATCCTCACGCAGATTCGCCTGGGGGATTGGTTTTTCACAGTGGATCTGAAAGATGCATACTTTCACATTCAAATAGCACCCCACCACAGGCCATTCTTGAGATTCACCTTCGAGGGGCAAGCTTATCAGTACACAGTCCTGCCTTTCGGGGTATCCCTGGCACCTCGCACTTTTACGAAGTGCATGGACGCAGCGCTAGCTCCCCTGAGACTATGGGGAATGCGAATAATCAACTACCTCGACGACTGGCTTATTATAGCCCAGTCAGAGACGCAGTTGATAACCCACAGATCCTGGCTCCTCAACCATCTAGAATGTTTGGGTCTCAGGATCAACACCGCAAAGAGCGCACTGTCTCCGACACAAAATATTTCCTTTCTGGGAACATTCATAGACTCGGTACAGATGAGAGCGCAGCTTACATCACAGCGCACGCTCTCCATTCAGAGCCTGGCAGAGTCATTCAAGGCTGGCGCTTACACTCCTCTCAAACGTTTTCAGAGGATGTTAGGTCACATGGCCTCGGCTTCAGCAGTGCTCGAACTGGGTCTATTACACATGCGCCCCCTCCAACGCTGGCTAAATTCCCGCGTTCCATCCCGTGCGTGGCATTCGGGCCGGTTACGCGTCAAAGTGAACCACAGCTGTATCAAAGCTCTGGCTCCTTGGAAAGCAACCGCCTGGTACCAGTCGGGTGTGAGTGTGGGCACAGTCACGAAGTGGAAAGTAGTCTCGACAGACGCCTCCAACCTATGCGTCTAGGGTGCCCTACACGAGGGCATGCCAGTCTCCGGCCTTTGGGCAGTATCGGAGAAACAGCTACACATAAACTGTCTAGAGATGAAAGCGGTCATTCTATCGCTAAGAGCTTTCCTCCCATATCTAAAGGACCACCATGTCCTGGTCCGAACGGACAACATGTCGGTGGTATCCTATATAAATCGCCAGGGCGGCCTGAGATCAAACAGCCTACACTCTATGGCGAAACATCTCCTTTTATGGGCAAGGCACAACCTGAACTTGCTGAAAGCAGCTCACGTGCCGGGTATTCTGAATCAGGGTCCGGATATGCTATCCAGAGGCAGCATTCCCCCAGGGGAATGGTCTCTTCACCCACAAACGATTCAGCTGATTTGGAGCATCTACGGCGAAGCGAAAGTCGATCTATTCGCCTCAGAAGACAATACTCATTGCCCAACATTTTTCTCCAAGCACAGGGATGCTCTGGCCCACGACTGTCCCAGACATCCGCTGTATGCTTTTCCTCCGATCGCAATGATACCTTAGATCATCAAAAGGATCAAGAAAAACAAATGTGCAGTGCTCTTGATAGCCCCACTATGGAAAAACCAAATATGGTTCTCCGAACTTACTCAGATGCCAGACACAGCCCCATGGCCAATACCACTGAGGAGAGACCTCCTCACACAGGCGAAGGGGAAGATCTGGCACCCCGGCCCAATTTGTGGGCCCTTCATGTATAGCCCATCAACGGATACCCAGGGACCTCCCTGAAAGAGTATTGAATACTATTTCTGAAGCTAGAGCCTCCTCAACCAGGCGGCTTTATGCTCTGAAATGGTCAGTATTCTCAAACTGGTGTACAGCACGAAACCTGGACCCACATTCGTGTCAGGTGGCAGACGTGCTCACCTTCCTTCAAGAGCTTATGGACGCGGGTCGTTCCCCCTCCACACTAAAAGTATATGTGGCTGCCATAGCAACATATATTCAGGTGACTGGACAATCACTGGGGAAAAGCGAGCTCATTGTGCGCTTCCTTAAAGGGGCCAGGAGGCTCAACCCGCCTCGTCCCCCCTCAGTTCCTATATGGGACCTTTCTACAGTTTTACACGCTATGAAAGGCGCCCCATTCTAACCACTTCAGTCTGCGAATGTAAAGCACCTTTCACTCAAAGCTGCTTTTTTCCTGACATTAGCCTCAGTCAAGCGAGTGGGTGACCTACACGCACTCTCTGTGAGTGTGTCCTGTCTCGGGTTTGGGCCTAGCGACTCCAGGGTCGTCCTCAAGCCAAGACACGGTTATATACCTAAAGTGCTCTCCACTCCATTCAAAGCACAGGTCCCCGCTTTACAAGCTGGTATTCTTTCCATATAATAAACGTTAAAACCTATGTTCAACACAAGCATACGTTTTTCACTCTACATATTATAAGGCCCGACTCTGTCCAGTCGAAGATCTCATAACCCATATATATACACTCACCTAAAGGATTATTAGGAACACCATACTAATACTGTGTTTGACCCCCTTTCGCCTTCAGAACTGCCTTAATTCTACGTGGCATTGATTCAACAAGGTGCTAAAAGCATTCTTTAGAAATGTTGGCCCATATTGATAGGATAGCATCTTGCAGGTGATGGAGATTTGTGGGATGCACATCCAGGGCACGAAGCTCCCGTTCCACCACATCCCAAAGATGCTCTATTGGGTTGAGATCTGGTGACTGTGGGGGCCATTTTAGTACAGTGAACTCATTGTCATGTTCAAGAAACCAATTTGAAATGATTCGAGCTTTGTGACATGGTGCATTATCCTGCTGGAAGTAGCCATCAGAGGATGGGTACATGGTGGTCATAAAGGGATGGACATGGTCAGAAACAATGCTCAGGTAGGCCGTGGCATTTAAACGATGCCCAATTGGCACTAAGGGGCCTAAAGTGTGCCAAGAAAACATCCCCCACACCATTACACCACCACCACCAGCCTGCACAGTGGTAACAAGGCATGATGGATCCATGTTCTCATTCTGTTTACGCCAAATTCTGACTCTACCATCTGAATGTCTCAACAGAAATCGAGACTCATCAGACCAGGCAACATTTTTCCAGTCTTCAACTGTCCAATTTTTTTGTGAGCTCGTGCAAATTGTAGCCTCTTTTTCCTATTTGTAGTGGAGATGAGTGGTACCCGGTGGGGTCTTCTGCTGTTGTAGCCCGTCCGCCTCAAGGTTGTGCGTGTTGTGGCTTCACAAATGCTTTGCTGCATACCTCGGTTGTAACGAGTGGTTATTTTAGTCAAAGTTGCTCTTCTATCAGCTTGAATCAGTCGGCCCATTCTCCTCTGACCTCTAGCATCAACAAGGCATTTTCGCCCACAGGACTGCCGCATACTGGATGTTTTTCCCTTTTCACACCATTCTTTGTAAACTCTAGAAATGGTTGTGCGTGAAAATCCCAGTAACTGAGCAGATTGTGAAATACTCAGACCGGCCCGTCTGGCACCAACAACCATGTCACACTCAAAATTGCTTAAATCACCTTTCTTTCCCATTCTGACATTCAGTTTGGAGTTCAGGAGATTGTCTTGACCAGGACCACACCCCTAAATGCATTGAAGCAACTGCCATGTGATTGGTTGATTAGATAATTGCATTAATGAGAAATTGAACAGGTGTTCCTAATAATCCTTTAGGTGAGTGTATATATGAGATTCTCATTCAGGCCTGATTATATCCGGCCTAAATTTATTGGGTTTCCTCTTATACCCTCATTCGAGGCTCACCACGTTTGGCCTCTTGTGGGTTCATTTCACCTATCTCTGCTAGGTTCCTGTGGTTCACCACAGACATTAGCGGGAGTTAGATTAGGCACGCACGGCGTTTTACATTGCGTCCCCTAGCGTACTGCTACGCAATACGAGAGTACTCTCGAAAGGGAACGACTCGGTTACTTGCGTAACCTAGGTTCCCTGAGAGAAGGGAACGAGTATTGCACAGCCTGCCGTGCTTGTGCTTTTGCTCAGGGTATCGCTTCAGTCGATTTTAACCTGATTCCTATGGCTAGACACGGTCTTTTATAGACTCGATATGCAAATTCATACGAGCTAATTAGATGGGAGCTCAGGTAGTCACCTCATTGATCCTCCCACTTAGCCACCTCGCCATAGGTTCCTGCAGTTGCCGCAGCACAGCCAATCAGCACTTAGGCACGCTCTGCTGTATCCGCTGTGCAGCTGCACTGCGTTTTACATGGATACAATTATTTAGGATAAAATGTTTTGCTTCATATTCTCGAGGAAAGGAGTTTTCCCCTAGCGTACTGCTACGCAATACTCGTTCCCTTCTCTCAAGGAACCGAGGTTACGTAAGTAACCGAGTCGATTAGTGTGTTTTTCCGTAAAGCCTCAGAAACCAAGGATGGGTCGCCATAGCAAAGGTTCAGGCCACACCCACACTTGGTTTCAAAGGCAACACAGCATCACCAGATGAACTCCACAGTCAACATCAGACTATAATTTGCACATCAACTATCTAATAAAAATTAAAAAATCAATATCATTAATGATATGAAATGAGAACATAACAAACTTTTGTAAAATATTTTAAAGGGTGTAACGATACACCAATGCCACAGTTCGGTTCATATCACGGTTTTGGAGCCACGGTTCGGTTCGGTTCTGTTTGCTGTGGAAGCAGGGTTCATGGCAGGGCACCAGCAATAATAACATAAGATTCAATTTTAACTTAATAATAACAATAATTGAACTTTATACATTCTTTAGAGCCTCCACTGTAGACTAGTCAGAAATATTCTACTCATTTTACCATTTACCATAATGTTTTTTTTTTTTAAACAAGCACATTTATTTCATAAAAATTGACACACACACACACAAGTAATGTCCTACTTTAGCCTACTTAAACACAAACAAAATTGAATGAATATGAGTAATACTGATGAATAAATAGGCCTATAAGTTAAAGCTGTTAAATAGCAGTTTTTGTTAATATAATAAAGTAGCCACCACACTAATTTAAAAACAAACAAAATAACAAAGTGAAAATAAAGTGGCATTTTGGGGTTATGGAAACAACACATGGCGAATACACAATACATGAACTGTTAATCATACCTGCATGCCTTCCCAGCTAACACACATCAAACCAGTTATGTGACTTATTGGTACTTTACTTTTATGTCATGACTTACGAATTGACATCATAACGTTGCATGCTCGTAGTTTCTCTTGAGCTTTATATATGAAGTGATATACAACACTAACCGGCGCATTTGCGAGTGTAATTGAAGCGTGTGCTACGAGCACAGTATAACGGCTGACATGACAAGAAAGCGGTACGTTTTCTGAGGTGAGATGGATTTTTTTATTTCGTAACAAGCTACGAAAATGACGATGTTGCTGGGACTCCAAGGAAGCATTTAGCCTACCTGGCTAAATGGGGAAACTGGCTTTCTTAGTCCTTCCACCATGCAACTTGAGTGATCACCCAAGTCACATGACATGCACTTGGAAGACAAAAGCATATTTAGTAAATAATATTATTATAATAATATTTAGTAAAAATACAGCTCTTATTAGTTGTTAAAAGTGTACTAACTAGTATTTAATCAAATGTTAAGGAAGAAAAAAAGAATTTAGTGGTATAAGGTGAAGTGAGAGATGAGAGTATCGCGGTTCGTACTGTGGGTGGTGTATCGCAGTTTTTCGGTTCGGTTTGAATATCGTTACACCCCTATTTTGTATGTATGTATATATATATATATATATATATATATATATATATATATATATATATATATATATATATAATATATAAATATATATGTATATATATATAAAATATACACACACATATATATATTTATGAATCAATCTTCTTGGTTGCTCAAAGCCAGGTTTTATAATACTTAATTAAGAATCTTTATTGGTTAAGAAAAATCTTCACAACTTTGCACACATAATGCTTCACCCATCTCCATCTGTTTTCTTCTTTCTGATCATGTCTCCCTATCAACCTTTGACTCTACGACAAGGCACTGACCTTAAGCAAACATCCCATAATAATACAGAGTGCTGACAACATCTTTTCCTGTGGAAAGACAAGGACAGATTTACAGATGTACTGAGAAGTTAAGCGTTCTAACTGTGGTGCCGTCGACTCACTTATACAGGTTTACAGCATCATGAGGGTGAGTAAATGATGCCAGAATTTTCTTTTTTGGGTGAACTATGCCTTTAAGTGATTTCACAAAACTAGAATGTATTTGCAATATCTTTCTTGATAAGGACTGACATGCATGCTGATCGAAGTACACACATCAATACATCTGAAAATAAACATCCACTTCCACATCTGTTTAGCTTGTTTAGGCCCCTGTTTTCCACGTTTCACACCTGGTGATCGTTCTCTTTGTCATTTTAAATCTTTCTACCTCTAGATCTGTTTTGTATCCAGACCTCTGTCATTAATCTTGCTCTGGCTCTGACTGAAACAGGAACAGGGAATAGAACGATGAAAAACATCTAGGAATAAAACAAGAAAAAACAACAGTAAATGAAAAGCAAATGGAAAGACTATTTTAAAAGGTTATTCTAAAAATGCTGTGCTCAAGTTCGAGGGGTCCTATTATGCTTTTTCACTTTTTCAACTTTAGTTGCATAAAAAAGATCTGCAAAGTTACAAAGCTCAAAGTTCACTCCAAAGGAAGCTTTTTTTCTAGATCTTGTGAAGTCACAATGTTACTCATTTAAATAATCCCCGCTAGGGCTGCAGGATATATCGTTTTAGCATCGAAATCGCGATGTGCGCATCCGGGATAGTCACATCGCAGGATGTGCGATGTCAAATATGGATTATAGTTGATCCGTGATCCGTACGGGACATCTGTACCCGGTTCAGAACGCATGTGATTCGCGGATTAATTGCAAAGTTTAACCATCATAGAGTGAAAGTTTAATATTTGCTTGTGTTTTTAAGTCGAGTCAGTCATCAAGCGCAAGAGGACTGTAAACACACGCAGTTTTGTGTGCGCACACACAGAGCCGCGCAGACCACACGTGAACGCCGAATACATTGTGCGCACAGAAAACAGCGCGCGGGCATTTTGACTTAATTTTCTTTTAAGCTTAACTGACATGTGCTCGCAAAATGAAGTCAAAATGCCCGTCTCGGCGAGTATCCCTGCAAAGGATATGTGTCGGTTATGTGTTGTAAACAATTTATGAAGGAAACTGATGCGTGTCATTTAGGTCCATGGCTCCGTGCATTCGTTTTAAAGGGACAGCAGCAGCTGTTTGTGTCGCCAAAGGTGACCAAACAACAAAAGAGAAAGAGAAAATGACTTTTGTAGCTTTAACAATGATAAAATGTATTTAAGGTTAGTTCACCCAAAAATTTACTCACCCTCAAGCCATCCTAGGTGTATATGACATTCTTCTTTCAGACGAATACAACTGGAGTTATATTAAAAAATGTCCTGGCTTTATTTGTTTTTGAAGTCCATAAAAGTGCATCTATCCATCATAACTGCTCCACACGGCTCCGGGGGGTTAATAAAGGCCTTCTGAAGCAAAGTGATGCATTTGTGTAAGAAAAATATCCATATTTAAAACTTTATAAAGTAAAATTTCTAACTTCCGGCGGACCGTGTTCTGTATTCAACTTACGGGGAAAAAAAGTGTAATGCCTCTCGCAGTACAAAATGTTTTACGCTACGTAGCGTAAAGTAAGCATTTTGAACTGCAAGAGTGTTCGTCTGCAAGAAGAATGTCATATACACCTAGGATGGCTTGAGGGTGAGTAAATCATGGGGTAAATTTCATTTTTGGGTGAACTAACCCTTTAATTAATTATATTAGTTTTACTTCATTTATATAGGCTAGTGAAGACTGCTATTTTACATTTGATTATTGAATTTCTGTACCTGAATACCGGAAAAATAAAGCACTGCTTATTTCAATATTATTTGTATTTATCTATGCTGGTAATTTGGAATGCAGATTCACTCTCCTACAAAATCACCCCTATTATTCTAGAATGATTAATTATTTTCAAATAGAGCGATTCAAATCATCTGGTGAAATTGTTTTTATATCGCAGAAAAACAAAATATTGCAATGTAGCCTAAGTTTTCCAATATCATGCAGCCCTAATCCCCGCACATGGAACACGCAGAAAAAGGTGTGAGGCGCTGTTGTCGCTATGTTGAAGAGACGCTGTTTTTTCCACACAAAACATTTGTTTGACCTTCCTAAGGCTGACGAACTTAGAGTGTTTAAAACTGATTTTAAACATTATAACAGAATGATTTTAAACACTGTCCGTGAACATTATAACTCCAATATTTATCGGTGTGCTGCACATTTTACAGAAAACAGCTTCCAGAACCTAAGAGAGTACAATGCAGGCTACGCACAAAAGCTTCTCCTGAAAAGGAGCAGTTCTGTTGTTTGTGGATCACAAATTGTAAATATGTCTTATTATTTTTAGTTGCTTTGTATTAACAGTTTCAGTTATAAGTTTCATATTGTATTTGAGTAAATGATTGCAGATTTTCTTTATTTAACTTTTTTGATTAAGCAACGTGTTACATAACACAGACATATATTACTACAGTGATATTTAACATGTCCTTCATAATATTGCTGCGGAAATAATCAATTTATGATAAAATGTTTTGTAATTTTAAAGGGGAATTGACAGTATTCTTTGCCGATCAAAAATATAGGATTTTATATAAAGAAAATAAAATGTAAAATATACAAATAAATTTAAATGTTTAAAAATATAAATTTATTTTCATAATATTTTATATGTGCAAAATATTTTACGTACCCATTTATACAATTTAAAAAAAATTATATATTAAAATTGTCACTGGAGATTGCTTGTGCAAAACTTGTTGCTTGTGCTACCACATTGCAATGGTATTCTGTGTGTTTGCCAGCATGTTGCTACAGTATTATTTGCTGGGGTGTTCTGGTTGGTTATTGGCTCAAGTCAGAATGGCCCAGCTCTAAAACTCCTCCCATGAGTCCTTCCGTGTATGAGATTTTTTGACAATCCATTAATTCATTCAGCTATATAAAACATATCACTTTCTTACTTCCATTTGAAAAGTATTAACCGATGGCCATAATTTCTGTGCCAGAGCGATCAGAGGTAAACGGAAATCTAATAACCATAGCTATCTTTTCTGGGATCTCAGTTTGGCCGCAGTACAACTCGCCTGATGCGTTCTGCAGACGACAGCTGACAAGACCTCACAAGGTCCCTACATAGTGTCTTTTCCCTTCAGAAGTCAATAAGAGGATTATTGTCACTGTTAGACCTTTTAATTTAAGGTATAAACCCTTACTGCTTTTAAATACACTAATGAATCCCAAAGGAAACATAACACAATAAAGATTGTGTATTTTCCTACACTCTCATTCCTTTTTTCTACTTTTTCTCAATGCATGGTAAAGTCATTTGGTTATCTCTCATGGTTATGAATGCTTCGAGGAAAAGCAGCAGTTTCTCATGAATATCCCCTGTCCTTTCATTGGGAGATCCTCTTTAATGGTTTAGACAGAGCAGTTACAAAACGTTTAAGCGAACTGTGTGTCCTATCAGAGAAAAAGATAGTTTTGTGTATACTGTAACTGTACAGCCACTATGTCTGCCCATCTCTCAGCATGTAGAGGCACGTGTCTTCTGTTGTATAGTGATCACACAGATCTTGCATTTGGCCCTGTATTATCCTACATAAACACACATCCAAACCAGGCCTCACATTCAAGCATGACTTCTTTTTAAACAGCAAGGGACTTTGAAACATCTGGCAAGCATTTGCACATTAATTACGTGTTTCCGCAATTAACAGATGATCTGTTTACAGCTACCAACAGGATGTTTCAATATTCGATTAAATATTAAGTTACTGGTGCTTTACCGTCTTCATGAAAATAACTAATTATGAAGAGAAAACAAATCACACCATTTGGGTAATCAAATATGAAGATTCACAAACTGTATAGCCATGGCTGTGTTTCAAGACCTAACAAGCTGCCTGGGCCCTACAAAATGTGGTCAGTAAGAGGTTCTTAAATGCTCACCAAGACTTAATTTATTTGATCAGAAATACAGTAAAAACAGTAATATTGTGTAATATTATTACAAATTAAAATAAAAGTCTCTTGATCAATTTAATGTGAAAGTATAAATTCAATTAATTATATTATATAAATATATATCAAGATCATCTCTTTAAATATTACAACTGTTTCTCCTAAAGAGCAATAATATTAAAGGCCCTATCATCACACTATTAAATCTCAATTTTGTCTCCTCTAGAGTTTCAGAATAGATCTCAATTAGGTCTCAATTGTGCTCAAATTAGCCAAGATACCAAAGTCTGCAATCAAAAGTCAATTTCAATGTAAACATTTTTCTTCCAACATATTATCTGCACTATGCCATCAAGATTAATTGTATAGTGCTCTACTCTTTCTCCTATAAGGAAGACAAAAGACAAAGTTCCAATTAGGGTGTGTTCACACTTGGCATGTTTGGATCGATTAAAATGAACCCTGGTGCTATTGCTCTGTTAGTGCAGTTTGGTCCGTGTTGTATGAACGCAACACGGACCAAAGACATGTAAACTAACCAAAAACGGGACATGATGTCACAAGATGCGACCCTAAAAAGGACAAAATGCTCAAGCATACCCATTCTCATCACAGTTGCGATGTTGCCCATCACAGTTCAGACATCAAAACCGCATCTCCTCACAGTTTTGACTCCTTTACACATTTTATAAGCTCTTCATGAGCTCTCAGCTGGTCAAAATACCATCATACACTCACCTAAAGGATTATTAGGAACACCTGTTCAATTTCTCATTAATGCAAATATCTAATCAACCAATCACATGGCAGTTGCTTCAATGCATTTAGGGGTGTGGTCCTGGTCAAGACAATCTCCTGAACTCCAAACTGAATGTCAGAATGGGAAAGAAAGGTGATTTAAGCAATTTTGAGCGTGGCATGGTTGTTAGTGCCAGACGGGCCGGTCTGAGTATTTCACAATCTGCTCAGTTACTGGGATTTCTTGAACATGACAATGAGTTCACTGTACTAAAATGGCCCCCACAGTCACCAGATCTCAACCCAATAGAGCATCTTTGGGATGTGGTGGAACGGGAGCTTCGTGCCCTGGATGTGCATCCCACAAATCTCCATCAACTGCAAGATGCTATCCTATCAATATGGGCCAACATTTCTAAAGAATGCTTTCAGCACCTTGTTGAATCAATGCCACGTAGAATTAAGGCAGTTCTGAAGGCGAAAGGGGGTCAAACACAGTATTAGTATGGTGTTCCTAATAATCCTTTAGGTGAGTGTATGTAGGCTACACACATACAACAAACGCATTTAGCCCAGCAGACAGCATTGTTTTGGATGTTCTGTAAGTTCCGTCAATATAGAAGTATTAAAAGCCGGCCAATCAGGTTGTGAACATATCCCTGTGCCTTTAGGTGTTAAAATACCACTGTGAACGCTAAGTGGACCAGGACTAAATGTTTTTTTTTTGGTCCGGACCAAGCGAATCAAACCAAAAGTGTGAACACACCCTTAGTCTACATGAAGTTTCATGAATCATTAATAAGCAATAAAAAAAAAATCCTTCAATAACTTGTAAAGGGGTCAATGACGTGATGCCTACATTTTCTGTCCGATTGCATTTTTTTCAGTTAAAAACTGGTTTAAATGCATAAAAAGATACCATATAGTATATGAAGTACCTCTCCCATGTATGTACTCACTGTAATTTTTCAAAAAACATTAGTTATTTGTAATTTTTCTGTTATTTAAAGTGTCAAAATATCATGTGGTGCGACCGTCCGGCCATAACTTCTGTTTTGGAAACATCTTTGAAATGACTCTAAATTTATTCAAATTTATTTTCTATACTATTTGGCATGATTTCCAAAGTGTTTTATAATCCTGCACAAAATTGCAAAGCATTTGTTTTTTTATTTCTTTCATAATATACAAACAAACATTGTCCAAGGATATCCATTTTATGAAATATCATGTGGTGCGACCATCAAGAAACTACCAATTTTTGGACTTTATGTTGAAATCCATTCAGAGACAGGAAGTTGCATCATATACCAATTTGCCAAGGACCCACTGAAGCAGCAAGCAGGTTTGTAACTCTCTTTCAAATTTGGAAAAAATTACCTTTTTAATGGCTGGTATGGTGTTACCACATTTGGATATCATGTGGTGCGACCTCAAAAAAAACAATGAATATTAAGTTATTTCTACAAATATATTTTTTTTATTGGTTTATTTTTAATCTGTGTACACTATGAGAAAAAATACAAAAAAATTATTAGAGCATTAATTTTAGTAATTATGCATTTATTAGTAATTTATTATTTATTTATTTATTTATAACTATTTACATCTATTTTACCAGTGCCACTGCCAAGCAAAGAAAAAAACGCTCGCCATAGGCAGCGTGTTAACTCTGACCCTGCAGCAAGAGCAGAGTATCTTGCCAGGAGAAGAGGAAAGTGTGTTAAAAAAAATGTTAAATGAAAACTATAAATAAAGCAACATGGAGTTGCTCTTGTATGTTTTCCATTACCTGGTGGAAATGTATTTATTTATTAACATGATCATCTGCTGTCATCTATCGTTGGTCCAAAGTAAACCTGAGCCAACCTCTCGCTACTCTAAATTGAGCAGCCAAGATTGGGCAAAATTCAGAAATAACTGGGTATAAAGAAATGCCTGCAGTTAACACCATGTGCCACACTTTCTCACAGATGTTACAAATACCCATCAGCAGCATGATGACTGTCAAATTTAATTAAACGTTTGTTCACAACAAGGCCAAAAATGTGTCATATAAGGGTCATTTTTTTTAAAATCTATATCATCATCTATAAGCTTTCCAGTGATGTATGGTATGTTAGGATAGGACAATATTTGGCAGAGATACAACTATTTGAAAATCTGGAATCTGAGGGTGCAAAAAAATCTAAATATTGAGAAAATCTCCTTTAAAGTTGTCCAGATGAAGTCCTTATCAATGCATATTACTAATAATAATACACGTTTGATATATTTATGGTAGGAAATGTACAAAATGGAACATGATCTTTACTTAATATCCTAATGATTTTTGGCATTAAAAGAAAAATCTATAATTTTGACCCATACAATGTATTGTTGGCTATTTCCACAAATATACCCGTGAGACTTATGACTGGTTTTGTGCTCCAGGGTCACAAATGTGTATTTACTTAAAACTCTTCATTACAAGGCATTATTCCATGATTATACATGGTTCTGATCAAAATTAAATCAAAATAATTTTTTTTCCATCGTCTCTATTGTCAAGTTAAATTAAATGTTGCACTTGATTGCAATTAGATTTTTTATTTAAAAAAAAAAAAATATATATATATATATATATATATAAAATGTTTGTTTATGTTCATAAAAACAATCCTGTGAAATTAATAAAATGTGGTTTAAATCTATTTTTGTATGAAATTGTTTACTGATCTCTTTAAATAGATTTTTAATAATATTCGAGATGTTCATGTCATTTGGAGCGACCACTCATCATGTGGTGCGACCAATAATAGCAATAACTATTAAATTTAAAAATAAATTTCTGTGGCTGAAATAGGAATCACTGATACAGAATACTTAAGTGAATGGTATTTTTAAAACATTTTTATCAGGTTTATGCAATTTGCAAGAAAAATAAGTCTGTTAACTACATTTAAGAAGGCAACTCTGAAATTAAAAACAAAAATGTGAGATCATCTTTTGCAAAAACTCAAAAGAAATGCAAATACTTTGTTTATAAACACTTTAATTACTGAGAACTAAAAAAATGTTAAGCATGTTAAGGAAATAAATTAATTTTAAGATAAATCACAGTCGTACCGCATGACATTTTTTAAGGCTACGGCCAATTCATCTAGGTGAAAAAACAGTAAACTCTCTTAATTTAAAATTAATATGAATTTATGTGTACACAACATTCTTAATGTTTGAACAATTGCAATAGATATTATTATTTTTTGTATTTTAAAATTGGCCTGTTGAAAATCCTTATACATCATTGACCCAAAGACAGAACTTTAGGGGTTTAGAGGGTTTTGTGTCAAAAGCAACAGAGCATTCCAGCACACACACACACACAACCGGTTCATGTTTCTCCACAGCAGGATTTGGTTTCTCTGTCTCTTAACTGAGATCACCTGCTGAGAGGAGACGTTAAATTCATTTTCTTCTGAAGTTCTCACTTGAATAATGCTTTAAATGTGCCAGACTCACTGCTTCCTCAAGCCTATCTCAACAACAAGATATAACCTATTGACCAGGAAACTCACTCCTCACTCTCAAGGACTCAGATTTCATTGCCAGAGTTTGCCATGCAAGAATCCTTCAACTCCACAGACCAAATCTCAGTTTCAACAGCCCATGTCTGCCAGAGCTTCCAGCAGCAGTGAAGTTCTTGTTCAAATGTGAGTTTCTCACCAAACCAGCACATGAAGTATGTAAGTACGACTTAAACGACTTAAAATGACAGGTCTGGCCATCCTGAATAAGCAATCTTTCGAACATTATGTAATCTATCTGAGGACCTCAATCATAATTTACAGACCGCTAAGTCAAAGGTTGCACTAATAGATATATTTGTGCTGGATCAGAACATGTCATGCTTTAGTTCAGAGAAGGTAAGTGAACTTAAGGACAAAGACACCGAATAGAGCAGTGAGAAAGTGGAAAACTGGAAAAACTATTGACTTTCTTAATAACTGTTCTGGGTCTCATTGTGCATAATTAATCAGGACATGTTATTCTGAGGAAAAATCTTTCATTAAAACTTTCTCCGGCTCTGAAATGAATGTTCTTTTCTACTGACAAAATCAAGGCCATGCAGACGGGGAAAAACAATATTGGCCAACAAGATCCTTACATTTTTGGTGCTTGCTTATGCAGAAGTCTTTGCCATGATGCTACAATGCCATAGCATAACCATTTTGGGTTCACCTAATAACTTTTCAAATCATAAAAGAATGATTTTAATGATCTAAAGAACTCTTTTCCACTATAAAGAAACATTTGTGCAATGGAAAGGTTTCATGGATGTTTAAGGATCTTAATGGAACCATAGATGATGTTCTGACTGTTTGCTAGGACAGCCAGCCAAAAACCATAAGTAGTTGTTACATTCACCAGCTGGAGTGCCCATAATTGCCACCAGAGGGCACTCCTCCCGTCTCCCTTGCTTTCCCATCATGAACTTCAATTCCCATAACCCATTGCCTGGATTATTGTTTAATCACTTCCACCCGTGTGTCATTACCTTGTTAACTCTGCCCTTTATAAGCCCTGTGTTTTTAGGCATTCTTTGCTAAGTCTTGTTTGTTGTTACACTGCAATTCTGAGTACTATTCTAACTTCCCGTGTTTATGGTTGTGACTCTTTTGCCTGGATATACAGATTACCCTGTCTGCCTGTTGCCTATTTGGAATGCTTACCTGTGTGTTTGACCCTGTGCTTGTTATATGCATTTACGATTCTGGATTACCCTAATAAACGAGAACATTTGAATCCTCAACCTGTGTGTTTCAGAGCAGTTATGTGACAGTAGTACTGTTAACAATTATTTGGCTTGCTTAGTTGAGGACACTAAATAAACAAATGAACCATCACTGAATTCTGGACTATGACACTATTTTCTTCTTGATCTGCTGTCTACCGAAACAATCTTTGTTGCATTATTTTCCTGTTATCACTGTAAAGCGCTATATAAATAAAGGTGACTTGACTATTTTAAATGTTATTTCACAATGCTGTCCTAATGTTGTCCTCCAAGACTATGAAAACAAGTATATTAAATGCATCTATGTTGGCTATGATATACATTATACATATACATTACATTAACAATCAAAATTGTGTAACATTATGAATGATTAAGGGACAGTTCATCCAAAAATAAAAATTCTATTATTTATTTTTTATTTACTCATCATATCATTCACAGACTGTATGACTTTATATCTTCTGTGGAAAACAAAAGATGATATTTTAAAGAATGTTTTTTTGTCCATACAATGAAAGTCAATAGGGTCCAAACAACAACATCATCTTTTGTGTTCCACAATACAGGTTTGGTATTCAGGAAGAGGAGTAAATGATGACAGGTTTATATATTTTTTTTTCACTATCCCTTTAAATGAAATTCAAATGCCTTTCTGCATTCAGTACAGGATGGGTCTGTACTGAAATTATAAAGATGTCAATTGGACTAGAAGAATATAATATATGGATATCTGTGTGTGTCCATGCAAATAATGTAAGATATGTGACCAAGTTTAAAGGGGTGCCTAAACAAGCTGAGTCAGGACCCTCAATGGGGTTGTAGCTCTTAACTCCAGTGTAGAGCAAACAAGATGGAGGAAAGGAAACCCTCAGGCAAACTGTATCAAACACACTCAGTACACACAGACACATCTTTAAACACTGTCCGCTCAGCACATATTGTAAACCTGTAAACAGGGAAGTTGCAGTAATGAACAGTGAAGAGCTTGTTTCCCACGAGTCTCTTCAAATCTAGGAAGACACTGTTGTTTAGTAGAACAGCACAATGTTAAATAAAAGAAAATCTCTTTTAAATATTTAAATGGAGAGTAAATTAAGACTTCTGCAGCATTCCTCAAAGATTTCAAGACCAAATGATCTTCTGACGAAATTCATTTTATAGCTTTATACTGTTTGTCAACAATTGTCTCGTGTCTATTTTCATTTCGTCTAAGCAATTTTAGGAGAACAATCTGAAACAATGTTGAAACTTAAATCAATTAATACTAGTTGATAAAATATCTATTTAGTCTCCATTAATTTCATGAACTATTAAAGAGCAATTAAATTGTCCTCTAACAACTAAATAAAAAATACCTCTAAGGCACAATTGTGTGTTTATATGTAAAGTTCATACATAAAAAAAAAATTTTTTTAAATAAAAACATAGTTAGTCATTGTCATTATAAACTCATGACACTTTTTCTCAAGTGGAACACAAAATAATTTATTTTGAATAATGTTCACATAAAACATCAGCAGCTGTCAACTGTCAAGCTTCAAAAATGATAAAAGAACACTATAAAAGTACCATAAAATCCACTACTTTTCACAATCTACTTTTGTGGTGACTTTTCCTTTTTGGAGTTTGACAGCCCCTGATCACTTCACTTTTATTATATGGAAAAGAACAGCTTGAACATTCTATTAAACATCCAATTTTTTGTTCCACGGAAGACAGTAAGTCCTACAGGTTTAGAACAACATGAGGGTGCACCATTCCTTTACCTTTCTTATTCTATGAACAGTATTCCCTGCTTTCTCTCTCTCAGAAATGTGAGGTGACCAGTAGCCTTTAAACACAGCAAATCAGTCCAACAGGAAAGGCCAGCTGAGCAACACCGTGTCCTAGGCTACAGTGGCAGAGTCTATTGAAAGAGAGCACTGTAAAAACATTCTTCCACATGCACATATACACAGTCTCCAAGTTAATGGAAATGAGCTTAATGGGTTTACCAGTCCAACATGGAAAAGACATTTTTCATCACGGTCATTTCACTGCTGTACTGTTTAGCCATCATTCTTCTGCGTTACGGACATGCAGAAGAAAATTTTAATTTTAGAAACTCTGAGAAAGCATTTTAGGAGCACAAACCACCATCTGAACACAAAACCACAGGAGGAAAGCTGCTTTAGGCAGATCACACACACAAAAATCTCTGACTAAACTTAGAGGTTTACTGTTAAGACACAAACATGAAATCTCATTCACATACTAATGTTTGTGAGGCTGCTTCAATGCTCAAAGGCATATTTACTCTGCTGATTTCAATTGAAGTTAAACTCTTTGCTGTTAAACCAGATAACCAGATCTAGAAAACCATGTTTACTAGAACACATACACTCTCAATCGACACCTCACAGTGTGAAAACCTCACATGTGCTGTCAAAACAAACCGGGAGGGGCAGGTACAAGTGAGAATTTAACAAACCAAAGTGACGTTTGCCTGGGAAAACTCACTTTAGTGCACTCACAGGTGGTGGACAGACAATGTGGGAGGAGAAATTCCAGGGAAACAAGCTTCAAAGACACCGATTAACCTCGCCTTAAAAAATATACAATGTACAAATGCATAAACACAAACAGCCTGACCCATGCAGCAGACTTAAAACAGATCAATGAAAATATGACCACAGAATCCATTCTTGAATATTCAAAAGATAAATAAGCCACTGAACATTCATGCGCTGAAACTTCAACCCCTTCAAACGGCACGAAAGACTCACCAT
Source organism: Rhinogobio ventralis (assembly GCA_039654625.1). Lineage (NCBI taxonomy): Eukaryota > Metazoa > Chordata > Actinopteri > Cypriniformes > Gobionidae > Rhinogobio > Rhinogobio ventralis. The sequence continues at coordinate 14,652,920 of CM077199.1, forward strand.
ATTGGCAGCGCGTTCCCTCGAACCCTTCAGGACACTGACATAGATGATCACTGGTCTCAGAGCACTTCCCACCGTTAAAGCAGGTACCAGAAGAACACACTCCTGTAGATAACATACACTGTTCAAATACTCTGTATCCATAACACACACACATAAAATGTTATGATACTACTCACTATGAAGACAGCCTCTCTCTTCCCCTCTCTGCATCCATCCTGGGCAGCACCTGTACACAGTTTGCATCTCCATACTATACACCTGCCTATACACTGTAAAATATCCCGTCCTGAGACAGGCATACAGAGAGGGAAATAGATGCAGAAATAGAGTTATATAGGGTTCATTATGTGTAGAGGCTGATATAGGCAAAAATTAAATGCAACATAATATTGTATGATAAATAAATTGTTTGACGATGACAAATGAGACATACATTGCTAAAATTAAAAGAAAACAACATTTAATAGTCTAGCGCATTTAAAAAGCAGCACAGTGGAAGAACCTGACCGATTTGTGAACAAGTCGTTTGTTTGAGTCAAGTTTTTTCCCATTAATCTTTTGAACCATTGGTTTTCAATCTTTTAGATAAATATGATCATTCTCATGTGATAGACCCCCCCTCATATTAAAAAATATATATTTTAAAACTTTTAAGCTAAGTTTCAGTGTTGTCTTGGTTACCGTGTTTTGCCAAATTTTCAGTGTGCTTAAGTCAATGGAAAGCATCTGCTATGGTAGTTGGCCAAAGTGGTTGTACTAAATGGTAGGAAAGCAAATTTCTTAAATAAAAGGGGGGGTAATGACCAAGAGATGTTTAAACATGGAAATAATGTAAATAGTTTTTGTTTGAGTGCGTCTCACCTCCTCTCGTAGCCCATGCACCAGCGCTGAGAAGAGCAGCCCTGCCGCCACACCTTCACCATACGGGTAAACGCCTGAACACATGGTTGCCTCACTCCCAGCATAGACATCTCCTGCTCCTCACACACATTAGGCCTGAGAAACAGTCAAAAAGATAATCAACTATACTTCAATACATATTCACACTTTTATACTTAAAGGGAAAGTTCACCCAAAAATGAAAATTCTGTCATCATTTAGTAACGTCATCATTTCCAAACCTGTATACATTTCTTTGTTCTGCTGAACACAAAGGAAGATATTTGGAAGAATGTTTGTAGGCAAGAAGGGGAAAAAATACTATGGTAGTCAATGGCTGCCAAGATCTGCTTGCAAACAAACATTCTTCCAAATATCTTCCTTTGTGTTCAGCAAAACAAAGACATTTATACAGGTTTGGAACAAATTGAGCGTTACTAAATTATGACAGAATAATTAACCTTTAACCCTATAAAGTCTATTTTATCATATACTCTGATCAGGCATAACATTATGACCACCTCAAGCAAATCCACAAAGAATAAAATATATAATATAACTCTGATTAGATAGTTTTGATTTGGTAAAGGATTTTAAGACATCTCATAAGAATAACTTTTATATTGTTAGTAGTATTTCAAGATGAACATTTGAAGCAGTTTAGGTTTACTGGATTGTCTGTCTTATAGCTTTTAAATATCATCTTAAGCCATATTATTGGGAGATATTGTTACAATTGCTGGGTGTAGCAAGGAAGAGTCAGAACAGGACTTCCAAAATAGACAAGTTTAATCAAACTAGACACAACCAGCCAAACAAACATAACAACATCAAGGGAATGAGTCCAACATAAAGGGAGTGCAAACGATGAACGCCAGGTGCAGGGAATCCAGGGAGAGCGGGAAAGATGATGCGGGAGTGTGTTCAGGTGTGAGGCAGGGAGGATTCTGGGAAATGGAGTCCGGGACAGGCGTGAAATGTAACAGATATATAGTGAAAACTGATATTTATATGATTTTTATGTCTGCTATACTGTTATAAAGATCTCATTGATTTAAATTACAAGCTATCAGAATTTCATATTTTTAGTAATATCAGCAACTGCACCAACTACCACTTTGAAGCTTCAAAAAGTTCATAAAGAGGTCGTAAAACTAATCCATATTAATCGAGCGGTTTAGTCCAAATTTTCTGAAGAGACTAAATCGCTTTATATGATGAACAGACTGGATCATAAAGTCTTTGATTGAATTCAGGCTTTCACATAAAAACATTGATCAGCGAACATAAACAAAAGCTTAACCGTACTTGACACGCGAGAACAAACCTCATTGGTTCTTGTGGAAGCTCAAACGTGCTGCGTAACACAATAATGAACCTCATTGGTTCTTGCGGAAGCTCAAACATGCTGCGTAACACGAGAATGAACCTCATTGGTTCTTGCGGAAGCTCAAAGTGCTGCATAACACTAGAATTAACCTCATTGGTTCTTGCTGGAGCTCAAACGTGCTGCATAACACAAGAATAAACCTCATTGGTTCTTGCGGCAGCTCAAATGTGCTGCGTAACACACGAGAATGAACCTCATTGGTTCTTGCGGCAGCTCAAATGTGCTGCGTAACGCGAGAATGAACCTCATTGGTTCTTGCTGAAGCTCAAACACACTGTGTGACACGAGAATGAACCTCATTGGTTCTTACTGAAGCTCAAACATGCTGCGTAACACGAGAATGAACTTCATTGGTTCTTGCTGAAGCTCAAATGTGCTGCGTAACACGAGAATGAACCTCATTGGTTCTTGTCAAGTACATGTACATACATGTTACATGTTTTGTTCCTTGAAAACATGACAGATTTGACAAAAGCTTCAGCTGACAGTAGAGTAGCTTGAGATAGGACACAGATGTAAATTACACAAACAATATCTGTAAAACTTTTAACAACCTCGTTTTTAAAGGGTGAAATTTATATATTATTACTGAGTTAGAACTCTATTCTTGTTTTAAATTAACGAGTACTCCATTTACATCACCGCAGGTAAAAACACCTCACTACATGGTAAAAAGTAAAAAATATTGTTTCTATATCTAGAATGGATTTATGGTATTAAGTCTATAATCACATTTAATATAAATACAAATGCACAAAACTGCAAGTTTATGACAAAAAAAAGTCTGTAATTTGGCCTAAGTTATTAATAATTTAATAGCTACATGTCTGCATTACAAATTAAATAAAATTGGATATTAACCTACATTTCTGACAAAATACCACGTTTACAGTTAGTGTTACCACAGTAAATCCATGATAAATGTTTGTGAATTGTTGGTTGAAAAGTATTCTAATTGGATTGGCAGTTTCTCCTGATTTGCACGTTGTTGTTGGTTAAGTCTGTTTCAACTGGCTCTAACTAAATTAAATCACAGAGAGATTTGCAGCTTGTACCAGAGACCTCTACGCCGAACTCGAACGCTTCTCACTGGCTGTTTAGTGGTCGCGTGATCGAGGCACTCAGCAAGTAAACACATTTGTGTGATCGTGAGTCGCGCGCAAGAAGCGCTGTTTCCTTCCGCTTTTGGCGCGTTAATGTTTCCCTGGCCTAAAATCTAGTACTGCCACCTTGTGTTGACATTGTGAAACTGCACGATTTGTAAATTATGCGTGGCGGGTCACATATAATAGCCTATATTTTAATAGACAAGCTGCGGCCCGTTTGAAATTCATCCCCGGGCCGGATTTTGGACACCCCTGCTTTAGAGTAAATCAAATGTATAGGGGGCACTCATAAGCCACAGATCCACATCAAGTGTCTCATTTAAAACTTAAAACATCAAAGCCTCTCTTTTAGTAATTGATCATTTCATCATAAATGCTCACAGAAGAACATATATGTGGGTCAGCATGTGTCAGCTGACAGTAAACAGACATACGGATACCAATATGCACGTGTTCCTCACTACTGGGATAACCCCAAATTCAGGACTGGGGACCACGTGTTATAGTGTTATAGAATTGTCTATCAAGAAAAAACTATATTGGGGGAGTGGTGGTTTAATTGCATTAAACAAAGGGAAAAGTGGCTTGTTCTTATAATTTATACATTTATTATTTGATCACAAGGCTATGTACAAACTGTATAATGATATTAAGCTCTGTTCATGCTGACACTATGATCCATTGAGGAAATAAATCCAATGATCTTGCTCTTAGATCTTGTGGCTGCGGAAACAGCTCATTTTAGGATGTTGACAAAATGTTCTCACAACTTGTGAAGTCTGATTCTCCAAGAACATGCTGAACCACATGTTCAGGATCCTAATGATCAGTTGCACCAGCACACACATTTACCTAGTTAAATACTGAGATGAGAGCACACAACTTCTATTGTTTTTACATAAAGCTAATGTTCTTCAGGGTTATTATCATTAACTAAAACAAAAACCATAAAAAAATCATTACACTTGAATGTTTTTTTTCCAATGTCAATGTTAACTGAAATAAAATAAAACATAAAAAGCAACTCATTTTATTTCAGCAAGTTGCCAAGGAAACATTTCTCATTTTCCTTTAGCTTAAGTTGAAGTACTAAACCAATTAAAACTAAATAAAAATGAATGAAATGACAAAAACAAACAATAAAATGACTAAAACTTTAACCTAAATTAAAGTGAAAACAGAAAACATGAATATAAAATCTAATTCAAAATATTAACATATTTATTATATATAACACTTTGTTATTGTTAAGTAATACTAAAACTAATAAAACTGTTTTTCTTTCATTTAAATAATAATAATAATCTGAAAATAAAATAAAATATAAATGAAGATGAAGATGAAATACTTAAACTTAAAAAAAAATTAATTATTTGTTATTAGAAAATGTTGCCCTGGCAACTAACTTAAATAAAAAAGTTTAAGTCAAAGTACTAAAATAACTCAAATAAAAATAAATATTTTTTAAAATGAAAACTAATACAAAACTAAACGCATAACAAAATTACAAAAATTAAAATGAAAACTGAAAATAGAAAAATATTAATACATATACTTTAAAGGTGCACTATGTAACTTTTCTGTCTGCTAGAGGTTGCCTATTCAAAACAAAGGCGTAGCTTGATGCCAAGTTTGAGCGCAGAATCTTGGGACATGTGGTCTTCACCTCACAGCCGGTGGAAAAGAATCGGGATAGGACTCAGGCAGAAATCATTTTCATGGATGCGATTATTAACGTTACTGTAGTATGAAGCAGAGCAGGACAGAGTATTGTGGGAGCTGAGCAAGGCCGCTGGAGCGATTGTTAATAAGATGAACGCAACACACGCCTCGTGAGCAGCGGGACTTTTATTATGCCACAGTCGCCGGTGCCATTTCCACTTTTCCGGTCATGAGTATGAGGTAACACAGCTCTGTTTATCATATTAGATGCATTTGAGTGTTTTGAAAATTATGTTATGACGTTACTCTGTGCGCTCGCTCGGCGGCTGCTATGACACTTGTTGCACACTGCAGTAAGAGTAAAGCGTTTCTGCTAAATAAAACCGGAAACCGAGGGTAACGCAGATATGACGCCATTGACAGACGACTCCCTCACACGTCCCGGTTCCTTGGTTAAAATAGCAATTTCCTCACGATTTACAAATAGTTGGAAACATTTGGGATATTGTAAGTACAAAATATATTACACTGGCCTAGTGGTTTTTGGATATTTTACTGAAAAATTTTTACATAGTGCATCTTTAATACTAAAATAACCCTGCTGATTTTTTTATTTTTAGAATAAAAAAGTATACTTTTATTTATGAATATTTTCCAATTGAGTGTACCTAAATATGTTAGGATTTCTCAGATTTAGACCATTTTAAGGATAATTTTGGCACTAAACTATAGCTAAGTAGTACATACATACAAACTCGGCTTTCCTTCACTTCTACTTACATCCATATCTGTCAGAGTTGATTTAAATATTTCTCATTGTTGTCCAAAGGTTAGAGCACCTCAACCACAGCTCAGAGTATGGAATATCGCTGAGGATGCATTTAAGGCCTGATGATTTGTTTGAATCCGTCTGTGATAGTCTGGCTCTTAAAATTCTTTATTTTAGTTTCATAGAGGGAGGGAGTGTGGTGAGTCTGGGCTCTGCCTCAGAGGGTCATGTTCTCTCTCAGGTTGTTTCCTATGACCATCTGGGCTTAATACAGCACATCCTGAGTTAATTAGGGGGCTCTCAGATAAACTGCAGAGTCACATGCCGGATCAGCCCTGGAGTCAGTGTGTCAAAGACACAGCGTTGGGTTGACTCACTGGCCTCAGTCATGCTTTACATATTTCCAAATTCTTACAGTGCAGTATTTGAGTCAAGTCTACTTGTAACTCTTTCAAAGCAAGTTTTTAATGTGAATATATATGTATACATTTAAAATATGATAGTAAATTGTTTACAGTTAAGTTCAAAAATTTAATGATCATTTATGTTTGAATATAATTTTACATTTCAAATGGAATCTGGAGCTTTTGGCGACACCTAGAGGGCATCAGAAATAACGCATCATGATTGATTATTAGCATCACATTTCAAATTATTGCGCCATTCACCAAAACAAATAGCTTACGGTAAGAAACCAAATTGTTTAATTATTATTATTATTATTATTAAACGACAAAAATAGATCAAGACACTAATCACAGATAAACTTTTAATAAGCGAAATGCTTTCAATTGATTAATTTACATTTTCTTAAAAACACAGGTGACACATTTACCTGTTCAGCCGTGATCATAGGTAGCATTCAATCACTTTATTACTTTAATCACAAAATATAGGCTATTTTTTTCATGCATATTCGTGCATTTCCGGCTAGGCTATGGCATTGAAAATGTAGCCTATTAATTAAAAATGTCAAGAGTGTTTTATTACATGAATGTACATTATTCATTAGGCTATAGGTAAATGCAATCTTTGTTAATGGTTTAGCCTAATGATAGTTATTATAAAGTGTTTTCTTTGATTATAGCCTATTCTAAACACGTTTGTTTTACATATGTTGGGGTTAAGTTTCAGATAAGAATTTTCCGTCTTCAAATGCGAATGCAAAAAAAAAGAAAAAAAACTTGATGTAAAAAAAAATTAATAGGCTATATATTTTAAATAATTCCGTGACTCACATGTCGGGCTGCGGGTCCAGTGATGCTGCGCCGTTCAGAGACACGATCACACAGCAGAGCAGAAGTGCCACGGAGCAGCACATCGTTCACAGCATCCACATGCAGCAAACACTCTTCAGGGCTTGTGGTGAGCAGGTTTCAGGGGCCCACCGTCCACTTTAAAGGGTCCGATCACTTCATTATGTATGGGGCTGTATCTTTGTGAAAGCGCTAAATGTTTTCTCCTTGCACACTGAAATGATCGAGGTATCCTCAACTGGGAGCACACTGAGACAGACTGGACAATCGCTCAGCGCTCTTCCCACCACACACACACACGCACACACACACACACACACACACACTCACTCACTCACTCTTAACCGCTAGGGGCCACGATGGAAACACGCTGCTCAGCATAACAGTTCTTCTGTGTGATATCCCTGGTGAAAAAAGTATACTTTATTGTATTTCAAATATATTCCCTTTTCAATAGTATATTGCAAATATACTAACAAAAAATTGTACCATCTTTAAATAGCCTATATAAGTATATTAGCATCATATTTTCACAATGCAACTTTTAACACACTTTAAAATATCTTTTGTTGTTGTATATTTTCTAAAATGAAAGTTTTTTTTACAATATTACTTTAAAATATAGTTTTAGTATATTTTAAACTGTATGCTCAAAAATGTCATTATAACAATGCACTGAAAGTATTACTATTATTATTTTTTGTTGTAGTAGACCTATATTTAAAGTTAAATTTGTGTATAATTTTTAACTTTACTAATTCATGATTGGAATTCCCTTCATTACTTGGGCATATCTGATGTACTTAAATCCACTATTGTTTTGTTCTGTAATCTATATATTTAATCCAATTACACACAAAAAATTAAGAGTAATCTCTTACTTTACGCTACTTTTTCAAAGTAAAGTAGCCTAATTAAATTACAGTAGGCCTAATGAATTACTTTTTTCAACATTTTGTGTGTAGTAGTTTCTAATATAATAAGATTATAATGTTATTTAAAAGTTAACTGACAGACTGTGACAATGAACAATGTTTCCCCCGAAGAGAGAAACCCCGTGACTTTTAAATGAAGTCCCAAGAGAGACTTTTATTTTGAAAAGCGCTTCTCTCGCTCTCTGTCCCTCTCTCTCTACTCAGTTCAACGGTGTTCGCTAGCTTCACGCTGCTGCTGGTGCGGTCTGGGTTGAGCTGCTCTGTGCTGTACTGTGGGATGAGTGTCTTTTTCTAAAAAAAAAACCCTCAAAATAATCGGGTTTTACGATAGCATCCCGCTTTAACGTGTCTAATCCGTCGGTGGATCTGATCTCGGTGAAGGTATGAGTCTAAATGAGGTGTGATATGATTTTTGAATATGCATTAGCCCTTTATCAGCTGTCATTGATGTACTTTAGGGCCCTGATGTAACTTACTCATCATTTATTAATTTCACGGACAGTTTTTCCTTGGCCCAAATATGACACTATTAAGGTCCTTGTTATGTATTTTCTGTTTTGCTTGATTGGATCCACCCAAACATTCAAAACAAAATATTGCAGGTGCTTTTACTGTAATACTGCTGCTCTCAAATGAAATTAAACCAAAAACGTCCTTATTGACTTTGTTTTTGTTTGAATAATTGCTTGAAACATAATCCACATAAAGCATTCATCCAGTAGGTATGCTTACTAAGAGATTAAACTCTGGAGTTGCCCGTGTGTTGGCATTTTGCTTCCTGAAATAGTTGATCTCATGATCAAACCACAAGATACTGATGATAGTTGCTTTCCTTTCTGTGCTTCAGTTTAGCCTGAGGGTCTGGGGATGATAGTGGGTGGATCGGTTATTTATCATTTAGTTGCATTATAAGTAAACTTGCATTCTTATGAGCTCTTTTTGAGGTAAAGGTTACAGGCCATGTTGGACAACCTGTGATTCCGTTTTTGTTGTATGAGATCTGGATGCATGGTTTGCAGGATGGTTTGAAGGTATTTTCTCTTCTAATTAGGAACAAATCTAAGATTTTATTGGATTTTTTCCCCCTTTAATTTCAGCACAACAAAACCAGATCATTTAGAGCCATGTTGTTATTGTTAACTGAATCTGAAACTATTATTAATTGTTTTAAGTAACTGAAATAAAGCTGAAATAAAATAAACAATAAATAATTTATGAAAAACTCAAACCTAAGACATGTTGCCTTGGCAACTAACTTGGAGTAATAAAATTACAAAAATTGAAATAAATAAAAGTTTACTAGAAATATAAAAAACAAAACAAAAATAATAAAAATGATCACTTCATTATACACGAGGGGCTGAAAGCGCTAAATGTTTTCTTCTTGCTTCTCTTTTTTTATAAAATTAAAAAAATATATAAGCTAACATTCATAAACACTATAATATTATAAAAATAATTATAAAGTAATAAAAAACAACTATGATTATCTATAGGATAAAATGCCCCTGTAAGACAGCAAGAGAAATGGGGAAAAAAGGACCTCTTTCAGAATTTTAACGCTTCTGAACTGGTTCCAGATTAGAAGCGAAACATTATTCAGTGCAGTACAAGAAAGAATCAAAAAGAAGAAAATATATTTAAAATAACTGTGTACCTCCAATAAGATAATAATTTATTCTTAGAGAATTCCTATATGATCCTCTTTTTAGAAAAATTCCAATAGGAATTCTGTTCACATTCCTTTGGAATTTTGTTTGACTATGTAATTGACATGCTTTTGTAAAAAGAAAACTCCTGTGTATCAGTACACAGTGTGAGCAATGTAGCTGATTTGGGTAGATTTGTATTGTCCACTTCCTATATGAAAAGGTGTATCATGTATTGGATAAAATTAGTGTCCATGTCTATGTCTAACCATTGTTATCCAAGAAAATGTTATAACATGCTTTTTCAGTTAGATGAAGTAGGTATAAAAAAACATGGGTTTCCAACATTAGAGCTGTTGTATTTTTATGTTTTTTCTAGAGTCTGGGAGGTTCAAAGTGTAGGTGATATAAGAACTTTCACATCTATTCTGAATCAGCGATTGAGCGAAAAAGCACATGATGCATGCTACACATTAGTTCTAGAAAACTATATAGTTGAATATATATTCACAATAAAAAATTTGATAGTACTAGAGAGTTTCATTTAGGGATGCACCGATAGGATTTTTTTTTTTGGGCCGATACCGATTTTAACAAACAATTATTGGCCGATACCGATATTTGTCACTTGCTTTCTTATTTGAAGTTTTGTCGTCAAAATAGAGTAATGTTTTCATCACGTTTTAAATGAGCAAAGTTAAAAAAACAAACGCATGCAAGTTATGCTAGCTAGTTTATAAATAATATAAAATAATTTCTAATGAACATGGATCGGATCTATTTAACATTCAGCAGGCCAACATGCATATGCTTCACTGTGTAAATTAAATACAAATGAATCCTTATTAAAGTTTAAAAAAAGTTATTTAGTCAACAGTAGTGAGTAGGGATGGGCATTTTTGCCAATTTCTCATTTCGATCATTGATAGTTCTCAAAAAACGAGTACTCGGGGGGGGCGGGGCATGTCCGACATGGAGATAAACGAAAACGAATACAAACATGACATGAAAACATGTCTATGAAAACATGAACATATGACTAGTAAAAATAACTGCTAGATTATAATGCATCAATGTTTTTGAAAAAGAAACAAAATGACTGTCTCAAATAACCAGGCAATAATATCGGCCATTGAATTTGAGCTGAAACTGTGAATACACCACCCTTTAGAGCTTTGCTAGCGGGTTAATAAACTCAACCAAACGCATCCTATATTAGATTAATCAGATATGTACCTATTACAACTTCTGCACAAAAGGACGCGAATGCGCACGTGAACTTGACTGGGCTAGTTTTTACAGTCTATGGTTTGAAAGGGAAACTCACATTTTGAATGCGCTCTTCCCTTAACAAGAACGCCGATACACTGGCATCTAAAGCACAGAGATTTACAACATTCTATTACAATCTTGTTCTCATGATAATGCCACATACATGACAGATTGGTGCTGCACATCTTGCACTTAATTTTATTTTCATGATCAAAGTGATTACAGACATCACTGCGCGTTTTCGAAGTCATAATGAGAAACAACTTTAAATAAAACATATCTACTGTTAAAAAACATGAGAACAAAATAACACTGCTGTATTATTAATATCATCAATGATTTTGAAAAAAGAAATAGCCTATCTAAAAAGATTAAATGAACACCAGTCGGTATACCGGTAGCCAGCGCTTTGCTAGCTGGTTAATGAACTCAACCAAACGTGTCCTATATGAGATTAATTAGATATAGACAACATAAAAGTAATCTTACAACTTGCATCTGCAGAAAAGCATGTGAATGCAATGTATATGACAGATTGGCGCTGCACATCTTGCACTTAACTGTATTTCATTATCGAAGTGAAGTGATTCCAGGCATCACTGCAGTGCACGCTTTCAAATCCAGTTTCACTTCATTTCGCCCGATCTGTCTAACGCTAACCAGTCAGACCTCAGGTACCACCCAAAATGCCATAATAACCAAATTAAAAAATATACAAATATATATATTTTTAAAGCCAGGGCGATCATCGTTTTCATGTTCGAGTACTCGAGTACACTTGCCCATCCCTACTAGTGAGCGATGTTGTTTGATTAACATTAAAACGCAGACAGCGGCGCAGCAGGAATATTAGGAGCTGGGGGCTGTTTACATTAATTTAAATGTGCAGTGTGTAATATTTATGAGGATCTATTGACATAAATGCAACATAATATACATAACTATGTATTCAGTGGTGTATAAAGACCTTACATAATCAACCATTATTTTTTTATTACCTCAGAATGAGCCATTTCTATCTCCATACACCGCGGGTCCCCTTTTGCGCCCAGTGAAGTCGCCATTTTGCGCCGTCATGTTTCTACAGTAGCCCCAAACGGACAAACTTCTCTACAGAGCGCTAGTCACTCTCGGCTGTCTCAGGCCACATCCACACGAAGCCAGAGCTTTCCCTATCCAATCTTTTTTTTCCCTAGTCTCAAGAAATATCTGCGTACACATGAAACCACTGAAACCGATTCAAAACGATGTAGTATACATGCCAGGCCAGTATGTGACGCTGTAATTCTGCCACAGAAATACACTAAAAACGGAGAAGAAGAGTTGTGGCTAGAAGGGGCAATCAGCAATCGTAGGAAGTGAGGCAAAATCTCACGATAAAATAACAATAAATAAATTAGCTACTTATCAGATTGTGTTTTATTAACGCCTACACCTACCCCAACCCTAAACCTACCCTTACAATAATGCAAAAACAGTAATTAAATGATGCAATATTGATGTGCGCATGCCCAGTGCCTGTAGCTGTATCCCTTCTAGTCTTTAACGTGCGGGACGTGGTGTGATGACATCACCGCTTCACAAAATATATGGATTGGCTGTACACACGAAAACGCAATGGTGTCGCTTTCAGATTCATCCACTCTGGGACCCGGTTTAAAAAAATATTGGTTTCAGGCTCACAAAACGGCGGATCCATATACATTGCATTTGTATTGCTGACACAATACAACATTTTTACTTATACAGCTAAACGCGTTTCCGTGTGGACGGGACCTCCGACAACATTGTCCTGTGTCGGCCGCCTTCTCTATGTGCTTCGAAAAGGAGGGGTGAGCGGTGGGCGTTTGCAATTCACAACCTCACCACTAGATGCCGCTAAAATGTACACACTGAACCTTTAAGACATAACCAACTATGTTAACAAAGATACTCACCAAGACTGACATTTTGATATAATTTTGTGTGAATTAGAAAAAGCGAAAGACAACTCCATTCAGTATTCATGCACTGTCTGAGACATTGATCAAAATATAACATGTCATCATTTAGCTAAAGAAACAGGCAGATGGAGTAATACACCAGTGGCAGAGAGAATTTGTAACTATTGTAAGTTAACTTTTAATATCTCTGTGATAGAAGACGAGAAGCATTTCTTGTATGATTGTTCTTTGTATATGGATCTGCGTTAGAAATATTTGGGCAACCTCTGTCTTGTTGGTGATGTCTGTATTGATGTGTCATGTGTTTGTGATTCGGAGTATGCATGGGGATTGACACTGTATATATACCATGAAATGAAGAAAAGAGCATCTGCCATGCTATTGTGCTTCTGTGGAACCATGGAATTTTCATTACTGTATGTCATCACAGCTGACCTGGTATTTTCTCTATTTCCTCTATCATCCTTCTCTTTCCCTGTAGATGAGTGGAGCGGCGTTCCCCTCTCCCACAGCCGAGATGGCGGAGATGAACCGGATCCACTATGAGCTGGAATACACGGAGGGTATCAGTCAGAGAATGCGCATTCCTGAGCAGCTCAAAGTGGCTCCGTTTGGCTCAGAAGAGCAGGAACTCCTAGAGCGTGACACGCACCACACGGCAATGATGCACGTTCCCGAGAGAATTGTAGTGGCAGGTACGAGATGGGAAGCACAAAATATCTTCTTTTGTGTTACGCTGAAAAAAGAAAGTCATACAGATTTGGAACGACATGAGGGTGAATTTTTCTTTTAGGCAGTTTGTTCCAGATGAATTATCCACACACATTGAGTGGACCAATATCTGATCGGTCACTTATCTTTCTTTGTAGGAGACGACAGTGATGACATGCAATTTTCCAGAGATCTGGACCTCATCCAGTCCACCCCGTTGCAGTCAACACTGTCCCTCAAGACACCACCTCGGGTCCTCACACTCAACGAACGGCCCTTCGACTTCCACGAAATGGAGCAGGCAATCTCTGCAAGTCAGCCTAGCGAAGAAGTAAGTGGGACAGACCCAATTTAGCAAGATGTGCGCTGTGTAGATGTGAGTAATGAACGTCACTGTGACGTGTCAGCTTAGGTTTAGTAAAATGAGGAATACCTGTCCACTTTAACTTTCTTCTTCACACAGGTGCGCACGCAAACCAAGACACGTAGAGAGCGCTCAGTCAGCGAGAACATAGGCGTGCAACACAATAGCCAGCTCACCAGAAACGACTCCATGTGAGTGCAAAGCCACAAATGCACACACATACATACTTTCGTTTCACCTCTGCCCTGTCAACATTGCCCTCTCACTCCATTATATGTTTTTCCTCCTCCCTGGTGTCTCTCTTTCTCCCTTCATGATGCTGACTCAAAGGGGGTGAGTTAGAACCATGCATGTATATTGTTCAGTTTTAAGCCGTTTCAGTTTGGCTTTTTTTTTTTTTTTTTACCTCTGCAGGTTAGTGCATGGTATTGCATGTACAGGAGTGGCCCGATCAAACCTGTCAGTCATGGTGAAAACCATTTTTATCACAATATAAAACAGCTTGTGATATGGTATTGGTCAGTGTAGTTTAGAGTTGCTTTGTCAGTCAATTTCCCTCATTCCACGACTGCCTGACAGCTCTATTCTACTCTATTGTTCTCTATTGTACTCTTAATGAATGGCCACTCCTGGCATTGAGGAGCTGTTCACACTGAGGGTTTGTACTTAAAAAAACAGACAGATCAGTCATTCTCCTTCAACCAAACGATTGTTGGCTTGTTTTGACATGATGTTTTCTGATTGGCTGATCTGTCAATAAAAGTACTTAAACCCGCCAATGACCAGCACCTCTTTTTTTTTTCTAGACCCCAATAAAATTAAGACAAGTATGGCTTCTGCTTCTAATCTAAATGTCATGTCCATCAGCCAAACTGTCTTTTATCAAATTTTACTCAAAATTTAGACTAAAAAGGACATTTTAACATAATCATGATATAATATGCTTGTATTTAAATGTACACTGCCGTTTAAAAGTTTAGGGTCAGTATCATTGTAGGCCCCACTTTATATTAGGCGGCCTTAACTATTATGTACTTACATCAAAAAATAACTACAATGTATTTATTGTGTTCATATTGCATTGCAAAACACTTTTGCTGATATTGAGGTGGGATACGGGTAAAGTTAGGGACATGTGTGGTGGAATGGGTAAGTTTAAGGGTAGGGTTAGGTGTAAGGGAAGGGTCAGCAGTGTAATTATAAATGTAACTACAGAAATTAATTACAGTTGTAATTACATGCAGGTATTTTTTACAATGTAAAAGCATGTATGTACACAATAAGTGCATTGTATCAAATGATTCATTTAAATGTTAGTACATAGTAGTTAAGGCCACCTAATATAAAGTGGTTCCTAATTGTTTTTTTATTATTATTATTTTTATTCACTAAGGATTCATTAAATTGATCAGAAGTGACAGTGAAGACATAATGTTGAAAGATTTCTATTTTTAAAAATATTTATTAAAGAATCCTGAAACAAAAGTATCACGGTTTCCACCCAAAAAAATAAGCAGCACAACTGTTTTTTACAACATTGATAATAATAATGATGATAAATATTACTTTAGCATCAAATCAGAATATTAGAATGATTTCTGAAGGATTTCATGTGACACTGAAGACTGGAGTAATGATGCTGAAAATTCAGCTTTGCCACCACAGGAATAAATTACATTTTAATATAGAAAACAGTTACTGTAAATTGTAATAATATTTCACAATATTATTGTATTTTTAATCAAATAAATGAATGCAGCCTTGGTATAAGAGACTTCTTACTTCTAAAATCTTACTGACCCCAAACTTTTAAATGCTAGTGTTTTTAAATATTTAATAAAATTGACTAACAATATTAATTAACAATAAACAAAACTAACACCATGTCAGTGACAATACACAAAATCAGCAATAAACTTACATCAGTATTCACACAAAATCTGTCAAGAACATTTCCAGTTCTTATTTCACCTTAAAATCAAAAGAAGGATATAAGAAATTATATCTAGCTTTTAATTTTTTTTTTATTTTGAACCATTATGATTTTATCGAGTTTATTTTCTTGCCAATGATAGTAATCAACATAAACATGTACCCAATTCTCATTACTGTAATGCTAAAACAGTATTTAATATAAACATATATAATTTTATATTTAAATATAAAATAATACTGTACAATACAATAATGAAATATGATTAATTATTTATTAAATAAAACAATATGTATTATTAATTAGAATATATTTATAATATGTATTATTAAGTATATCATGAGTACAAATGTGCTTAATAAAAATAATACTAACATTTTGCTCCCTCCATAGACTTTTTTTTATGAAAAATGGGGCCAGTGGCAGTATAATGTGACCTGGACATGTTTTCATGAGATTCACCTATAAAATACCTGAGCTATAATTCTGATGTGCACTATTTTTAAGGCAGGCTGCTGTTAGGATCTCAGAGGTGAAGTTGTGTCTGTTTGGATCAGTGTCGATGGATTCTACGGTTCAGTAAACGGCCTCATTGTTAGTCTGATGTGAGCTCATCCGTTTCGTATCTGCTTTTGAGGCTTGTGGTTGTGATGCTCAGACACTGCTTTGTGTGTTTGTGTTGTTAAAACGACGAGAGTTTGCTTGTTTCAGCTTGAAGAGTTTGTATTAGGGTTGTAGCTATATTTTTATATGGTGAGGCTGTTGCCCATTTGTTGTATGACATCTCCCCATTTCTCCCAGGCCAATGAAATGTAGTTTTTATTTTCATTATCCGACCTTCTGTTTCTTTCTACTTTTATTTCCTTCTTTCTGAAACCTTACATTTGTTTGACTTTCTCTCTCTCTTCTATCTTCTACTTTTCCTCTCTTGTTCTTTCGTTACATCTTTCTCTCTTTCTCAATCTCTCTCTCTCTCTCTCTCTGTGGTGAGGTCAGTATGACTCCCTCCCCCTCTGCTGCATTGCGCACTATGGCTCCCCTCGGTGGTGCCGAGGATGGGTTTAACCTCTTCAGCGCCCACGGTGTCCTTTCCTTCATCCAGTCAACCACACGCCGGGCCTACCAGCAGGTCCTGGAGGTCCTGGACGAGAACCAGCGCAGGTGACCTTTGACATCAGACCCCTGAATCTTCCCTGAAAGAATGACTTTTGGCTAAATTAGATATTGCTTCACAGAGTAACTAAACAAAAGTGTTAGATTAAGCCAGGAACAAAGTTCTCTACGACTGATAGACATTCTTGTCATTCTGATGACAAATTGATTAGTTGAGAAAATGCACAGCATATTTGCACTTGCAGACAAACACTTCTCCTCAAAATGTAATACTTTCAACCACAAAACCCTACATATTTAAGTTTTAGGAGGTAGTTTGTTAGATGACAGCTTTGTTGCTGTGTTGTTTGCTGTTGGATGTGGACACGCTGCTTTCCTAAGCTCCATTTCTTCCTTCGTCTCTTTGTTTGGGGTTTGATTTCTTACTCTTTTGTTTGAATCCTTTCTTTTTTCCTGAGCTTTAAGATTTCAGTTAAATTTACACAAGTTTGTGGCACTGGTGTATAGTTTTTAAAGAAATGTTCGGGTTCATCAAGTTTTTTTGTGGCATAATTACCACAGAAAAAAAAAAATGTAAAAAAAAAAAAAATAATTATATATATAAATTTTTTTTGTGCATATATAATAATATCTGTGTGTGTATATAATATACTGTATTACAATACATTTATTATTATCAATAGTGAAAACAGTTAATATTTTTGTGGAAACCGTGATGCATGTTTTTCAGAATTATTTGATGAATTAAAGGTTTTAAAAAACAACATTTATTTGAAATATATATATTTTTTTATCCCTTTTGATCAATTTAATTCGTCCTTTCTGAATAGGTATTAATTTATTGAAAAAATCTTACTGACCAAAAAAATCTTACACTCACCTAAAGGATTATTAGGAACACCTGTTCAATTTCTCATTAATGCAATTATCTAATCAACCAATCACATGGCAGTTGCTTCAATGCATTTAGGGGTGTGGTCCTGGTCAAGACAATCTCCTGAACTCAGAATGGGAAAGAAAGGTGATTTAAGCAATTTTGAGCGTGGCATGGTTGTTGGTGCCAGACGGGCCGGTCTGAGTATTTCACAATCTGCTCAGTTACTGGGATTTTCACGCACAACCATTTCTAGAGTTTACAAAGAATGGTGTGAAAAGGGAAAAACATCCAGTATGCGGCAGTCCTGTGGGCGAAAATGCCTTGTTGATGCTAGAGGTCAGAGGAGAATGGGCCGACTGATTCAAGCTGATAGAAGAGCAACTTTGACTGAAATAACCACTCGATACAACCGAGGTATGCAGCAAAGCATTTGTGAAGCCACAACACGCACAACCTTGAGGCGGATGGGCTACAACAGCAGAAGACCCCACCGGGTACCACTCATCTCCACTACAAATAGGAAAAAGAGGCTACAATTTGCACAAGCTCACCAAAATTGGACAGTTGAAGACTGGAAAAATGTTGCATGGTCTGATGAGTCTCGATTTCTGTTGAGACATTCAGATGGTAGAGTCAGAATTTGACGTAAACAGAATGAGCCTTGTTACCACTGTGCAGGCTGGTGGTGGTGGTGTAATGGTGTGGGGGATGTATTCTTGGCACACTTTAGGCCCCTTAGTGCCAATTGGGCATCGTTTAAATGCCACGGCCTACCTGAGCATTGTTTCTGACCATGTCCATCCCTTTATGACCACCATGTACCCATCCTCTGATGGCTACTTCCAGCAGGATAATGCACCATGTCACAAAGCTCGAATCATTTCAAATTGGTTTCTTGAACATGACAATGAGTTCACTGTACTAAAATGGCCCCCACAGTCACCAGATCTCAACCCAATAGAGCATCTTTGGGATGTGGTGGAACGGGAGCTTCGTGCCCTGGATGTGCATCCCACAAATCTCCATCAACTGCAAGATGCTATCCTATCAATATGGGCCAACATTTCTAAAGAATGCTTTCAGCACCTTGTTGAATCAATGCCACGTAGAATTAAGGCAGTTCTGAAGGCGAAAGGGGGTCAAACACAGTATTAGTATGGTGTTCCTAATAATCCTTTAGGTGAGTGTGTATATATATATATATATATATATATATATATATATATATATATGTATATGGAACAGGTCCAAATAATTTTCTCTGGTAATTGAAATTATGCCACAAAAACGGTGAAATGAGACAGCCTAACTTATATTGAATCCGGAACATTCCTTTTTTGATTTTGATTTCCATGGATACCTGCACAGATGGTATCTGTGAGCTCATTTCCTGTGCTTGGCTTCTTATTTAGAATGGCATTAACTTCAGCTCCACTGACGGACTCTAAACTCACCTGTAGTTTTATGTAAAACCAGCATAACAATATTCACTGCTCTATTTTCCTTCTGAAAATATGAAGAAAAAAAAGATTTTGTGTGTTTGCATCTGTGCAGTTGGCTGGTTTGTCATGAAATCATAATTTCTTTTGCAAGGTTTATTTGATGTTAAAAAAATTAAATGTTGACAGGGTCTGTGAGACAAAGACCCCCTGCAACATGTGCATTTAAAATATTAGTTAAAGTGCATTTGCATGTTATTAAAGTTGTCTGTCTGTCTGTGTCTTCTTTCGTCCTTTCCCTCTCTCACTTTCTCCATATCCGCTTCTCAGCAAGCCATCTCTCAGAGGGGGTTCAACCCTCTCTAACCCCCAGCATGACAACAGGTAACTCTTCTTCTCTCTTCCTCTCATTTCTTCCTTGTCATCGGTTTTATTCTCTGGCTTTGTTTTTCTCTCTATCCTCTCAATATGATCTCAATGTCTTATGAAATGAATAATGTTTCTGACAGGTATGCCCTGGCCACGCTGGACTCTACTCTAGAGGGAGGAGCAGATGACATGGCTGTTGTCGACGCCACCTCTCTACGCAGACAGGTATTATTCTGCTGTTAAAACAACTCTATATGCTTGATAGTATGCAGTTCCTAAGAAAATAAATGTAGGAATATATTTTATGTGCACTACCATTCAAAAAAAAAGTATCTTATGCTCACCAGGGCTGCATTTATTTGATAAAAAATACAGTAAAATAGCAATATCATGAAATAACAGCATCATTACTCTAGTCTTCAGTGTCTTCAGAAATCATTTTAATATGCTGATTTGATGCTCAAGAAACATTTATTATTATCAATGTTGAAAACAATGTTGTGCTGCTTGATATCTTTGTGGAAACTGTGATGCATTTTTTTCCAGGATTGTTTAATGAATAGAAAGTTCAAAAGAACAGTGTTTATTTGAAATAGAAATCTTTTGCACCAATGTAAATGTATTTACTGTCACTTTCGATTTTCAATTTAATGACAGAATAAATACATTTCTTTAAATCCTCTCCTTGGGTCATTATGACATGAAAATGTATTTCTTTTAATAATGAAAAAATTGTGTGACCTTATTAGTTTTGTCAAATTTGAAATTGGAATACACAAAAACAAATGAACTGGATTCAGTTTTTGGTTAGTTGTAATAAAAATAGTAACAAGTCCTTCCCCTGTAGGTCAATTTCACCCCCAATAGAAATGACTTAGAAATGGGGAAAATCTTTTTTTATTTGTCAAATCTAGCACAATCCAGAAAACACACCTACCTAGAAATTCCCATTAAATGAATGGGGGGCATATAATGGGGCAATGTTTTTTTTCTCAAATAAAAATTCAGACCACACACAGATATTATGAAAGGGTTATATTTGAACACATTTACAATGTAGAACAAAAAAAATCTTGCATAAAAAAAACAAAAACAATAAACGATTTGTTCTGGTCAAAAAAATGTTGTGTAATTGTAATGCTTCAGGTCATTTTGACCCGTGGGGGAAGGATGTGTAATTCACACGTGAGGAGAAAATAATAAATCTTACTGCCCCTAAACTTTTGAACAGTAGTGTGTGTAATTGAGCAATACTTGACCTCAAAGATGGAGGGATTAATTAATTTCTTTGATTTTGTGTCATTACAGATTGTCAAGTTGAACCGGCGTTTGCAGCTTATAGAGGAGGAGAACAAAGAGAGAGCCAAGCGAGAAATGATCATGTATTCCATCACTGTAGCTTTCTGGCTTATCAACAGCTGGGTTTGGTTCCGTCGCTAAAGCAACATGGACTCCACAATGTGGGAGGGGCAAAATCAAAATGATGCCCTGCTTCTGTGTCAAAATTCAGCCATATTTTTTAATGGCTAAAAAGTTTTTGTTTTTTTGTTTTTTTTTCTTCATGGCAAAAGCGGTAAAGTCAGGGATGGCTTTTTGTGTTTGAGTTTGTCAGTCTGTTTTTATTTTATTATTATAAATATGTATTTATACACTTTTTTTTATTTTATTTGTACAATTGTACAATTGCTCTTTTTCTTTGTTTTGTATGTTTTTAATTCTTTCTTTTTTTTTTTGCTTTTTTTTTTGCAAAGCATGAACCAGATGTATATATATTACTTTATGTGTCTTTAGGCTTTGGCTGTAATAATATTTTCGATAGGTTTACTATACAGATTAGTACAATATTACGTGAACTTTTACAAAGACCAATGGAATCGGACACACTGATATATCATAGACAAGACAAATGCATCAAATTAAATAACAGTATTATTTATGGACTGTTGTGATTTTAGGTACATTATGTACGTCTGTATGTTACCTTGCAACAACATAGAAACCATACTTGTTAGTGTGAGTTTAGTCCTGGTCATTATTTATGTAAAACTGCCCATATGCTACTGATGTTATTTCTGCTACAACCTTTTCTGCAGGAGATTACTGAAATAATACAGATTCAGTTTTCCTCTTACTGCTGAATTACAAATGCTTTTATTTGAATAAATGACAACAGTAGTGAACTGCACTCTGTCCTGCCTGCTTTTAATTTACTGGATTTGTTTCACTTTCATGTCTGTGTTTCATTTTTGAAGATGAAGCACATGTCGGTTTTAAGCATAACAGATTAAAGTCAAAAAGGTTTTCAAACAATGCTGGAAATATGTACTTATCAGAGTTATTTTAGTATTTATTTTTATATTATTTCTTAATATTTTGAATAAGCTTTTATTTTTACATTTTCTTTTTCATTTTAAATTCCGTTTTAGTAATATATGCATTTATAATTTTTTCATTCTATTCAGTTTTTCATCTAATATTTTATTTTATTTTGTTTTAGCTTTATTTCAATTACTGAAATGTTTTTTTTAATGGTTATAGTTTTGGTTAACAATAACAACACTAAGACTTGTAACTAAGAAACAATTGGTGTACTGATTATAAAAAGGTAAATAATGATATAAAAAGAAGTATATAGTAATACACAGCATTCAGAAAAGGACTTGAATTTACAATCTTCTCTACTCTCCTTTTGTCCTAAGAAATTTGCACTTACCTGTGAATGTGAAAAAAAACTTGTTCACAACTTTTCCAAAAGAAATCTCCCTTTCCCTGGGTAATTTTAATCAATCTTCGCATGTTAATTTTACTTACTAGTTATGGAGGCCACATAACAAAAATAAAACACAAACCCGGTGCTCCAGACAGGTGGTGGCGCTGTGGAGAGTTTCCCTCCCGCTATCCGTCGCTCTTTCGCGGACAGCGCAGTGTGAGGTCGCGGCTGTCATGGCGGCGTGCAGGGCGCTCGTGAGTCGCGCTTTATTACCTCTGCATTATCATCATGTTTCCAGAGGAGTGATGCTTACACAAGTCAGAGAGAAAAAGAGATGGATGAAGGCTTACACACTCATTATGGAGAGGAAGAGACAAATGGAGCAACCTCCACCTCCAAAGCCGCGGTCAGTAGAACATCTCAAGGCCACTTGTGATACTCTCTGGCTGTGACTTAAATCATATTGAGCTGCATGCTTAGACTGTATGTTTAGGCCGTATCTGTGATGCCCAAAATGCTGTCTAGGTAGACAGCTAAGTATGTTTTAAGATACAGCCAGTGATTTAGCTATAAATATCAAGATAAACACATGCATTAAGCAATTGGAGATTGTAAGTGGTATTTAGTAACTTGCCTTCTCATTAGTATTGGTTGAAGCTGCAGATGTCTTCTCCATGTATTCTTGTCATTCACATATTTTTTTTGGAAATTTTGCATAATTTCCCATCAATTAAAAAAATTATTTTCTCTAAATGTCTCAAAGTAGACTGCAGTGTAGTCATGATAATTTATTTTTACGCTATTAGAGACCTAGAGTGTTATTTATATTTTGAAAACAAAAAATTGGTGTCAGTACAATACTTGTCCAGCCTGTTTGAGAAGAATTGCATTGATGACACATTGGTCTTCTTCAACATCCCATAATGTAATTTTTAATTGGGAACATTTTATCTGACTCCCTAGACTAGGGGTTGGGAACCTTTTTTGACAGGAAGAGCCATTTTTTTTTCTTTTTTTTTCATTTCCAAAAGAGCCACAGCAAAAAATAATATACAAATATTATTAAAAAACATGCTTTTTTTTCAATAAAATTTCATTAGTAGTAATTATTAGGCCCATAACTAAAAACAAACAAATATGCAGCAAACAATAAATAAGTTGCAATATGGAATTAATTGTGCAGGGCTTTCACTGTGAGGTTGAGTTATAAATCCTCTTTGTGTGTGTGAACGCACATAGTGCTTACATCTACTGTGTTTATGTGAGTACTCGACTTGGCATTGTGATATATTATACATTTTGGCTACTATGCTTGTCCGTGTTGCGCTCGGAGCACGCGCACAGCCAGTAATTCAGTTGTCTTTTATTTTCGGATTATCATTAATACGACACATTTATTTATCACAAGGGTCTCTGCGGCAAAAGCAAAAGTACCCGCGGGTGAAATGTTTCGAAATGCCTCTTTGCACGGCAAAGCACCACTTTCAATAAAAGGATATGCCTATATTAAAGTTTATATAGCCTACTTTAAAATTTTTGCTACTGTTCTAAAAATGGTTTTCGCCATTACATTAAACAAGCTACAGCTGCTTGAATCCCAGTGCAGGAGCTGTAGGTTACCACAGAAACGTGAGTGGTTAGTTGATTGCTCCTGCGACTCGTGACACTCGCGAACAGCACTGAACGCGCGGCGGGTCAACTTGAATATTATTATCATAAACTTTTCATTATGTTCTGTAGGCTGTACAACAAGGGAATTGTAATTGTCTATTTTTTTTATCGATCATTTGTTGGTAAAGGGTGAGAGACCTGGCGAGGCACATTATTTTTGTCAAAGAGCCAGGTGTGGCTCGCGAGCCGACTCTTCCCAGGCCTACTGACTTTGACTACAGAAAGAAGAATTATTCACAAGTTGTTTCTCATAGCATTTGCAGATTAAACTTGAAACGAGAGAGAGACAGAAGAGATTCTTCTGCCAAGATTGTGATGGAAAGAGGGTGCCTGTGCTCAGTAGTTATCTGAGGCCTTGCATTGAGTGCCTCAGATAACTTACAACATCTCCATGCTTATCAGTCAAAATGTATATATCACTGTGATATTAAATTACATTTGTTTATTGCATTAACCCTCCTTTGTTTTCTCTTCCCATCAGCTCTCAGCAGCCAAACTTTGATTACCATGCTGAAGTGGAGGCTTTCAGTGCCCGCCTGCAGGAGAGTTTCTCTCTGGATCTTCTGAAGACTGCCTTTGTGAACTCGTGTTACCTCCAATCTGAGGAGGAGAGGAGGCGAGCTCTGGGCCTTGACTCGGAGACGACCACCCTCAACCTGAAAGACAACGGCAAGCTGTGTGTGCACGGTCAACAGTTCACAAAGGTAAGAACACTTGAGTTTTATACTGGAAAAATTTAATTATGAAATTGATATTACCTTTCAATTGTCATATACAGGGTTTCCTCAGTGACTGGTGCAGGGGCAGCTTTCCTGGCTTGCCTGAGGAGGGTGTGGCAGCCGTTGTAGGCCACCTGACTGGGTCAGAGGTTATGTGTCATGTCGCACGGAACCTCGCCGTGGAGGAATTGACGATGAGTGCAGAGTTTCCTGTTGCAGATGACAGTCTGCAAGGAACGTTCTTTGCTGTGATTGGTGCTCTGGAGCAGAGCAGCGGGCCTGTGCAAGCCGGGCTTTTCATTAGGGTAAGACAAGTGTCCTATTACAGTTAACATTTTTTGTTTGTTCCCCAGGTAAGCCACGCACACGCACCCGGCCATCCACGTGATCTAAAAGAAAACGTGATCCATCAGACCAGGCCACATTCTTCCATTGATCCGTGGTCCAGTTCTGATGCTCATGTGCCCACTGTTGGCACTTTTGGCGGTGGACGGGGTTAGCATGGGCACCCTGACTGGTCTGCGGCTATGCAACCCAATACGCAACATACAGCGATGCACTGTGTATTCTGACACCTTTCTATCACAACCAGCATTAACTTCTTGAGCAATTTGAGCTACAGTAGCTCGTCTGTTTGATCGGACCACACAGTCAAGCATTCGCTCCCCACGTGCATTCAGTGAGCCTTGGCCTCCCATGACCCTGTTGCCGGTTCACCACTGTTCTTTTCTTGGAGCACTTTTGATAGATACTGACCACTGCAGACCGGGAACACCCCACAAGAGCTGCAGTTTTGGAGATGCTCTGACCCAGTCGTCTAGCCATCACAATTTGGTCCTCGTCAAACTCGCTAAAATCCTTACGCTTGCCCATTTTTCCTGCTTCTAACACATCAACTTTGAGGACAAAATGTTTACTTGCTGCCTAATATATCCCACCCACTAACAGGTGCCGTGATGAGGAGATAATCAGTGTTGTTCACTTCACCTGTCAGTGGTCATAATGTTATACTTGATTGGTATGTGTGTATATACATGTATGTAATTATATAATTTTATATAAAATTATATATTTATATTTTGTTAATATGTTAGTTCTAAATAATTATATAGTGTATTATAGTAATATAAGTATATTGCAAATTATATATATTTATATATGTTTTTATATTTTATTATATATTTTAAATATCTTTATGGTGATCAACTTAGTCTCTTAGCATATATAAATACTATAAATAATAATAGTAATTAAACATAAATGTTTAATTACTAATCATATAAATTATATAATTTCATATTTTTACAATAATTTGTATTTTTTATATATATATGTAACTTATATTCTTGTGTTAATGCTATGTTAAAATAATTTAATATTTTACTAATTCAATTTCTAATCATTTAATGTAATTTTTTTAATGAGCATAATATATGTGTATATACACTCACCTAAAGGATTATTAGGAACACCATACTAATACTGTGTTTGACCCCCTTTCGCCTTCAGAACTGCCTTAATTCTACATGGCATTGATTCAGCAAGGTGCTGAAAGCATTCTTTAGAAATGTTGGCCCATATTGATAGGATAGCATCTTGCAGTTGATGGAGATTTGTGGGATGCACATCCAGGGCACGAAGCTCCCGTTCCACCACATCCCAAAGATGCTCTATTGGGTTGAGATCTGGTGACTGTGGGGGCCATTTTAGTACAGTGAACTCATTGTCATGTTCAAGAAACCAATTTGAAATGATTCGAGCTTTGTGACATGGTGCATTATCCTGCTGGAAGTAGCCATCAGAGGATGGGTACATGGTGGTCATAAAGGGATGGACATGATCAGAAACAATGCTCAGGTAGGCCGTGGCATTTAAACGATGCCCAATTGGCACTAAGGGGCCTAAAGTGTGCCAAGAAAACATCCCCCACACCATTACACCACCACCAGCCTGCACAGTGGTAACAAGGCATGATGGATCCATGTTCTCATTCTGTTTACGCCAAATTCTGACTACCATCTGAATGTCTCAACAGAAATCGAGACTCATCAGACCAGGCAACATTTTTCCAGTCTTCAACTGTCCAATTTTGGTGAGCTTGTGCAAATTGTAGCCTCTTTTTCCTATTTGTAGTGGAGATGAGTGGTACCCGGTGGGGTCTTCTGCTGTTGTAGCCCATCCGCCTCAAGGTTGTGTGTGTTGTGGCTTCACAAATGCTTTGCTGCATACCTCGATTGTAACGAGTGGTTATTTCAGCCAAAGTTGCTCTTCTATCAGCTTGAATCAGTCGGCCCATTCTCCTCTGACCTCTAGCATCAACAAGGCATTTTCGCCCACAGGACTGCCGCATACTGGATGTTTTTCCCTTTTCACACCATTCTTTGTAAACTCTAGAAATGGTTGTGCGTGAAAATCCCAGTAACTGAGCAGATTGTGAAATACTCAGACCGGCCCGTCTGGCACCAACAACCATGCCACGCTCAAAATTGCTTAAATCACCTTTCTTTCCCGTTCTGACATTCAGTTTGGAGTTCAGGAGATTGTCTTGACCAGGACCACACCCCTAAATGCATTGAAGCAACTGCCATGTGATTGGTTGATTAGATAATTGCATTAATGAGAAATTGAACAGGTGTTCCTAATAATCCTTTAGGTGAGTGTATGTGTGTGTGTTTAATTATTAATCAAATTAATCATATGTATCATATTACATATATAATATTGTGTGAATATGTTGTGTAACATGCCTTAATCTTTGTTTGTGCACTAAAGTTTGATCCATCTGTTGGGTGTTGTTTTTGCAGGATTTCCTTGTGACTCAGCTGATAGGGAAAGATCTGTTTGACATGTGGAGAGTGGTTGATCCCATGAGGCTGCTGGTTAAAGAGCTGACCCGTAAAAATATAGCGCTACCCGAGCCCCGCCTCATCCGGTCTGCCGGCGCCAGTACTGTCCTCCCTCTCTATTTTGTTGGGCTTTACAGGTATGACACAATTTCTGGAACTAGGGGTGTGCGATATACCGGTAGACACAATTAACTGGTAGAGATTTTGGACTGTCTCACTATTGAGGTTATGCTCACGTGACGTTGCTGTGTCACAAAAGCTTATCGTTTGCGTACGTTTTTTGACCATTGCAGTTTAAAATCAAGTGACTTTAAACCGTTTAAGCACAATAAGCATCGAAAAAAAGAACTAATTTCTGTATATGCACATGCTGTATGAGAGATTCGCGCACATGAAGCTGCTGCTTGTCAGTTAAATTCACATACTTGTGTGTCAAGATGCCCATCTTTGCAAGTATCCTCGTAAACACAGTCATTTATTTCTTAAATGAACGTAAACAGTTGAGAAAGAAAACATGTGAATCAGTATATTGGATTCGTGCGTCAGGTTTTAAAGTTACAGCAGCCTAATATTCCTGCTGCCATCTGTGCCATTAATGTTAATCAAACAACAAACATATTGTATATAGTTATCGTGAAATAAAATTACAAAAGTTTGGCCATAACGCCCACACCTAGCTGGAGCAATTATTGCAGTTGGTCACTTTGTGTCAGATTCACTGTATAAATTTGCTAAGTTTGAAACATAATGTAATAGTCATGCTGCTAAATATCTAAACCCTGATCTATTCACTCCACAGTCTGTAAATGAAGTTCAAGTTGATTAATCTGAACTATTTGATGTGTCATTTCAGGGTTGAGCCAGATTTATTCTGGTCTCCTTCAGGAAACAATTACTATAGCAAACAGTCAATACTCCCTCTCAGTTTAGGTTTTTGGTTGATTTTTAAAATGCCCAATCTTTTTTTTATCTCTTATTTTGTGCCAGTGACTGTAAGCTGCTAGCTCAGGGTCCAGGTGAGACCATCCTGGCAGCCGAAGAGGAGGCAGCGCGCGTGGCTCTGAGGAAACTCTATGGCTTCACCGAGAACCGCAGACCATGGGACTTCACTGCCCCTACCGGGCAGCTTCAGAAGGCCAGCACGCGGGCTCTCACTAGTGCATAAATGACACAGACTCCAGCGGTCTGTGTGTTGTACAATGGCTTGATGAGCAGATTCCAGTCGGACACTCTTGGTGTACCACAGACTAAGACAAAACTGCCCATCACATACATCTACCTTATGAGCATTCATCTGCTCGGAACGTGCACATTCTTTAGATGTTCTGTTGCTACAAATAAATTGATGTATATAAATGTTCAGCTTTGGTTGCTAATAATAAAAGTTCTGAACAAAATAGTGTTCTGTCTGTATAGAATGCAAAAATAATTTTTAGGCATAACTTTTTGTGTTGGCTCTAAGTTGGTCACCATAAAGATGTTGGACTCATCTAATCAGCCAGATTCTTCTTGGCCACCAGCCGCACAGTCAGAGTGATGATTAGAAATGCAGCTCTTCTGAGAGATAAAATGTCTTTAAAATAATGTTTCAAGGTTCCATATGTTGTAGTATTTAATCTACCATTTTATACGTCTTGCCACATATCTAATCCTAATGAACCCTGATGAGAAAACCACATGGGTGTAATCCTACACATGCATAATTTTTTTAATGCCACCCAAACTTAATAAAATAAACTTGTAATATACAAGAAACCAATCTGTGATTTGGAATTTAAAGCTGTTGTCTTTAATAGGTCAGAGCAGGGATTATGGTTTAATGAAAAATAAATTTCAGTAGGTTTTCTTTCAGTTACCTCATCTTTCTTCCACTGATTAATTTAGCACATTGAAATATTGGCCTTACATGCAGCGTATAGAGAGAAGATTTTTTGTGAATAATTTGGTGGTTCCTAATATCCAAGTTTTGCTGAAAAACCTATAATAGGTTATTAAATGTCAATTTGTGGCAGTCTATATAATTTGAAAATATACAGCCCTGCTATTCTCAGGTAATGTCAGAGTGTGCTCAATTTCCTGTGTAATAGCTTTATATTTGTAGCCAAGACGTTAAGGTATGTGCCTATACACAATGTGACAAATACAAGTGCTGGTCATATAATTAGAATACATCAAAAAGTTGATTTATTTCACTAATTCCATTCAAAAAGTGAAACTTGTATATTATATTCATTCATTACACACAGACTGATATATTTCAAATGTTTATTTCTTTTAATTTTGATGATTATAACTGACAACTAAGGAAAATCCCAAATTCAGTATCTCAGAAAATTTGAATATTGTGAAAAGGTTCAATATTAAAGATACCTGGTGCCACACTCTAATCAGCTAATTAACTCAAAACACCTGTAAAGGCCTTTAAATGGTCTCTCAGACTAGTTCTGTAGGCTACACAATCATGGGGAAGACTGCTGACTTGACAGTTGTCCAAAAGATGACCATTGACGCCTTGACCATTGGAGGGCAAGACACAAAAGGTCATTGCAAAAGAGGCTGGCTGTTCACAGAGCTTTGTGTCCAACATTAATAGAGAGGCGAAGGGAAGGAAAAGATGTGGTAGAAGAAAAGTGTACAAGCAATAGGGATAACCGCACCCTAGAGAGGATTGTGAAACAAAACCCATTCAAAAATGTGGGGGAGATTCACAAAGAGTGGACTGCAGCTGGAGTCAGTGCTTCAAGAACCACTACGCACAGACGTATGCAAGACATGGGTTTCAGCTGTTGCATTCCTTGTGTCAAGCCACTCTTGAACAACAGACAGCGTCAGAAGCGTCTTGCCTGGGCTAAAGACAAAAAGGACTGGACTGCTGCTGAGTGGTCCAAAGTTATGTTCTCTGATGAAAGTAAATTTTGCATTTCCTTTGGAAATCAGAGTCCCAGAGTCTGGAGGAAGAGAGGAGAGACACACAATCCATGCTGCTTGAGGTCCAGTGTAAAGTTTCCACAGTCAGTGATGGTTTGGGGTGCCATGCCATCTGCTGGTGTTGGTCCACTGTGTTTTCTGAGGTCCAAGGTCAACGCAGCCGTATACCAGGAAGTTTTAGAGCACTTCATGCTTCCTGCTGCTGACCAACTTTATGGAGATGCAGATTTCATTTTCCAACAGGACTTGGCACCTGCACACAGTGCCAAAGCAACCAGTACCCGGTTTGAGGACCATGGTATCCCTGTTCTTAATTGGCCAGCAAACTCGCCTGACCTTAACCCCATAGAAAATCTATGGGGTATTGTGAAGAGGACGATGCGATATGCCAGACCCAACAATGCAGAAGAGCTGAAGGCCACTATCAGAGCAACCTGGGCTCTCATAACACCTGAGCAGTGCCACAGACTGATCGACTCCATGCCACGCCGCATTGCTGCAGTAATTCAGGCAAAAGGAGCCCCAACTAAGTATTGAGTGCTGTACATGCTCATACTTTTCATGTTCATACTTTTCAGTTGGCCAAGATTTCTAAAAATCCTTTCTTTGTATTGGTCTTAAGTAATATTCTAATTTTCTGAGATACTAAATTTGGGATTTTCCTTAGTTGTCAGTTATAATCATCAAAATTAAAATAAATAAACATTTGAAATATATCAGTCTGTTTGTAATGAATGAACATAATATACAAGTTTCACTTTTTGAATGGAATTAGTGAAATAAATCAACTTTTTGATGATATTCTAATTATATGACCAGCACCTGTACTCACTGGTGTAAAACGTGACAACTAGCCCCAGTCTCCACCGTATAGCATTAGGCCAATGAAACATATAACAGTGCTTTATTTGATTTACACAGCGCCATTTTTTTTACTTCATAATACATACACGTGAGCCTAGGTGGCGTCTGTGATTGGTTACTCGTGTTCCCTTTCCAGAGTTTACACTCCTGTGCTAGCGGGTTTGACAAATGATTGACCCTGTTAAACAAAAACATCACATTTATTCCCACTTATAAGCCCGTATATTGAGCGGAGCAATTGTTGAATGTATCTTTATTATATTTCCATACAGATTTACACAGCACAAGAAGTCTTACGGACAGTTTTAGCACTCAGCCCTCTGGTATCTTAGCCGCTATTTGTCCTCGCCCCCTATTGGCCGTTGTGTTAAACTGCACTGATCCAGTCAATCAATAGAAATGAATACAGAGTGGGAGGGCTGGTAGTTGGCAGTGAAAGTCGAGTGGGCAGGCTGGCTGTTAAAGAAAGTGCTGCGCCTCAGGACCCTCCTCTCTTCACTACGGCGCTTTCGCCCGTTGTTCGTGAAACGTGAGGCCCTTCTGAAGAACTCCGGCTCGCCTTGCCTGGCTCTACCTTTCCCGGTGATCTGTTTTTAAGAAGTACGTCTAATATTTCTCCGGACCCTTACACTTTTTGGATTTTTATTACGTTCTTTTTTTAATTGACCAACGGTATATTAACGGCTCCGGCCATGGCAGCAAGCGCGAAGCGAAAACAGGAGGAAAAACACCTGAAGATGCTGCGGGAAATGACGAGTTTGGCGCTCAACCGAAAGTGCTTCGACTGCGACCAGCGCGGGCCGACCTACGCCAACATGACCGTGGGCTCGTTCGTCTGCACGTCCTGCTCAGGCATCCTGTGAGCCACCCTCCTGTCTATCTGTCTGAACCTCTTTATTTCGCACACTGTCTGTGTCTCAAAACCTAGTGGGCTGCCTACCTAGACATCATAACCACATGATCTAACTCCTGTGAGGCCATAAACATGTCTAGTTAGGCAGCTCACTAGGTTTTGAAACCGATCATTTCAACCCAGCTGTTGAACCATTAACATAAATGTTTTCTTAGGGGGTTTAACATGTAAATAAGGGTGGGTAAATGGGTTGTTGTCTTATTGGGGGTTGGGGTTGGTTATCTGTCAGTTAACCAGGCTTGATGGGTGGGTGGTTGGGCTAATGCAGTTAAATCGTGTGTCTTTGATACAGTAAACTTCAGCAGCTACCTGTAGGCATAGCACTGATCTTTTCATACTCATGTCCTGCATTGTCTTATCTAGCAGTAAGGAGAAGCCCTTTTAGATCAGATAAACCTCTATACAGCATGTGGAAGAGAGGGATAGTCACAGAGACACATGGTGACATGTGGCAAAGGGTGTGTGCGCACCCATGCACTCTTCTCCTGGTAGCGAGGGCTTGACAATCCCTAAATGAAGACGAATTTATACTTGCTGCTATGGTAAAGATCAGTGCTAGGGTGTTCGTGAAAAATTGAGAAATCAGCCAAATTATGACATTGAAGAAAATCAATTAATTAATTAAAAATGTTATCGGAGCAGTGTTATATTGAGTACTACAAGAAAAATATGATGCATTAATAGTTAGACAGGGTGATTGGTTAGATGTGAAAT
Source organism: Rhinogobio ventralis (assembly GCA_039654625.1). Lineage (NCBI taxonomy): Eukaryota > Metazoa > Chordata > Actinopteri > Cypriniformes > Gobionidae > Rhinogobio > Rhinogobio ventralis. The sequence continues at coordinate 14,685,952 of CM077199.1, forward strand.
AAACAAAAACAAAATAAAATTTGAATGAAATAAATATAAATTGATTTAAAATCAACAGTACTATATTAATACTATACTAAGTAGAACATACTGTAATAGAAACTGAATATTTTATGCATATTTATAATAATATTTCAGATAACATACTTGGTCTTTATACATGTAAATAAAGACCAGGATGATCATATTTGGGGGTGTCGTGCCTCCCGATCTATTGTTGGCATTGCTCAGTTTGCAGCATGCCTTTTGATATCTGAAGTTGGCATCTTGTGTAGTTTAGATCTTTACATGGAAGTCCTCTTCCTTGTAATGATCCTTCCCCGTTAGTTGATAGGCATCAAATTGGCACAGGAATGAATGCTGAAACATGCCATTAAATTGGCAGAATCTTCATTGAAAGATGCATTCAAAAGTGACGTTGTGTCTTAGATAGATTTATACATTTACATTTACATGATGGACAGTTGTGTGTCCTGTATCAACATGTCATCCCTGTTGTGTAACGGTCACGTCCCCTAGTGCAGGGGATTTTGGATTAGAGTTGGAAATGCTTCCTAAAGTAATGCCTTTTTCAGATTGCAAGAGTCATCCTGCAAGTGATGCAGAATTTAAGTAAATATTTGAAATAAGCAGATTACCTTCCTTCATGGGTGTGGTCTAGAGGTTTTTGCATCTATAGAGCTGACAGCCATGGTTTGTTGAATTAATATCCCCCTTTTCCATCTCGAGTGGTCCAATATATAAGTTGCTTTACCATTTTACCTAACCCAATTTTTTAACCACTTGAGGTGAAATTACCTGCATATTTTTTTGCTCTATAAGCCTATTTTATGTCCATTTATTGAACTTGTAAGGATGGCAGCCAGAGTATTTATATGTTGTTCATTGGTTTATAGAATTACTTTATTATTATTATATTGTTATAAGATGCGTTCAATTGCTTTTTCGTGAACACAGTGGTCTGTTGCATTGTACTCAATGTCATGTTTGAATGAACGTGTGCATTCCTGCTGTGTAATTCAATCCTAATTTTATTCTTGGTTTGGAATATGATGAAAAGTGACCCACTTTTTCCCATTTTTGCACATATTCGCCTTGATGGCTGTTTGAAATGGATTGTCGGAATGGAATAGCCTATTTTAAAGCATAACATTTATACTCCTGTGTATAGTTCTTCACACCTCTGTTTCTAATGATGAATTGTCTCTTACATTCTGAACTTGCCTGAACTAGTCATGTCTGAAACAATGATGAGATGAGAAAGGTCTCATGGGTTTACTTAAAAATGGGTTCGATTTCCCAGGGGTCAAGTGGATGAGGCGGAGACCGTTCTACTAGACTTGAGCTATTCACAATCACACCTTTGAATTTTTTGAAGAGTTTTGCAATAGTCACCTCCAAACAGTTACATTTGAGCTACTCCCTCAAAAGGTGACAAGATGTTTGAGAATGATCTCTCGTTGTATCCCACGAGAACCATCTGCCTTCCATTTAAGCACTCCAGAGAGGAATGCAACAAATAGTCTGACAGATTGGCACTGTTTCTGAGTAAAGCTATTGATAAAAGGTCTTGCTGTTGTGTGGTGTGGTTTGATGTCCTCCTGTTGTCCAGATACTGGATCTCTGGAATGCTGTGCTCTTGATCTGAGTGACCTGTAGAATTCCAAAGAAATGGTCAATAATTCTCCCAAAGGCAGAGGAGAAGATAGTGAGATGAGTGCGACCGATTGAGCAAATAAAAGAAATCTGAAGTGAGTTGTTTGTTCTAGCTGAACTCTTCTAGAGCCCTGGAGTGAGGAGAGGGCCGAGGATCACGTTAGTTCATTTGGAAGTGGTATCAGGTGTATTTGAACAAGCCTGAGCACAGCTGTGATGACTGTTAGTTAGTCATGCTAGGTGAATCAGTCATAGTCAGTAATGAAACTAAACTTACTTAAAAAAACGAACAATAGAGATAGTCCAGTAAACTTCAGCAGCTACCTGTAGGCATATCACTGGTCTTTTCATACTCATGTCCTGCATACTGCAAGGATTATGTATGTTTGTAGCCAGCCTAGAAATAAGCATCACACTGGATCCCTCAACAAAAAGCCAATACGATTTTTCCATTGGTTTTTAGATTATTGTTGAAAATAAGCTGTGACCAACAAAAGTTTATGATTCTTCTTACACATTTTGTTCTTCAAGACAATCGTCACAAGTGAACACAACATTTTGAAGCATAAATACAATCGGCAGAAGTAAAATGCTAAAGTTAGGCTATAAACGATCTACACCACAGTCGCATGACTTCAATGTCATTACCACCAAGCTTTTAAAAACTCAGTCTTTATTTAAAAAACGTTTTCCCTTAAAGTTTGAGTTTGAATAGTTTGCAAGAATGCGATTTATAAACGCAATGAGGTGATGAAAGCGGACTAGTGAGTAGATGAGGTTATCTGTTCAGTGTGAAGATGTTTTAGGTCTCCGACAACCTCTATAGTCCCATTTAGCCACTTGTTCACAACTTGTTCCCACTGACTTTCGGACCATGGACCCAGAAGTGCAAAAATGCCTACTCGTTTCTGGATTTTTGGACCGCATTTACATTACATGGTTCAATCATAGACTGTATAAAACTATGGACGTAGTTACGTCCTTGATGTCACCCTTCGGTTTCTGAAGAGCATTTTTGAAGCCCAAAATGGGCGGAGCCGGCGTGTCGCCATCTTGGCATCATGTGATGGCTAACAGACAGCAGACAAATGGAAATCCACCTGTCACTCAAGTGGCCACGCCCTTAATTATGCAGAACTTTAAGGCTTAATATTATTTAAACGGATGAGTTATAAAAAAAAATGCATCCCCCTCACAGTTGTCATGAAGGGCAAAATTAGCTATATAGACCAAAACCACTTTTTGTACCAGGCTGTAAAAACATTTTTTCTGCTGTAAAGTTGGGAATTTTAACATGGGAGAGATACAGATTTGACTCCTTTTTGGAGCCTGTTTCTAGCGGTCACTTCCGTGTTGGCTTCAAGAGAGACCGCGGGAGGTTGCCACTTGGGTTCAAGTGACCCAGTTCTGATATTATTTTTTTTTCCTCCCATGTGGCACAGATCGGATATGACCCACGAACGTGGCAGAAAACAACCACATGGATTCCGATGTTCTGATATGAATCGGATGCATACATTTGCATCTGCCATGTAAGTGGACGATCGGATATTCCCGTCAATGCGAGTCGCACAACATTGAAAAAGCGACAGTGGTGAACGACGGCAACTCTGTTGGATACCAACCATGATCACATGACTCTTTTCAATGCGCAGGCTGCCACGAGGTCTCTCCACTTTTTTTCTCTGTCTTAAGAGACCAATGTTTTGCTGACCTTTAAAGATGGTGCGGAAAGCAAAAACGTATTATCATTTTGCCTGTATCCATAAAAAAATATAGCCGTTTTTACTTCCTTTTCGGCCTAAGCTTTTTCGGGTCAGTACTTTGGGTTGTTTCGCCAAGTGTATAGTATCAATGCAGATATCAGATATGGGTCATTTTTAAAAGATGATGTTAGCTATATATACAGGGTACCCGCGGGATCTTAAGTCTTAAATTTCAAAATCAAAATTTTAGGCCTTAAAAAGTCTTAAATTCGCTGAAGTATTGAGTTCTAGGTCTTAAATAATTTTAAACAGGTCTTAATTTTTTAGTGCTTTAGTGTGTGTGTGTGTGTGTGTGTGTGTGTGTTTATTCCGGGGTGTTGTAGTTCTTTCTTTCGCTAGTGCAACTATACTTTGCTGTATTACAACTACAAATGAGACCAACATGCATCTTATATTGCAGCCAATCAGCTTTCGTGTTATTGGCGCAAGTCTCTTTCGGATTGTACCACAGACACATAAAACGGATTTTATTCTTCAATCACAGTTCTCCAGTTGTCTGTATATTTATGTTGTATTTATTTGTCCTACTGTCATTTGTTTATAAGTTCTTATTTTATTACTGACCATTTACTTGATTACTTAATTACTTGAGAACTTTTTACTTATATTAAGCAATTGCTTATTGCTGTGGTTTACTTTTTGGTCATATTTCCCACCCTAAGCGATCATGTTATTAAAGCTAGATAGCATAGCTCACAACTGGACCAGCCTTTTTTTTTGCAAATTTCTGGAAATGAATTTAATTCATAATGGTCTTAAAAAGTCTTACATTTGACTTGGTGAAACCTGCAGATACCCTGATATAGTCAACATAACAAATTGGAATTGGTCATCAAGACTTGCAGTGTAAATGTGGCCTTATTGGCATGTATTGTCCCTCCATTGCATGTCTGTGAATGGTGACTCTCCTAGTAAACTTGATCAGAGGAGATAATTGGGTTGTTTTCTAAGCACCAGCTTTTAAATTACTTCAATTTCATCAGAGAGACGTCTACTCCCTGCACTGGAGCGTACGCACCAGATGTCAGACAGCCAAAGCATAGGAGTCTTCTTACAACCAATCTGCAACCTCTTTAGCAACATTTCTACAACCGACGGACAGCAGTGCAACAGTAAACGTCCCTGTTTAGGCTTAGTCACACCAAAAACAATAACTATATTAGCATCCCATGGGACGATAATGTTCTGTTTATTATCAGTGCATGCAGCAGTTATGTCGTCCGATGCTTTAAATGCCAAGATCTTTGTTGTCAGGTCGATTCTGATTGGGTGTCTTTTTTTTCTTTCGTTTATCAGCTTGAAAAACAATTGTTCTGAAAGTGATTCCAATTATATCGTTCTACTGTCATTTATCGTTATTGTTGTGGTGTGGACTTCCCTGTACTCATAGAATTAGAACAATTGTTAACTTATAGTTATTGTTACAGTTATTGGTGTGAATGGGCCTATCGAGAGTAGGTTTTGTTTTAAGTATATGAATTATTCTGTCGGCAGAGGCGGATTAAGGTGGTCAGGAGACCCTAGGCTGCTCTTTGTGTAAAGTCCCCCCTTAATCATTATGCTTTTCTGGAAAAATGTATTTAGTGCCATACATGGTCCACACACAAATATGGTGAACTGGCATACACGCACACACACACACACACACATTGAGACAGTCAATACTACAGTGTCTCCTCTACCTTCCGTAAAGCGGTGGACCACCACTGTACGAAAATTACCACCACACCACATAGGTAAAATGAGAAATTGAACATTACAAACAAAACACAAATACAAACAAGCACAAGGCCCAGTGCTTAGAATCAGTCCTTTAATTAACAGAGATGATGGAAAGATATTACCCTCTGCCACCACAGCCACAAAACAATTACAAAGGAAACATGTAACCATTAACAGCAAAGCAACAGAATTACCTGCATTCACAGTTCTGCAAGCTGGTTAAGCTTTATAAACCAACAGGTGGGCTACAGCATCTACATCAGTGCAGAACACCCTGTTTTACTGAGGCAAAAATCACAACATCATTACTGAGACACAAAGCACTGTGCAATACACTAAACTGTGTATAAAACAAAGCCATAATGAAAAAACGTGGGAAGATTCTGCTGCTGGCGCGGGAGTGGCTCACCCACAAACAGGTGAACAATAGGCGCTTTTCAACCGTCGGGCCGAACGGTTCTTAAATGGTAAGGAACGGTTACAGTTGTGTTTCCACTTGGGCCTGGTATGGCACGGCACGATTACAAACCATTCTCGGCCCGGAATTCTCTGCACGGTTAGCTAGAACCACTCAGGATTTGTCACGTCTGTTGCCTGGCTACCAGTTTATCTGTAGCTGGCTAAGTGCACTATTTGAGCGACGTAAATACAGATTAATAATGAAATGGAAATAAATACCTGATCGCCCTCCATAACGCGAAATAACATGAAAAAATAGAACCAGCCTTAAAAAGCCAAAGCTAGCTGGCAGTCCTCCTGCTTTGGATCTTGTCCTCGACTGGATGAAGATTCAGCAGCCTTGAAGTATCCAGGCAATTTAGGGATTTGTTTTTCTGTATATCTTGGTTGCGTTGTTCTTTTTTATCTTTGTATTTTCACATCACATCTATCCAATCACCTGCCTTTTTTGTGTTTCTTATGGGCCAATGAGGGTCTTTTTTTGTTCGCTAAAGTAATTGTTTTTTTTTTGTTTTTTTTAAGTCTGGCCAATCTGGGGCCCCTGCACACGTGGGGCCCCTAGGCTGCAGACTAGGCAAGCCTGTGCGTTAATCCGCGCCTGTCTGTCGGTTATATCTGTAGGTTGATTTTATGCACAAGTTCAAATACATTTTTTAATACTATCTTTTCACTTCTATAATTTAGCAATTCACCTTATTACACCTTATATTTTAGCTGATTGTCAAAAGCAAAATATATGCACAATTTCTCCTGTGTGGGTTGTAGAAAAGTGAATGATTAACATGCTATTAATGTATGAGCTAATAGGTGTTGGATTTTAATTAGGGCATTTGCATGGGGAGATGATCCTCTGGCCTTAGCCAGATTCACAAGTGTGCCAACGATTCCCAGTTTTAATCCTGAATAACTGATTTTGCCATGCTGCTCATACATAGTGGGTCTCATTCACTAACCATGCATGAAATCTGCATACGAACATTTTCACAAACAAATCATGATTCATCAATGACTTTCGTTCTAAAATGTATTCAAAATGTACGAAAATCTGTGGGAAAAACTACTCATGGCCTTATGTTAAGATCAACTTTTTACATGGATTGATGGATGGATGGATTGATATTTGTGAGAAGTTCTCCTGTGCGTACAAATACAAAACAATCCATGCCATTATTAGTGAATGAGATCTGGTGTTTTTCTTTTGGAATTAGAGATGTGTTATATTTTGGTGTCGCATTGGAGATTAATGTATTAATCTATATGTGATATTAAATGTACAAAAATGCTTAATTTAATTATACTGTTAAATATAATTAAAGTGATTGATTTTAGTATTTTGTTTTTATTGTGACCAAAATTGTATTAAATATTTTAATATTGACCATTATAGGTTATTTGTCATAATAACATGAAAATAATTATCAACTAATTTTAATTCTGAACATTTATTTTTATTTTGTTCTATATCCTAACCTAAAGTATTACACTTCAGCACATTGTATACAGCCTCTGCCTCAGCACTTTATCAAATCGGTTTGATCTTATTCAGTTCTAGTGTTGTCACAATACTGGAATTTCTAACTTCGATATGATTCCTGGAAAAGTATCGATATTCAATACCATTTTCGATACCATGGGTGGAAAACATATACTGCATTTACTGTAAAATTGATATTTTTAATATTATATATTTTTTGTCCATCTATTGAAAGTTGAAAGTTAATCAGTCAAGAGCAGTAAGTGATAGTTTGTCTTTTTGTATAAATTGAATAACATTAACATTCGGCTGCTGTCCCCTTAAGACCTGATGCACATGGATCCAAAATACTGTTCCTGTTACACATTCTTCCTGAACGGTTTACGACTGTTTACACGCTAATACTCACCAAGATGGGCATTGTGACGTTATTTTTGAGTGTATTTGACCATTAATAAGCTGAAAAAAGGAGCTCATTTTTGCACTTGTATGTCAGAGGTGGCTTTATTACTGTGTGTGTGTGCGCTTCAGACGTGAGTGTGAAATCTGCGGGAATGAGTAGAATTATATGCAATCCTGCGCAAAATTCAGACCCGTCACACCAACACTATTTAACCATAGTGAATGAGAGGAGGCGGGTGCGTGTCAAGAATGTGCAGCTGGTATTGCTGTATCGATGCTGTAGAAAGGAGTATTGGTATCGTTTCAGATATTTCATTATCGGTACATATCAAAATATCAATATTTTTGACAACACTATTCAGCTCTGTGTTTGTGATTGATAATATCTGTAGTGATTTTGGTGCATTTCCTCTCATCTGATGTGAACCTTAACCAACACCTTCTAATCTGTGCATTTATAATCACTCTGGTATCTATCTGGCTTGTACATGTGACTATGACTGAACATGTATGTTTCTTAAACAGGAAGTGTATGTCAAGTATTTGCTGCTGCATCAGCAGCATGTGGTCTGCATGTGCACAGGAAGTGGAAACAGTAGGACAGGAAGCACACATTGTCCTCTCGCTTCAGAGCCTGTCAGATGTTGTGTGTGTGTGTAAGAAGGCGATTGCTCCACTCACACATCAGATATTCACTTAATTTAATGGTTCAAATCACTGTAGGATAGAAATCTATATCATATGATTATTGATTAAAAAAAATTTTTGGCTTAAAATATTAAGAAAAAATTGTTCTCATCAAATTGTTTAACGTAGGGCGAATTCCAGTAAATTAACTGAATTTACCAGAATTCACCCTATACTGTATATTATCAGTGTAATATCAGCTATCGATCACCCTTCTCTCAACATATCCGCACCAGCATCATTGAGAAAAGCCATCTCAGCTGATCTCTTACCTGAACTGTGATTTCCTTCCATGAATCTCTCAGTAGGAACACATATCTTTTGGCAAGGAGCGTTAACTGAGTTGAGATTGGGTGAAGTCAAGCTACCTACAAACACTTCCCTGTTAGTTTTATGTCAGGGTCAGTTACTGGGTAAATACATTCCAGCACAGGGTGGGTCTCTCTCTCCCTCTCGCTCTCTTTACTAGGGCTGGGTATTGACACAAATTTCACGATTCGATTTCCATTCACAAGCTTTTGATTACGATTTCGATTCAATATCGATTATTGTGGATATATATCAGATACAGTACCTGGCTAATTTTCTTGAGCAAAAAAAATCTTAACTACTGCTGTAAACTATACATGGTAGTCAGTTGGTACATTACTATAATATTGAAGGTTAAAATTAACTGATTTAAATACAAACATTACACTGATGTTTTTTATAATAATAGTTATATTACTAACAATTACATAATCATATTCCTACTCCAATTAGTTTTTTTTAAATAAACATTTAAATGGTGGCAATCATAAAAACTTGATGGATTTATTCAGACATGCATTAATATTGAGGAACATTCAAAATTGTAATATGGTGCATATATTTATCAAAATGCTCATCTCTAAAGTAAATTTTTCTAGCTGACTAACGAGTTGAACATGTTTTTTCTGGTCTTTCCACGGTTGAAACCCTGATTGAGCGGTTACATGTGATAAGGATTTTCATCTTTTAACATGCCTTCAGAGTCAGACGTTTATTAAGGTTTATTTCGCTCTGTAACTGATATTAAAGCGGAGGAGTTGATCAGTTCACGTCGGCTCCGCGCTACCCTTCTGTGATCTGTCACACAACATTAAACGGTGCCAAAATGGTATTTATTTATTTTTTAAATGTCGTATTAAAATGGACACAATTTAAAATCTGAGACTTTGTATCTTATCAAAAGTAACAACGAATATTGCGATTGATGGGAGGGGCTCTACACAGTTACGTTCATTCATTAACCGAAAACAGTAAAAACGAATCGATTCTTGGATTTAAGAATCAGTATCGGTTCATAAAAATGAGAATCGATTAAAATTAAGAAATCAATAAAAAAAAATTACCCAGCCCTACTTTTTACCACTGCTTTATAAAATGTAGGGATGGAACGATTACCGGTTTAGTATATATATTAGTATAACGGTTAGTAATATTGTTTAAAATGTAATTATTATTAAAACCGTGTTTGATTTATCACGATTTTGAAAACTAGCGGTAAATCCTGTCCAGCCAGCATCAGTCTAGCGCAGGCGCAGCGCGCAACGTTGTTTTTGAATGAGAAGAAATGGCAGAAGGCAGTGACAGCGCCGGGAGATTTTTCAGCCTAAAAGGACTGAGGTGTGGACATATTTTGCCTTTAACAAAAGTCCTGAGGAAAACTTAATCGAAGATGGTCACCCTCTCTGTAGAACATGCAAGAAGAAAGTCACTGCAATAGAGGGAAACACTTCAAATCTGCGAACGCAAGGCAAGTGGACTTTGACCTCAATACTAAAACTACGTCTGGGAAATAACGCTTCCACGAAGAAAAGTTTGCAGCAAGTGGCTTTGAGCCAAAGACGAACGAACAAATTCAGACAAGACTAGGTTGACATTTAAGGGATAATGTATATTCATTGTACACTTATAACACATATTTTCTTTACCACATGAATAGGCCTAATTACGGGGACATATTGAATTGAGACTAATGTTTTAAATCTTACCCGTTTATAAATCCATCTTGTACAATGTACAAAACACGAAAAGTTATTAATAGTAAAGTCCTGGTTTCATTTTCAGTACAATCAAAAACAGACACGTTGCGTTTGAATGAAACGAGAGAGCGCGTCGGATGTTCGCTGTTATAATGCGTTGCTATTGACGACGGTCATTATAAGGAAGGGAATGCCACAGAATAGAATCTTGCTTTAAAAAGTGCACAGAGCTGCTTGTTTTATTTGTTGTTTGTTGATTTTCAAATATAAAACTTGTTGAAATGTTTTCAGTGTGTGCATCAGTTCTTTTTGAACACTTTCATCTCATTTGAACAAAACCGTGATAATATTGATAATCGTGATAATTTGGGTCACTAGAATCGTGATATGAAATTTTCATACTGTTTCATCCCTAATAAAATGTTTTTATTTTTTTTATTTTATATATTAAGCAGTTATTGTTTTATAAAACTGATAAGGCACTCAAGGCCATGCTGTATTGTGATGTCATGGCTAAAGGTTTGTTTTAGGTGTGGCGCATGTAGATATTAGTAAAAAGTATTATAAAGGTTAATATGAAGTGAGTTTTGCAATGTTGCAATCTGATGAGTAGTTTGGGGTCGGTCTCACCAAGGCTGCATTTATTTGATCAAAGAAATACAGTAAAAACGAATATTTTAAAAATACATTAAAATAGAAAAGAGATTTTAAAATGTATTTTTTTTTTATCAGTGTAAAAATCAAAAGAACAGCATTTATTTTAAATAAAAATATTTTGTTACATTATACATGTCTTTAGTCACTTTTGATAATTTTATAATTTCTTTAAAAAAAAAAATCTTACTGTCCCCAAAAAGTCTTGTATCATATGAATTGCTTTTTTCTATTTTTGTTGTATATATGTAACTCTTGTATTTTTGTAATTTCAGTTTTTGCCATGAAGATAGCCACAGATGCTGACATGGCATTAAATAAAACTACTGATACTTATACCCTTACTGTCCCCAAACTTTTTGCAGACATGCTGTAAGATGGTTTTGTGTGTGCGTGTTTGTGGATTTGTTGATGACTTCCATTGATGTATGTGTTCAGAGGAAGTTTCAGCATTTTAGCTGGCTGTGATTTCTTAAGAGGAACTAAAGCATTGCGCAAACTCTGACACACCCACATGCTCACAGACCTCATAAACGTACATATCTCTCTTTCTCTCTCTTTTTCCCATACATTATCACTGTGAGGAGACTGTCCTCTCGCCCAGTTTCTGACCCATTTTCCCGAGGCCATCATCCACCTGCTCAGAGCATCATCACACGCACAACCCCAATACAACCACCAATCGCACATCTCACACTCGTGGCTTTTCTCATTTACTGAAACCAGATGCGGCATCTGCAGGCTCACCCAGTGTGTGAAGTTGATGCCAGAGCTTCTCACCATCATCTCAAAATGGCTTTCTCACACGCTACTCTTAAAGGTTAATTGTTGGCCTTAGGCACTGTTAGCTAACTTTCCATCTCAAACATTAAAACAAAACATTGCTGCTCTTGTGTGGCAGCACTTTAGTCAAATAAAAACCCTCTGAACAAATACAAGTAACCCAGTACACATGGGATCAGGCTTGTGTTTCCCTTCGTGTTTTTGTGGCTATGTGTGTCAGGGTCATTCAGTTGGCAATGCTGCCCAACATAGGTGTAAATCCATCTAGTGGTGTCCTGAATCCTGATCCAAATAATGTTCAGTTGTCCTGGTGATTTGGAGTAAATCTTTTTGTGTAATTTCTCAATGACTGGCTGTCATTATTGGACAGCTGTCTCTTCAAGCCCCGCCCTTAAGATAGCATCATAATGATGCTGTTGTCTTTGGCCAGTGCCTGATGTGCTATGTCTGATGCTTCTTGTCTATGTCAAGGGTGAAGTGTGTCGTCCTTTTGCCTGATGAAATTAGGACCTCCTTTTTATAGAATGCAGGCTAAATAACAAGAGACTGTTTGCCCACTTCGAGGTTGATCCCATTTCATTGCAGCCAGTTCAGGGGATGTTTTTAAAGTCACCATTGAGTCGAAATGGACATTTCATCCTTTTTTCTTAGTTTTTTTTTATTTTTATGGAATATTGCAGTACTTTATTATAAATGATTTATCCGTGTACATCATTATTATTATTTTTAACTTATGTGCCATCGTAATAATCTTGAGTCAAAATAACTTCAACACCCCCCCCCTTGCAGCAACTTCTTTTCTCTCTCTGATGACGTGTTTACTGGGGCAAGGGCGGGACAACCTATCACTCACAGAAATAGCACACCAGAATGATCCAATCAATTCCTGATGGATCCTAAATTTTTTCTTGTTAGTGAAGCTGTTTCACTCGGATATACCTCACAATAGGGAAGAAAAGACTGCTCTTTCTTAAAGACTTCTGTTTCATGCCAACTTTAAAGGCACAATATGTAAGATTTTTCGATTAAAATTTCCAAAAACCACTAGAACAAAGTTATATATTTTGTTGACTTGTGTACTTAGATTACTTAGATTATCCCAAATGTTTCCAAGAATGTTTAAATCCAGTGAAATAAGCAATTTTAACCAGGACACGGACCGTGTCTGTGTGTCGCCCTATTAATGACATCATACCTGCGTTACCCTCGGTTTCCCATGGAAACACCAAAGATGCTTAAATATATTATGTGTTTTATTAGACAGGCGAGCAACTGTTTAGATACATTTATAGACAGAAAATGAATCAATATATAGCTCAACACAGTTAATCTTATTGTTTAAATCTCATTTTCTTGATTTTACCGTGAGTACCATATTTTATTTTATTTGTTTTGAATAAGCGACCTCTAGCAGCGAAAATTACATATTGTGGCTTTAACAGCGGCGTGAATATAAAATATGAGACGCATGTTTTGGTTCTCTGTTTGTGTTCTGTGTGTACTGGCCAATTTTAGCTTATGATCAGCAAAGCAAATCAATGGAGATCTGATGAATTTTAGAGAGACTGTGGTTCGAGGGATAGTTCACCAAAAAATTTAAAAATCTGTCATTAAATCTTCATGTCAATCAAATCCCAAAACAGCTAAAAATCAAGATGTAAGCTTAAGTCATACTTCTTATTTTAATTTGTTCTCTTAACAACTGCAATTTTTATAAAACAACCAGGGTTCTCATGAACTTGGACAACCTGGATATACTGTATGAGGGAATTTTAAAAGTGTTTAAAAGCTTTGTCATTAAAGCAGAAATATCTTGGGGAGGACCTTTAAATATTATCTTTGAGAATAAGGGGCCTTGAAGTCAAAAACCAATGTACACGAGCTAGTGTATGATTTCAGAAGACTTGAAATACAGTGCAAAAGATGTGTAGGTCACTTTTATGTAGCTGTTGTTGTTATCCTTTTAGGAGCTCGACAACATCCTGCCAAATAAATTAATGTTAATACATATTCATAGCACATTTGAATAATTATTAATGGTTATGCTATGAGGCTGCTGAAGAATAAATATTGGTGAGATGGTTACAGGCAGTTTGGGTAAGTTAGACGTTCGGCTTGAGTAAGTTTGTCGAAGCCGAATGGTTCTTGGTGGCCACGGTTACAAAATCCCAACCCCGTGCCAATGGCCCACAGCAGGTCATGTGAATAATTTAGCACCTGGTCTAATCTTACCAAGGCCTTTATGTTCATGCCCTTCAGAATTTGAATGCTGAATGCCTCATGTCACCATAGGAGGATACACACACACACACACACACACACAAAATATATTTATATAGGAAGTTACAGGTGATGTCCCTAGTGGGAAATTTTTTGGAGGGAATTTACCAGCGCACTTGCGTTCCCACATGCAAACAGCCGACGATTGTTAGTGCAGAAGTGCTGTTGCCGTGTTTGGATGGGCCTTTTGGGGGTTTTGAGGGGGTGTGTTTTGTGTGAATGGTGTTTTTAAACATCTGTTGCAGCTCAGGTGTCAGATGAACCCATTTCAGAACAGCGGGACGGCAGAGTAGCTTTAAATGTCTTTTCCATACTTAAACGTACTAAACGTTCCCTCCCATTCCACTGACATAGAAACAGGTGCGTGTGAGTGTTTCTTAAAGAAATAGTTCACCCAAAAATGAGTGTGTTCCACGAAAGAGAGGAAATTATGAGGTTTAGTAAATACATTTTCAGTATGGGGTAACTACCTAAATTAACTTCCTGTTAGTTATTAGCTGCAAATGGCATCATTAGATGAAAGAGAAAGGAAGAGATCAGGGGGTGGAAATAACAAAACGGATGCGTAAGAAAATCAGGGGCAGCATGTCCTCCAGTACACACACTTGGATCCCTAGAGAGAAAATCTGAGCACACTAACAGGGTAAATACAGGAAGGAAACAGGCTTTCTAATGGGCAGCCCTTACACATGTTTACATTGCTCTTGGGCATTCAGAGATCAAGTGTTCAAAGATCATTATGAGGCTGTGGAATAAACGCACATGCACAGACTCATTCAAAGACACTGGATCATCAGATGTTCATCCAGTTGTCTTCATAACTAGTTTGCTAATTATGAAGTTATGCGGAAAGATAACTGACAATGTGTTGGGCAATTACACTTCAAATGTTTGGGGTCAGTAAGATTTTTTTCAATTAATACTTTTATTCAGCAAGCATTAATAGAATCAAAGACATTAATATTATTACAAAATATTTCTATTTCAAATAAATTGTTCTTTTAAACTTCCTAGTCATAACAGAATTCTGAAAAAAATCCACCAGGGATGCACAGATATGAAAAGTTTGGTCTATACGATAATTCTTTATATTTGAAAGCCAATAACCGATGTATTGGCTGATAAATCTAAATCTCACTTATGTTGAAGTGCATGTCCCAAGTAGGGCTGTCAAATATTCTATTAGTTTTTCTTTTAAAAAAAAAACTTGCTATGTGTACTATGCCAGACTAACTGAGACTTGATACAGCACTTACATACTGTTGCCCCTTGTTGGTCTGATTGCTTCTATTGCTCTCCTTATTTGCAAGTCACTTTGGATAAAAGCTTCTCCTAAATGATTAAATGTAAATGTAAATATACATAATAATTATACATATATTACATACATACATATATATATTATGTAAACACAAACTTTTATTTTGGATGCGATTAATTGTTTGACAGCACTAGTCCCAAGCACTTAAACATAAATCAAACATATACAGTACAGTAGCCTAGTTTGAACCACTGATCTATGTTATATAAATGATGATAACCACAGGTGTCGTTTCGAAGATGAAGAGCCAATGGAAATGTCATCTGTGGTGAGAACATGGGAAAAAAAATGTTTTTCTATTTTTGGAGATGTTTTTTAACTTTGATAATAAGATCATTGATTGCTTGAGCAGCAAATCATCATATTAGAATGATTTCTGAAGGATCATGTGACACTGAAGACTGGAGTAATGATGCTGAAAATCCAGCTTTGATCACAGGAATAAATTACATTTTACAATAAATTAAAACACAAGTTATTTCATATTATTACTGTTTACTGTATGTTTTACTGTATGTTTGATCAAATAAATGCAGGCTTGGTGAGCATAAGAGACTTTTTAGAAAAAAAATCTCTCTCTGAAATATTCCTTGCAAAAAATTACAGGAAGCTGTTTTAGCGGTGTTACAATAAAATGAAAAGCTAAAGAGTATTTTAGGGATGTTATTCACCAAAAAAGGAGCTAAACTAATTTTATAATTAATTAGTAAACCATCTTTCGTTCTAGTTGATTCATTGTAATTTAATTAGGTGTGTAATTTAATGATTTATGCATTTTATCATTCTACTGTAGTTCAAATTATTGTACAAAGTATGATGGGAAAGCCTTCGCCTCATTAAATGGCTATATGTGCATTATTCTTTTGACAAGCAGTACACAGAATACTTGCAAACTAAATTACAATAAACTTAATTATGACCCATATCGATTAGCTTCCATAATTTTTTTCAATTGACATTCCACCAACTCAAAGTCTAAACTCAAAGATAATCCAGAGTTTCCAACAGTTAATTAAAACATCCTAGTGCCGTTTATGTCCGCTCATTTCTTAAATGCGATCATTCCGATGTGATTTGAAGGCAGCATTAGCTCACCACCACTCTCTTTACACTATCACTCTCTTCCACCCCCTCATACACACGTACACTCGTTCTCTCCGCAGACAGACTTGGCGAGGTGCCGAGCAGTCTGAATTTGTCCTTGTCCTAGATCTGTGTGTAATAAGCAGGTTTGTAATGAAGAGTTACAGCGAGAGGGAGCCGAAAATCTAATTCACACTACAGGAGATTTGCAACATTTTCCTTTATTTAATTAATTAATCTGTTACCCTTTTTCCCTCTTCCCTTCAGACGAGGCCTTAATCCCCCCCACAGAGTGAAGTCTATCTCCATGACGACTTTCACGCAACAGGAAATTGAATTTCTACAGAAGCATGGAAATGAGGTAATGGATGATGCCATAGTCAAAGTGCAGTGATGTTTTTATTGACATGGCAATTGTGTCTCTGTGGACTGTTTGCGCCGATATCTGGATGCCACTGAGTGTATGATTTACGAGGTCACAGTTGTATGTATGTGATAAGATAACAGGAATTTCTGGAATTTTTTTCTTTTTGAAAACGCCCCACTTCAACAGCGATAAAATTATGAGACAGTTGTTCTAAAAATAGAGTAGCCCTATAATCATAATCTGTGTCGGTCGGAAGAAGCTCTAAGAGAAACAAAAGATGTGACCACTTTTCACTTCTCTCCCTTTTCTCAACATTCCTGGGATTTTTCCCAAGTCTCGTGAGGCCTGATTTACGAGGATGAGCTGGAAATGATGTTGCGTGCCGAGGAGACTCTTATTTGAGCACTCTGTCTCTCATTACGCACATGCTATAATCTCCCATTTAAACCCTGATAAACTTCAGAATGATCTGTGTATGCGTGTGCACACATTTTGTTTTATGAAGTTGTTTTATGTGGGTCCAATTCGAACCAGTCTGATCAGACAGTGGGTTTGGTTGGTGTATTAAAGTCTCACAGCATCTGCCAGTATGCTCTGAACTTCTGATTTGGTTTTCGACGATGAGGGCATGTCACGCAAACTGTTGAAGTTGGCAGATCTTCAGTAATTTGTCTAGCTTACTAAGAGGCATTTGCCCCAAAATATTTCAGAGTTTGATTGTACACACACTACCATTCAAAATGTTGGGGTCAGTAAGAAATTTTAGTTAAAATATAATAATAATAATAATATGTTATGTTCACCAAAGTTGCATTTATTCAAACAAAAAGTTATATTGTGAAATATTATTACAACTTTAAAAAATTTTTTTTTTCCTATTTTAATATATTTTTAAATGTAATTTATTTTATATTTATGTAATTTTCAGCATAATTACTCCAGTCTTCAGTGTCGCATGATCCTTCAGAAATCATTCTAATATGATGATTTGATGCTCAAGAAACATTTATGATTATCAATGTTGAAAACAGTTGCGCTGCTTAATAATATAAACTTACTGTCCCCAAACTTTTGAATAGTAAAGCATTTTCACCTTCCTTTTAAGAGATCATAAGCCTATATGTTTTGCTATTCTAAGTATGCACAATTCTGACTATTTGCATTTTATTTTTTGCATTTATCATTGTTTTTTCCTGCTGTTTTAGGTCAAAACCCAACAATATGATACTATAACTTAAAAATGTCTTATAATTAGGAATACACTATATGTACCTTACTGTTTACCGGCTGATATTAAATGTTTTGTTCTTTTGTAATTTATCATATCGGTGGATATTGGATATTTAATGTTGCAATTTCTTCTATTTTTATGTTTAGGTTACCTTTTCTGTTGTCTAACACTCACTTAAATGTATTTAAAAACACTAATGATTTAATTAGTTACATTGTTAAAGGTTATCTTTAGTAAATCTCAAAATGAATCTTCAATATTTATACTGTATATTATAATTGTGATTCACTTGTAGCATTTACTGTGTAAAAACTTCTTTTATTTGCTGTTTGTTTTGTCAGAAGTATGACCATTTATTGATTATTGGTCAAAACATGAAAGTAATTATCAGTTTATTGGTATTTTGACAGTTTTTATTCCTAATCTGGCATTAAAACATTGTTCCAAAATGCATAATATTTTTGATGGTAGTGAGTATATACTGTGTATTTTGCAGTGGTCAGTTTAGTTAGTATGCCATTCTGAAGCTTTGAAGGCAGATGCACTGATTCCTGGGTCAGTTTTAGCTTTAAGCTCATGGATGAGCCCAACCCAGCCTCTTTTGGACCAGCACAACGAGTTCTTACAAACACAAAGTGTTAATACATTAATGTTTGAGGGTCATAGAGCCCTTCACTGAGTGTCTGTAGGGCTTCTCATCACAGTTAAGTGATAATGTGTGTCTTCACTCTGCTGTTGCTATAGATAATTAATAAGCTGATACCACTGTTTCTTAAGGGTGTGTGTGTGTTTACACACACAAATGTGTGTCTGCATTGATTGTATCTAAATGGAGGCAGTGTCCTCACTGCTGTGAGAGGCTTTACATACACACACACACACACACACACACACAGCATGTCCTGCCATACGCTTTGCCTATTAATTTATCAGTTGTGATATCTGAGTATGTGTGCATATGACAAGAGAGCTTATTTAAATGTTTTTGTCTTTTTCAAATGTGATATTTGAGATACTTGAGATATTTGTTTCCTTCTTGAGAATGTGTGTGAGTGCATGTATTCAAAGCAAGACTTTCCTAAGTATGAATGCCTGCATTGTTTTTCACACATGAGGCAGCGAGAAAGCGATGCTGAAGAATCTTTCTGTTTGTCTGTCTTCTCTCTAATAAACTGAAAATTAAAGGGACAGCGTTTCTCTAAAAACCCTTGAAATCAAGTTTAGAGTCTTTTATATGTTTTCTGACATGTTTCACACGCCTATAGTATATTTGCCATTTGAATGTCTGATCTTTTTCTCTCTTCATTTGTGTGTGTTTTCATGCATATGCAGGCATGTAAACAGATATGGCTCGGCCTTTATGATGACAGAAACTTGGCTATCCCAGACTTTAGAGAACCTCAGAAAGTCAAAGAGTTTCTTCAGGACAAATACGAAAAGAAGCGATGGTGAGGAAGAGCACAGACTGAAATGTTGAGTTATCATGTACCGTCAAAAAAAATCATCATCATTGTAAAATACATTACCCCACTTATTACATGACTACATGCCAAATAAATTAATAAGTGATTCGCATAGTCTTGACTTGCACTTTATTGCATTTGATTTGTCATATGGGTTTTATTATTACCTGGTATTTCCTGAAACTTTTCACTTTATTGTTTATTGGGTAACACTTTACAATAAGGTTTCATTAGTTAACATTAGTTAATGTATTAACTAACATGAACTAACCATGAGCAGTACATTTGTTACTGTATTTGTTAATCTTTGTTAATGTTAGTTAATAAAAATACAGCTGTTCATGTTAGTTCACAGTGCATTAACTAATGTTAACAAGATTTTAATAATGTATTAGTATATGTTGAAATTAACATTAACAAAGATTAATAAACGCTTTATAAGTGCAGTTCATTATTAGTTAATGTTAACTAATGAACCTATAAGTGTTACCATTTATTGTACACCACTAAGATTGGATGTACATAGGCAAATATTTTTCTTGGTATCATAGAGATAAAATCAACACATCGTGGGGTGTATGTGTGCTCAGCTCATTTAAATGTCTTTCTCGCAATCTTTTCTCTCAGGTATGTTCCTCCAGAGCAGGCTAAGACTGTGGCGTCAGTTCATGCGTCTATCTCTGGTTCGTCTGCTAGCAGCACCAGCAGCACTCCAGAGGTCCGACCTCTCAAAACATTACTGGAGGAATCAGTACCCAGTTTACACTTTAGCAAAAACACACCCAGCCAGGTAACACAACTGATATAAACATAAACTTTTAGGTTTTTTTTTTAGTTTGTTTTTATTTTTTTACTTAAATTAAAATCTTATAGGTTTGAAACGACATGAGGGTGAGTACATGATGACAGAATTTACGTTTTTGAGTGAATTATACCTTATAAATACAGTAAGCTGAGACTTGGATAAAACTCTATATCGTGAATCATATCGTTACATCCCTACTTTTTATATTCATCAAAGAAACCTGACAAAAAGTATCATGGTTTTCACAAACAATTTTAAGCAGCACAACATTGATAATCATAAGAAATGTTTATTGAGCAGCAAAATCATCATATTAGAATGATTTCTGAAGGATCATGTGACACTGAAGACTGGAGTAATGATGCTGACAATACAGCTTCGATCACAGGAATAAATTACATTTTAAAATATGTTAAAGTAGAAAACAATTATATTAAATTGTTATATTATTATATTAAACACTACTTGTTACATTAGTGACATGAGCATAAGACCAAATTATATTTGTGGTTAAGATTAAATCAATATTGGCCATCTTTACTTTCTTAATACAAGTTTCTGGTCTTATTTTGTCCCTCTCAGTCTCCGGTTGTGTCACGCGCTCAGCTGGCCCAGCAACAGTATCAGGACAGGAAGTTTGATCTGCTCAGCGAACTGGGTGGCGACATTTTTGCAGGTCCGCATTCGCAATCCACAGGCAATGCAAACTTTGCCAACTTTGCACATTTCAACAATCATTCGGGTAAGAACACACTCAACACTAAAACAAACCATCCATTTAAAAAGCAGTAGTTTAAGGTCCAGTACAACTCTTAAGGTCATGTGGCCTGGTTTCCCATCATGCTGCACTAGACTTATTGGCAGTGTTGCTACGGTCACAAAACCCCTCATGAAATATAAAACCACTAATGCTTACTCTCGTCTCTTGAGAATAATGGTCTTAAGTTTAATTGGTTAATGCCAGTAACCAAGTCCAGAGGTCTGTATGGCTGGATTTTGAGCCAGTGTTCTGTTCATGTCATCTTTTTTTTTTTTTTTTTTTCTGTGTGTAAATTCTTTTTTTGTATGTGGGTTTGTTTTTTGTTTTTTCCCCCAAATTTTTTTTATTACATTTTAACTATACACATGTACATGTACATTTCCATGTAACAGAAAACAAGAACAAAACAAAAAAACAACAAAAAAGCTTCTCAGTACTTTACATTGATATTCAATACCACCTCTTTTCTTAGTCTTCTATTAACACATTTCCAACTCCACTACGTTTTAAGAACGATCTGAAAGGTCCATAAACTCCATTAAAACTATATATTTATCCCTTAAAATAAAAGTCAATCTTTTCCATTGACATATTTGTTACCATTTCTTTTAGCCAACATCCTATACTTGGTGCACAAATACTTTTCCAATTTAAAGAATTAAGCCATTTTGCCTGAAGAATACATATATTTATGTGGGTTTGTTTTAGCAGGTTTGTGTGATTCAATATTGTATCATTCCACTTTATATCAGCGTGTTTACAGGTGCTGGTCATATAATTAGAATATCATCAAAAAGTTGATTTATTTCACTAATTCCATTCAAAAAGTGAAACTTGTATATTATATTCATTCATTACACACAGACTGATATATTTCAAATGTTTATTTCTTTTAATTTTGATGATTATAACTGACAACTAAGGAAAATCCCAAATATTCAGTATCTCAGAAAATTTGAATATTACTTAAGACCAATACAAAGAAAGGATTTTTAGAAATCTTGGCCAACTGAAAAGTATGAGCATGTACAGCACTCAATACTTAGTTGGGGCTCCTTTTGCCTGAATTACTGCAGCAATGCAGCGTGGCATGTAGCAATGCAGTCGATCAGTCTGTGGCATTGCTCAGGTGTTATGAGAGCCCAGGTTGCTCTGATAGTGGCCTTCAGCTCTTCTGCATTGTTGGGTCTGGCATATCGCATCTTCCTCTTCACAATACCCCATAGATTTTCTATGGGGTTAAGGTCAGGCGAGTTTGCTGGCCAATTAAGAACAGGGATACCATGGTCCTTAAACCAGGTACTGTGTGCAGGTGCCAAGTCCTGTTGGAAAATGAAATCTGCATCTCCATAAAGTTGGTCAGCAGCAGGAAGCATGAAGTGCTCTAAAACTTCCTGGTATACGGCTGCGTTGACCGTGGACCTCAGAAAACACAGTGGACCAACACCAGCAGATGACATGGCACCCCAAACCATCACTGACTGTGGAAACTTTACACTGTACCTCAAGCAACGTGGATTGTGTGCCTCTCCTCTCTTCCTCCAGACTCTGGGACCCTGATTTTCAAAGGAAATGCAAAATTTACTTTCATCAGAGAACATAACTTTGGACCACTCAGCAGCAGTCCAGTCCTTTTTGTCTTTAGCCCAGGCAAGACGCTTCTGACGCTGTCTGTTGTTCAAGAGTGGCTTGACACAAGGAATGCGACAGCTGAAACCCATGTCTTGCATACGTCTGTGCGTAGTGGTTCTTGAAGCACTGACTCCAGCTGCAGTCCACTCTTTGTGAATCTCCCCCACATTTTTGAATGGGTTTTGTTTCACAATCCTCTCCAGGGTGCGGTTATCCCTATTGCTTGTACACTTTTTTTCTACCACATCTTTTCCTTCCCTTCACCTCTCTATTAATGTGCTTGGACACAGAGCTCTGTGAACAGCCAGCCTCTTTTGCAATGACCTTTTGTGTCTTGCCCTCCTTCTGCAAGGTGTCAATGGTCGTCTTTTGGACAACTGTCAAGTCAGCAGTCTTCCCCATGATTGTGTAGCCTACAGAACTAGACTGAGAGACCATTTAAAGGCCTTTGCAGGTGTTTTGAGTTAATTAGCTGATTAGAGTGTGGCACCAGGTGTCTTCAATATTGAACCTTTTCACAATATTCTAATTTTCTGAGATACTGAATTTGGGATTTTCCTTAGTTGTCAGTTATAATCATCAAAATTAAAAGAAATAAACATTTGAAATATATCAGTCTGTGTGTAATGAATGAATATAATATACAAGTTTCACTTTTTGAATGGAATTAGTGAAATAAATCAACTTTTTGATGATATTTTAATTATATGACCAGCACCTGTAATGTCTTCATATGCAACCAGTGTTTAAGTCAGCTAAATTTACAAGAAATGTGAGAATTAATTGAATTTTTTACTTTAATTTTCTTCCATTTCCTGCCTGAAAAGAAAGTAAATTGACCTAAATGCTGGACACGTTCATCCCATAGTTTCATTCCTGTTCCACTGTTATTCCTCATCCCATTTTTCTGTTTGTGTTTGTTTTGTTTGTGGTGGACCCCAACAGCGCAAAATGCGAATGCTAACGCAGACTTTGCCAATTTTGATGCATTCAAAAGTTCTGCTGCTCCAACAACAGCGCCATTTCCATCAGCTCCACAGGACTCATTTCAGCCCACACAACCAGGTATAACACACAGCCAGGCATATGAACATCCATTTACCTCAAGCCTCTCCTTAAGAAATGACTCCTTGTCCAGGTTGTGCTGTAGACTTAGAAATGTGATTTTCAAAGTCGTTCTGTTTGTCTTTTTTTTTCATTGCTGATTGTTTACATTGTTGCTTCTCAACCATTCATTATTTTAATCAATGTGTTTTAAATTATACATTTAATTCTCTCTAATAATTAAAAAAAAAATTATATTCTGTCTTTTCAGTTCCTCACTATATCAGCTTGGCTTATTATTTCTTCTGTTTTTAAGTGAGCATTTTATTCAGAAAGAATGCATTAAATTGATCAAAAGTGACGGTAAAGACATGTATAGTCACAAAAGATTTCTATTTTATATACAGTAAATGCTAATTTCTATTAATCAAATAATCATAAAAAATTGAGTGCCTGAAGGATCATGTGACACTGCTTTGACATTACAGAAATCAATTACATTTTGAAATGTATTAGAATACAAAACTGTTATTTTTAAATTGTAAAAATATTTAATAATATTACTGTTTTACTGTATTTAATCAAATAAATGCAGCCTGTGTGAGCATAAGAGGCTTCTTTCAAAAACATTTTAATTGACCCCAAACTTTTAATAATTTCTATTACTTTTATTTACTTTTTTTTTCTTTCCTGCTTTTCTTAATATACCTGCTCTGTCATTCACTCATTTCCTGTGCGTACGTCAGTGTACAACAGTCTCCCATTTAGTCGCAGTGTGGGTGAGTTTACCTCATCGCTGCCTCCACTGGCCATGCACAGTAAGTCACAGCTTGTGTGTATGTGTCTTGTGCACACGCTAACCCACCCCCTATTAATTTGCTGTTTGACGTGGTTTTCCTGACACTATCATTCAGTGGTGTAAAATCAGATTTTCCTTATGTAGCTCCTCAGGAATTCTCCTGAGATATCTCTGATTTGAAGGACACTCTTAGTCAATGTGCCCTTTAAGCTGTGTGCTTCTGTTGTTGCTCCTGTGTAGACAGAAAAACATGTGGATAAAGCTGACCCGTGTAGGGAAAATGTCTTGAATCTGATCTAATTGAACGTTTTGGGTCACATTCAGCTCTTACTCTTACTGTGAACAAAACGCATTATTCTTGAGATTAAGAGAAAAATTATATTTTGTTATAATTTTCATAATAAAATTAACATAAAAATAAATTACATTTATGTAATATAAATTGAATTAAAGATATAATTAAGTCACATTTTTCTAGCACTATACAATACAGATTGTTTGAAACGGGAAAATAATGATTAATTCAATGATGCAAACAGAGTTCAATTTGGCTGTAAAACAGCTTTAAAAGGACAATAGTGTCATTGTTCAGCTAAAGTCAGTTACGTTGTAAAGATCATCAAATATTAAAGTAGTTATTTTCATCTATAAAGCAGTTTTACAGAAAACAGTGAAGTCATCGTCCAGCTCAGTTCAGTTCTCATCTGATAGTGTCAGTGCAGTCAAATCAATAATATTGTTGAATATTAAGTGTCCCCCAACTAAGCAAGCCAGAGGCGACAGTGACAAGGAACCCAAACTCCCATCTTATTCAATAATTTGGGTTTCTGTGTTTTTAGCTGAGTTTACTGTTTAAACAGGGTCTGCCCAAAACGAAATATGTGAAATAGCCTTTCTACTGTGTTGTTGTGGAGCAAAACTTAGAGGGAACTTTGCTCTTTAATCTTTTCTCTCCCTCTGTCACATATTTGCTCATCCTTTCTTTTCCTCCCACAGGTAGCTCATCAGGACTAGCTAATGCCAACTTTGCAAACTTCGATAACTTCCCCAAATCGTGCAGTGCTGATTTTGCCTCGTTTAGCTCCACCCAGAGTAACTCTGTGGGGGAGGGACCTAAAGTGGAAGCAGCCAGTGTCCCCGCGGACCGATACGCAGCCCTCGCCGACCTTGACAACATATTCAGCACCAAACCTGAGCAAGGTACATTTTTCAGCTCATATTTAGGCATGAAATGAAAATTTTTGACCATGACTCATTTTTCAGAATATTTAAAATACACAACTTTCCAGAATCCAGATACTGTATTAAGGTCCCAATATACTCACAGCGAAGTTCTTTTTTGTTCTTTGTTTAGGGGTAAAACGAAGTTCGAAATACGTGAGCCGTGATATACTGTTAGCGAACATCCCAACGCCACCCACACTCCTGAGAATTACGTTTAGATGAATATGTAAATATGTGCTGCGTGCTTTCCTCTCAATAACAAAATAAACACACAACAAAATTGAGAAAACGGCAAGCATTTTTTTTTTATAAAGCATAAGAAAAGCATCTGATCATAGCAACGCGGTTATGTTTGCACAAGCTCTACAGCACTTCAGTAAAGTCACGTCACGTTTATTTATATATCACTTTATTCAATAGATTGCTCAAAATCAAGCAGTTTCACCATATTAAACATGAATAACATGGCTCGTTTCCACAGAGCGATGCGGTATGGTTCAGTACAGTACGATTCGGGACCTTAAACCCTGATCCGGATTGCGTTTCCACCGGCAACAGTACGCTTATGATAGGCGTGTAGCTGTTTGTCACAAGAAGAAGACACGCTTTGTTCTGCAGTGAGTCTAGCTCCACCCTTTAGTACCGGACTACTGTGCTAGGTACCCCAACGGAATGGTGGCAAAAAAGTGGAGCGGTACAGTTCGGAATTAGGGTACCATTCACAACTTCTGACAATGGAAACGGCAAAAATTGTGTACTGTACTGAACCGTACCGCTTGGTGGAAACGAGCCATCAGTTTCTCGTTTCATCAGAAGTACAACTTCATTTTCTACTATAAAGCAGCTCTTCAGTGTGTTCATGTTTTCACTTGCGGACGTCTGACCTCCACGGACTGAACAGACCAAATGAACCAGAAAAGATTTCGATGTGAAAGAAGGCAGAGCCTCCGCGCACACCAAGCTTAATGTTTTTTTTTTTTTTTCAAGTCTCCACTCTGAAAAGTGAAATGTCACCTACTATGTATTCGCCAATAGTAGTACAAGGTGTTAACCAGCCAAAACCTTTCCGGAAAGTTCACTTTGGCAAGCTGTTTAGAACATCCAAAACTCCAAACGAACTTCGTTTTGGCCTGATTTTGTTCGAAAGGATGTCACATCAGTTCTTTGATTTCGCTTATCGGGGCCTTTAGAGTCCTGTGCATTAATGTGTGCTGGGGTGCATATGCAAAAATTTTTTTGGTTTAAATAACTAATTTCTGTCTCCCTCCACAGGTGCGAGTTCAGCCCCTCCATCGGCAGGTGTGGGTCCGCCCCCTCCACAGGCAGCTCTATTGGGCGGCGATCGCTACTCTGCTCTAACTGGACTGGACACTGTCTTTTGCTCCTCAGCTCCAAATGTGAGCAGCTACAACACTGCCACCACAACACAAGGGTAAGACTATAAAGAGACCTGTTTCTTTTTCTATTGTCGTCTTTTTGTTGGTCGTGTTGAACTCTCTTTCTCTCATTCAGGTCTATGTTTGGATCCTCTACAACTGTTGCTCCAGCTCAAGCACAACAGGGTTTACCCGGCATGCTACAGGGTTTTGCAGGTAAACATCTTTCAGATCTAATGGAGATTTCCATTCTGCCGCCTTCATCGCATCTCCTACATCTCGATTGCGTTTTCTGACAGGGCCTTCAACGAATCCATTCGTCCCTCCCGGGGCTCCGCAGGCCACTAACCCATTTCAGACCAATGGGAGAGGAGCAGCACCAGGAGTGGGCGTGGCCACCGCAGGTATAGGCGTAGCTTACATTTGCCTGCTAAATCTTAGAGTTTAAACGAGTCAATCGGTCAAACCCGGCGATTATTCGCAGAGAATCTTCTCTGAATTCACAGCAGGCTTTGTCCTCTGTGTTGAAAGAGTTTAAGAAATGAGAAGCAGCTCTTGTTTTGAGTCTCATTATTTATTTAACACACCAGAGGGCTTTGTGAAGAGTTTTAAGTGGGTCAGATACACCCAGTCTCCATGCTAGGAGCTAACAGCTTGAGATCGCTCACACACACACACACACACACACACAAGATACAAAGGCACCGCAGAAGAGCAGCAGAGATTTTTATATCCCTGCGGCAGATAAA
This sequence comes from Rhinogobio ventralis, assembly GCA_039654625.1. Classification (NCBI taxonomy): domain Eukaryota; kingdom Metazoa; phylum Chordata; class Actinopteri; order Cypriniformes; family Gobionidae; genus Rhinogobio; species Rhinogobio ventralis. Next base: position 14,713,695 of record CM077199.1, read on the forward strand.
TGTTGAGATTCATGTTTCAGCGAGAGAAAGAAAAAAGGTAGAAAGGAAAGGCATCTTCATTTAAATGTGAATAAGGAGGAGATTTTAAGTCCAAAAAATGAGAACACTAAAAATCAAGTGCTCTGCGAGTCTGCGACTGATGGTCTTGTTTGGTTGTGTTCCTGACATGCTGTTCAGACATGTTAGGACCCCTGCAGGGTCAGGCTTACCCTGCGGCCCACTTTGGTATGTCCATCTCTCTCTTTCTCTCATTTTCTCCCTTATTTTTCTTCCTTTCTGGGGCTTAGCCTTGACATAGACTAGCAGGATAATGTAAACCTCACTGACCACAATTCTGTGGCCATCCTTACCTTTTGACCCCATTAAAGAAAGGTGTGCTTGTGTTGTCTTTCATCTGAGGTGGATAAACCCCAGATAATGTGTTGTCTTATTATCCTTTGCATTGATGTTCCATGTCTCCAGCTGTCACAGAAAATTAACCAAATGCATGTACATTCAGTAGGCAATTAATAATAATTTCATTAGATACAAAATATCAAACCAAGTGGCATCTGCAAACAAATGATGCCAGAGCTTTTCTCAGAACTAACTTTTATACTTCTAAATCTTATAAACTTGACTTCAAAATCCAAAACTTGTCAAGACAATTGGAGTTAAAGAGAAATAAGTTTAAATAACGGGGGGCTGTCATGTTTTACAGTGTACAGTCTTCAACATGATCCTGTCACTTTTGATCAGTTTCAATTTTCTATATGTACTGTATGTGTTTTATATATTATGAACTGTTTGTTGTTCTTGTCTGAGGGCTGTGTATTGTTTCTTTCCTCCTTCTTCTGCTGTAGTGCTTTTGTCATGTTTTGTCATCTGCTATACTGATTTAGTGACAGATTTCTGTACTCAGGACAAAAATAGCAACATGACCCTATTTACTGGTCTTATTTTGAATGATTCATCAGTGCATGTCTCTTAAAGTTTGTCTTCTAAATTTAAATTAAAATGTAGTAAATTGCTCTGCCTCTTAAACATTTCACTTTTCAGAGTGGAGAGTTGGAAAAAAACATTAAGCTCTGTGTCTTAATTTAGTTTGTATGTTTTCCAGTGCAATTCCATTTCAAATCCACTGGTAAATATTATGTTAATTGCTGTTTATTAAAGATTCTTTTCCAGTGAAGTTGAACATGATGTCAGTGCATCTCTCAGAACGTCAGATGTTAACGCACAGCTCTTTTTGTCCCGCAGCCTCTTTCGGTCCACCGTCCATGAGCATGCCCACTGGGTTTGTAAATGCTGCTGCATACAACCTTCCCACCAGCTTCAGTGGAAACTTCCAGCAAGCGTTTCCTGGACAGGCGTTCACCCAGCCGCACGCGTATCCCCAACAACCCAACGGTAGGGGCAGAGAAAAGATTTTAATGCCATCATATTAATGTTTTACAATTCAGTCCACCATCATGCAGCTTTTTGTAGAATGTTTCAGCTGTACTTCAGCAAAGAAGATTTTCACGTTCACATTTTTTGTAGTCACATATTTGTTTTGTTAGGAGGTTTTGCTGCATTTGGTCAGGGTAAGGTCGCTCCATTCGGGCAGAACATGACGGCACCTGGAGTAACCAACAATCCCTTCCTGGTGCGTTAAAGAACACATTTTTGCAAGATTGCAATGGTTTTTATTTTTTTATTCATTTTATGAATAATGTATTATAATTATATTTCTTATAAAGTTTTCATTTCAAATGTTAATTTCAGTCTATTTATTTTACAAAATATTTTTATTTTAAATGCTAAATCTGTTTAGAATTTATTCATAATTATCAATTGCAATTAACAATTTATACATAATTATACATTAAGTCTACATTTTATTCCAAATGTTCATTTGACTTATTTTTATATTTAATTATTTTATATTTTTATAAAGTTTACATGTTATCCCTTTATTTATTTTACAAAACATTTTTATTTTTAAGCTATAACTCTTTAGAAATATTTATAATTAATAATTTATATATTTTAATTCTACATTTACGATAAATGTTCATTTGATTCTTCTATTTGCTTATTTTATATAATCTTTTAATTCATCTAGTTAAATTTATTAATTTATAATTAATGAATAGTTATACATTGTAATTAATCATTTTAAATCTACATTTAATTGCAAATGTTAATTTAAGTCTCTTATTTTTATTTTATTTATTATGTATTCTTTCACAAAAAAAGTGAAAGTTAAATCTGAGGGGGTTTTCCTTCTTTCTTTTCTCTTCCAGGCAGGGGCGCCAGCAGCACAGTTTCCTGCAGGAGGCTCATCCACAAACCCCTTCTTATAGCACTCCTTTGTCCTCCGGCGGGCGACCTGCGACTGGTTCGCACCTCTTGCACTGTTTTGTTCTGCAAGTAGCTTTAAAAAAAACATCAATTTCTTAAAGAATTTTTTAATTGAATTTTAGAGCAGAAGACAGAGAAAAAAAACAGCAAAAGAATAAATACATGATCCTGTCTATGGCAACGTCCATAGCAACAGAAAACAAAACATGAAGCAGGGTTGTCTGGAAAAAAGGAGCTTTTTTTTTACTGTGCTCCTTTTGTCATTCCTGTGAACTGGCCTGGAAATCATCTGCACGATGTGGCGGATAACTAAGTTATTGCAAACCTCCTGTTCATGTTAATGCTGCAATTCTGTATATAATTCTTTCATAGAAATGGCTACATTTTAGATCTTTGTGCATATCAGTATTTGTATCTTTAACATACACACACACACACACATACATATGCTGCATATACGGCGTTGACGTCCGCCATGCTGTGAATAACATTAAGCAAGAATGTGGAATCCCTTTTTGACATCGCCTTTTTGTGCTTTTTGGAGTTTCTGAGAATAAGGCAAAAAAGATTGTTTTTTCCATTATGAGGAGTTTCAAACTACAAGACTCTTTTTGTATGTCAACTCCTCCTGAACTCATGATACTCTGAATCAAGACCACTTATGTTACAGAAATCTAAGTTAATGTGTGTGTATATATATATATATATATATATATATATAAATCAATATATATTAAAATGAATTTTAACTAAAAAGTATATTTTTGTGCTTTCCTTCTGTTTGTTCATAATTGATCAAGTGTGATGGCTTAAACTTCTTGTACATCCTGTTCCTTGTGTTCAGAATTTTGTTCCAGTGATGATTTCAGCATCATCGTCTGCCTTAAAAGTTTCTTCCGGATTCTCTCCCGGTGTATCCATCCCAGGTTTTCCGCACATTGTAGTATACAAACCCCTCAAGAAGAAAACGATTGCAATAACAGAAAAATATCCCCCGTAGATGGTAAACTGTAAGACAAGTAACACAACAACAGTCTGAATGCAAACTCTGTTCTGGCATCACATTTAATAATTTACCCGGGGTTACCAATTAATTCTGGGTATTCATATCTCACTGCACATTCATAAACCCTGGGTTAACATTCTTTTTTGCAAATCTGCAGCGTCACACTCATTGATTGGACGAACGCCACACATGACCTGTTTATGTCATTTTTACTTTGTATATAAAGGCTCTAGCATTGACGACTTTACTTTGTTTTTTTTGTTTTTTCGGAATGAATTTTTCGAGCTAAGTTAAGAATGAAACGGTATCTTCTATACGGCATTTGACGCATTTTCCATTTGCCGTTTGATGTTGTCAAACACTAAAACGGCTGTTGATATATCGGGTTTTTGTGATTGTCCAAATCACATGAAGCGGCCGATTGGTTGTTTGAATTAGGGTATATTTACACGACAACATAAAATTTGTCCTTTGCCTTTTTTCGCGTACAGACGACAACGTTGTCCAAATGATCACCATTCGCACAGATCTGCGAAAACGACTAAAAACGCTGTATTATCATGCCAGGCCACTAGTTGGCGATGTCACCTTGTAAAGAAACACTATTTGCCTATACACTGAACATGTAATACGCATTCGCATGACGTCACCACTTTCACAAATTCATGTTTTTGTAGTTTACATGGAGATAATAATGTATAATTTTCAAACTTGCACATTACGCAACCGTTTTCAAAAGGTTGTTTTTTCAGGCCCCCTAAAACGCATAAAAAGTTTCCCGCTTTTAGTTGAAAATGGTGTAGTGTAAACGAGCCCCAAGTTCAACTTTTAAAAAAAACTTCTCTCTACACCTTGCTGTATTTTATTTAATTTTTTTTTTGTGAAAATAGCATATTTTCAAGTGCAAATAGCAATAGCTACTATGTACACTGTAAAAATAGCAGTGTAAATAGTAGTTAGTTAGCCTCTGTTTGCACCTCAGTATTTTAGTACATTTATAAAACAGTATGCAATAATAAGATATTGATTAGTGTTGACTATATTTATTAAATAAATGCTGCCTTATTGGGACAATAAAGCCCTCCTTAACCCTACCCTATTTAAATAACAGTTAGGCACATTAATTTCACTTTTCACATATTTTCTTCATATTTATTGAAAATAAATGCCTTTCCAATCTGATTTGCGATGGTAAAAGGGAGAAGAGCGGATTTGAAATTGGGTCGATCGCGTCAAAAGTATCCGCAATGCGCCTTACTTTTTGCACTTATGTCTGGCCCAAACAGACATTGGTGGGTGGAGTTAGTGTAAATGGCCTCTGCCAACAAGCTAAAACATGTTCTGTGTGAATGGCTCCTAACCTTGCATCCTTTCACACTGCACATCATTTCAATCAGTGCTAACCCCGCTTCTAAATAACAAATGTGAAATGTTCCTCTACCTTGGGTTAAAAGTGAGATTAGGCGCAGTGTGACAAGCCCTAGTGTTTAGTATCCAATAGAAATGTAGCATCTGTGTCATGCTTTTGTTTACCATATAAAATTATTTTGGTTTATATAAAGAGTGTAACCTCACCTGTGTGACAATATCCACACCAAGCCCACTGCTATCCACCACCACTGAGGTGATGATTGTCTGGAGGACCAGAGCACAGAAGGTGTTGGCTCCGAACACAAGGGCATAACGCTCCATGTTCAACCCAGCTGCTATCTGGAACCTTTGAGACAAGGACATGGATATGATTATGCATTCATTGGCTTAATGAAGAGCTGATTTTAAAGTAGATTTGTTCTCTTTTCTTCCTGCTTTATTAAATATCAGGAAATTATTATTTCTGAGGGTGGAAAAGTTAGTGCAATTAATTAAAATATCTGTTGTTTATTTTCTAGTTGTGCTCAGTTCTCAAATATATTATTGGCTAAAGTTTTGTGCAAGTGCAATCTGTATAAATCATGGAAATGTATTAGGGCACCCTGTGATGAGTAACATTGAAGTTTTCAGCAGGAATTATTAGAGAATTTTATAAATGTAATTTCCAGCTCTGGGAAATTCTTGAAAATGTTTTAATTGTCTATTCATTGCCCTTTATGAGTGCAATCTCTATAATTATATTTTTAATCATTTAACACGAGAACTTGTGGAAATTTATACTAGGCCTATATTTAATTAAAACACCCTTAAACACATTTGATTCTACCATTACTAGGCATTTTTCTTCATCTTTGAAATATGTACTTTTTTATTGCATCTACTGTATAAGGTTTGTATTAATGTTTTACATCAGGTTTCAACTAAAACAAATGGATCTAAAATTTGACTCCGCATTACAGGTACAAAAACATTGCTCCAATTAAGGTGAAACAGCAAGTGGTCTGATAAGATAATGAACACATTTCTAACATTTATCATGCAATTATGCTGTTACTTTGGAGCAGGGATAGATTATATTCAGCTAAATTTGGTTCATGATAACATTTAACTTACTAAGAAATAAACATCATCTGAGCTGGTTATGTAAGCAGGCGCTTATATAATAAGTCACATACACTATATTGTTAAAAGTTTTGGGACGTCTGCCTTTACATGCACATGAACTTTAATGAAATCCTATTCTTAATCCGTAGGGTTTAATATGGAGTTGGCCCACCCTTTGCAGCTATAACAGCTTCAACTCTTCTGGGAAGGCTTTCCACAAGGTTTAGGAGTGTGTTTATGGGAATTTTTGACCATTCTAATAGAAGTGCATTTGTGAGGTCAGGCACTGATGTTGGACAAGAAGGCCTGGCTCGCAGTCTCCGCTCTAAATCATCCCAAAGGTGTTCTATTGAGTTGAGGTTAGGACCCTGTGCAGGCCAGTCAAGTTCCTCCACACCAGTAAATTCATTATTTTCCTCAACATTTTACAAACAATACCCCACAATGACAACGTGAAAGAAGTTTTTTTTTAAATCTTTGCAAATGTATTAAATTAAAAACTAAAAAAAAATCACATGTACATAAGTATTCACAGCCTTTGCCATGACACTCAAAATTGAACTCAGGTGCATCTCATGTTTCCACCCATCATCCTTGAGATGTTTCTACAACTTGATTGGAGTCCACCTGTGGTAAATTCAGTTGATTGGACATGATTTGGAAAGGCACACACCTGTCTATATAAGGTCCCACAGTTAACAGTGCATGTCAGAGCACAAACCAAGCCATGAAGTCCAAGGAATTGTCTGTAGACCTCCAAGACAGGATTGTATCAAGCATCCAATGTTTTGCATTGCACTTGGTGATGTAAGGCTTGGATGCAGCTGCTCGGCCATGGAAACCCATTCCATGAAGCTCTCTACGTACTGTTCTTGAGCTAATCTGAAGGCCACATGAAGTTTGGAGGTCTGTAGTTACTGACTCTGCAGAAAGTTGGTGACTTCAGCATGCGCTGACCCAGCTCTGTGATTTTTACTTTGTGGCTGAGTTGCTGTTGTTCCCAATTGCTTCCACTTTGTTATAATACCACTAAAAGTTGACCGTGAAATATTTAGTAGTGAGGAAATTTCACGAATGGACTTATTGCACAGGTGGCAACCTATCACTGTACCAGGCTTGAATTCACTTAGCTCCTGAGAGCGACCCATTCTTTCACAAATGTTTGTAGAAGCAGTCTGCATGCCTAGGTGCTTGATTTTATACACCTGTGGCCATGGAAGTGATTGGAACACCTGAATTCAATGATTTAGAGGGGTGTCCCAATACTTTTGGCAATATAGTGTATATTGAACAGGACTTACATGGCAATGGTGATGAGCAGCATGTACAGGCTCTTAAAGATGATGTAGCCACAGTAGCAGACCCAGATGTTGCCGCTGAAGACCATTGCGAAGAGAGCGCCGCCCTCCAGGGCAGAGAGCGCACCCAGAGCCATCTCACCCCAGCGAGACCAGTCTGCAGATGAAAACCCGATACCGTACGCCGCCGCGGCCCCTGTGGTACAGTGAGGGCCAGTAAAGGGAGGTATTTCTAGACTTTCTTGACAATTTTTATTTTATGGAATACTGCAGTGTTTATTATAAATGATTTATCTCTGCACTTCAGTCTTTTTTTTTTATTATTCATGTGCCCTTAAATCTTAAATCAAAATAATTTCCCCTCACATGCAACGACATCTCCATTCATTTTCTCCATAGGGAAATTAATTTTTAATTATAACTTTTAACCTTTATAAAGCCTTACTGTGAGCTACGAGGTTGATAGCATTTGCTTTTGTTGAAGCCCTCAGCCCACATTATTTCAACTTTTTTTTTTAAATAAATGTTTAACAGCAGAATTTGTGGTGAAAAAAAAAAATTCCACCAATCAGAGTTGAAAAACATAAACACACTAAAGAGCTCTTGGGCGCCCATTCCCTATGGAACACTGCAAATGACGTAATCGAGTCGATCTCCCTATGCTCTCAAAATATTACAATATTTAAATATATATGCATATTTTGCAATAAACTTAATATATTGTTTATATGTAGCCTATATATAATCAACATTTTTAAATGCGTAGTTTTATATTTCTCCATTTTTAATTCGATAATGCTGTACTAAAGCCAGTCTTGTAGTTGTACCTTTGTATTTTTGTTAGTTTTTCAAATACTTTTTTGCTTCAAATCAAAATAATTTGTAATGTTATGATTCACCTTGTAGCTGGTTGGCTTGGTAATTCATGGCTTAAGCTTTAACGAAGACTTTTTTTTAAGTCCCTATTGTAGAAATACTTCCTGAACCAGCGCAACTGAAAAAATGGGCGGGCATAACTATTCAACCATCCAATCAAGTCCCGCCCTACATTTTTTTTTCTTGTTTGAGAGGCAGTTTCACTCGGATATACGTCACACTAGGGAAGAAAAGACTATCGCAACAAAGTTCAACTTTAACAAATAAGTGTCCCTTGTACTCACCAAACAGGTTTGAGAATGCCTCCACTCCTCCATTGTAGACCGTGAAGTTACTAGACGGCTCTACATGCTCCCACAGTGACTGGACGTAGTTCACCGTCTGGTTGTAGCCGCAGGTAGCCAGTGCCCACCACACTGACCAGATAAGCAGCGTACGGGAGGAGAAACACTGCAGAAAATCCCTCCACAACCGGAGCAGAACATCACCACAACCACCTGGGATATTATCAGGCCAATCAGAATTCCACTTAGATCATTTGGATTCAACCGTTTAATATTTATTTATTTGGTCCTTTTATAGAATCAGCTTCCTATGCAAGACAGTTAAATGTGTTTTTTTTTATATATATATATGCGACATTTGTAGTCATTAAAATCAGCTTGAAATGAAATTTAACCCTTCCTAAATGCATCTTAATGATCTTATTGTGAATGATTCATCCATGAATGTTTCGACAGACAGACTTTAGTTAGAAAAAATAAGTATACTTCAAGTTAATTTTATTTAGTATACGCAAGTAAAGTTCAAGTATATTTTATGTAGTAAGTATACTAATATCAATTGTAGTACTAGTATACTTGTAAGTGCACTATTTCAATACTACTTGGCAGGGGCGTCGGACTGGGGGTAAAACCAGTACTGATTACCAGGGCCCCAATGGGAGAGAGGGCCCTTGAAAAGTCTTATATATATTTAATGTTGAGGAACATGGGGGGCCCATCAGGACTGCCTATGCATAGGGCCTGGGATCTTGTGCTACACCCCTGCTACTTGGGACTAAATTGGCCCACTTTTTAGTGTATAAATGTATAGTTTAAGTGTAACAGTAAACTTTGAGTAGGCTACTAGTTTAAAGCAACGTTTTTCGTTTGTACTACTACAAGTGAACTTATAGCAGGTATACTGATAGTTTAGTGTGTAAGTGAAGTGTAATGAAAGTACACTTTGAAGTATAGTTTAGTAGTTTTAGGCCACATCCACACGAAGCCAGAGCTTTCCCTATCCAATCTTTTTTTTCCCCTAGTCTCAAGAAATATCTGCGTACACACGAAACCACTGAAACCGACTCAAAACGATGTAGTATACATGCCAGGCCAGTGTGTGGCACTGTAACTGTATGTGGCCAACCCTAAACCTACCCTTACAATAATGCAAAAACAGTAATTAAATGACGCAATATTGATGTGCGCATGCCCAGTGCCTGTAGCTGTATCCCTTCTAGTCTTTAACGTGCGGGACGTGGTGTGATGACATCACCGCTTCACAAAATGTACG